>CM076575.1:82649883-83066898 GCA_034641835.2 Pinus albicaulis
CATTTTTCATTATTTGAAATTTCTTTTGCAAATTATTGAGTTATTGTTCTAGGTCATCTATACCACTCTTTCATCCAACTTCCTTCACCTTGCTAGTCTATACCTATGCTAGGGTCTTCCACTTAAGGGATTTAGCCCTCATTGCCTTTATTCATTCAAGGTGAGCTACATTATTGGATCTATTTGTGGAGTTTCTTCCTCCTTCTCTTCTTATGTCTTTGATGAGCTATTGGTATGGTTAGGAATTCCCTTCTATTATACTATAATGGTAAATATGGGTGTGGCCATTTTGGGGGTTACTCGAGACCTTGTTCTAGCCCTCCTAGGGGTTTTCACACCTTTCCGTGTAGATGGAGTCCATTAGATGGAGTATTCCCCTTCATATTCAAAGGAATATTCTCTAGGGTTCCCAACTTTTTTAATGTTTCAACTATCTCTTTATCTTCATCTTATTTTTATTTCTTGTGATAGGTAGTTTCAAAAATAAATCTAGAAACCCATTTTTCTACCACCTTTCACTTTTCTTTGACAACTATGATGGTAGATTGTGTATATGAGGAATAAAATTCTATGGAGTGAATGTTTTTCCAACTTTGACTGCTTCTTTCACTTTAAGCATAGGGGTTTAGAAAACTGGTTAGGATAACTTTATCTGAGTAGAGTATTATGGCCATGGATGAAAAACTTGTAGCAATAGGTGATGGCTATGCATAGTAGTAAGTGATGGATACCTAAGATGCTTCTAGGAGCATGTAAAAAGTATTGGACACACACGCACACACACAAAGTCTTAGTGAAATCTAAGGGAAAACCTATCATCCTTTTACAAGAAATGGAGGATGGAATTAGAAAAAAAGTGGGTTGAGATATGATTTGTGATCAACTTTTCATTTGGCCTTCCTATATTTGACATCAACTATAGAAACCTTAAAGCCTTGAATTTTCAGCTCAAAACCAACCTTTTTAGCATCCCTTATGCTAATTTCCTCTTACGTAGTCTTTGAGACTATATGTTGCTACATAATGGTAGCTTGAAGAATGTTTTAGCTTTCTTAACTTGTATCAATGAATGACATGTATTTTGCTTTGGCTTTGTGTTAGTATGAATCTTTCGTCGTAAAAGATCACTTTAGCTACGCATAACAAATAGCCCTAACATCGATTATGGCTGCAAAATATCTTTAAGTCTGCTGCACAAATTCAGATCTAAGCACAAATTCAGATCTAAGCACAAAAAGACATTAAGCAGATAAAATATAATATGGCTCCATGCATCCAATAGACAAGATAAGAACAAAGTGTTTAAAATAATGATTTGTATTATATTAAAGAATGGGGCACCTGAGAGGAAAACAAGAATGGTTTTTTCCAGTTCTCCTCAGTGGGATGGGTTCTTGGAAGTCCTCAGTGTTTCAGATCTAAAATTCCTCTCTCTTGTTGGTGTAGAAAAACAAACATGGAACTCAATGGGAGTTCATAAAACAAAATGGAAAATGGTGACCAAGAGTAGATCCAGAGTGATATAATGCAATGAAGGTGACTAATGAATGGGGAAAACCCTTCTATTTATAACAAAATATTGGGGTGTTCTAGAACTCGGTGCATGAATAAAATATTATTAATCAAATTCTAGAATCACCCTTTAGGAATATTTTATTATATTTGTTGGAGGGAAAAGGTCTTTTGACTTGGTCAATTCCTTTATTTATAAACAATAAATAAATAAATGATTTATTTATTATTTTAGGGACATGATGGGAATATAATTAAATAAATAATGACTTATTTAATTATTTAAAAATGATTTAGTCCAATTTAACTAGGGATATTATTTAAATAATGATTTGAATAACTTATTCCTAGGAAATACTTAAATAAATAATGATTTATTTAATTAATTTCCTTGTTTTGGGTTAAATATGACCAGGAAATATAGATAAATGTTATTTTACATGGTGTACTTGGGTTCATCTAATGATAATGAGTTAGATGACCAAAAAAATGGTGTAACAGTTTTCCCCCCAACGTACGAGTGTTAGGAGCAAATCGTATGACCGAAGTACGTTGTAAGAATTCAATCACTAGGCGTCAAGAGGGAAGTGAGAGAGAGGAATGTAAGGTAGTTTAATGTGCTAAAGGACTAGACCCTGAGGAGACGAGACTTACAGGTGCAACAAGTCTCTAGGTGATGAAGTAGTACCAGTGTGAAAGGCGGCGGGGGAGGCATACCTATTCCCGCCGATACAATAGTACAAAGAATAAGGCGCCCGGAAAACCACGGAACACAAGGATGAAGCATATGCTGGCCTAAACATGAGCCAGATAAATAAACTGATGAATCCCACATACATGTGATGCCTGGAATAACCGTCAGGACTTATACAAGAAGATTTGAGTACATGAGATACGAATATACCCAAATGCCCCCTACAAACGGGGAAGGGCTCACAACATCTAACTGATATATGAAAATCGAAGAGGCGCTGCAAACGATTGAGGCCGATATCATCAAATGAGAGGAGCTGCATCAAGGGCGGAAATAAAAAAGTCATCCGAGCATGTGGGGGGCTACCTGCAGGGCCACCCCTTCATGAGGGTTGAGACATCTCACACACGCCCGGGAATCATCAATAACTGTTGCTGCATCACTGGACCATCAAGTGTATAGATCACGATCATGCTGAGAAGAGCTCGAACCAAGGTACACTGCCCCCTAGACCTGACTTCTGGAGTAAATGAGTTGATGTCGACAGAAGTAGGTCCGCCATAGGTGAGGCAATAGGGGAACCCCAACTAAGGCACGAGGGAGAAAAGGAGAGCGACGAACAAAGAGACACTAATGATGATGATGGAATGAGGGATATGGAGGAGCGATTGGACAACTTCCCTTGTTAGAGCGTAAAGGGCATGAATAGCTTGGCAGCGACTGACACAATATCAGGAGGGATAGGGGACAAGGGTGCGGAAGGCCATAATGTGCAGCATGAGAGAGGGATCAAGCAAGACAGGAAGAAGGACTATAGCGGGGTACAAAGGGACTGGGAATAGGCTCCATGAATGTGATGATGACTCAACTGGGATGCTCTAAACAAGGGCGACTCGATGGTGCTGCCTCATAGTAAGGGTCCAGTGGGGAACCATAAGAGAATGAGTACAATAGGGTAGCTCATGACGAAAATCAACACGAACGAAGACGAGTAAGAAGGCAAAGTGGTGCCCCGAGTACAAGTGTCGTAAGTGAAGAAATTCGATTTTGAGAAGAGGTGAATGGACCCTTCATGGACGAACTGTGTCCTGGTGAAGTATCAAAACATAAAAAACTGACAAATACCCATTTGGGTGCTCGGTGAGAGCTTTCCAACGGTGTGGACGGTTTGTCAAACGGGGCTACGGTTTGGTCGCAACGGGCGAAAGAAAAAACATGGGTTTTCTTCTAATAGGGCATTTTCCCTCCAAAATCATTCAATTGCTTGTGTAGCTGTGGTGAATGTGGAGAGGAGAGAAGGCCCTAAATCTTGCAGCGATCGTAGCGGACAAATCGACCGTTGGAATTGTGATTCGTCAGTTGCAGGTAAGAGGCCTAATCGTAAGCTTTGTTTTTGATGGATTCAAATTGCAGATTAGGGCTTTAATTCTCAGTAACTGCCCCTACTTCATCATTATGGTCGGGTCACACTTTTTGGGGCAAAAGCTGCGACCTGGGACGCAGGTTTGGGCCTAAAAAGTGCGACCTGGCCCAAGTTTTGCCCAAAAAGTGTGGCCTGTTAGATGTGGGGGGTTTCAGTGCTGTCATGTGCTGAGATGCTGTTTTGGTGTAAGTTAATGCAGTTTTGTTGATCTGGAGGCTGAAAAAAATGATGTTTTTGTGCAGATATGGCAGATATACGGATCAAGTGGAGAGAGAGAGACTTAGGTACATTACGGACGGAAATCTAGGCAGATCAGGGTGTCCGTCGTGCACTGGCTATGTATGGGGTTCTGAAATTTTTGGAGAACCAGTTGATGAGGGCTGGAGAGCCCTTGTTGGACCGGATTATTAGTTATTGGTATCTAGATCATGAGGCGTTTGTAGTGCAGGGGCACATGATCAAGCTGACAGTCCAGGATTTCTATTTCTTGACTGGTCTCCCACCATTAGGGATGGTGGGAGACACACAACCAGTGTTACCACAGGGGCGTAACATTATGGAGTTTGTGGATCGGCATTGTCGACCAGGTGTCCAAGTCAAAGGGACTCGGATATCCATTGGTGATCTAGAGAGGTTGGAGACCCAGGCAGTGGCCGTAGCAGTGTTGCGGATCTTGGGTAGCCAAGCATTCCATCACATCACTGGAGGGCAGATGATGATTGTGGAGAGTGTGCTCAGTGGGACCTACTATGGGTGGGCCTAGATGATGTTGGTGTTGGTGAAACGACAGTTGTCGCTATGCAAGTGTCAAGTGAATCATGATTGTGCCTATGGGACTGTTTTGTGTTATTTCTTCTTTGAGAAGATCCCGACCTTGCGACCTCGTATACAGTTACCTGATGGAGGTCTGAGAGAGCCTCAGATGCGTCGGTGGGGACTATTACTGTGTAGAGGAGGAGGAGGGGCAATCGGAAGGGTGTTCCAACTAGAGTTCTTCACCCATTGGGATCAGATGCCACTATACATAGACGACTATCCCTATAGTGGGATGAGCTATTGGGGAGATCCGGACTTGCCGCTTCCGCCTGGTCGAGTGTGGGGGCCCGATGGTAAGTGACAAGCAACTAATCTGTTATGTGCATTTTAGAGTTTGTGACTATTATGCATGGTACTAAGCGCTATATGTTTTGGAATGCAGATATAGCTCCGGTGAAATTGGCCGGATATATGGGGCGACCGGCAACAGCAGGAGCTACATGTGTGAGTGGATCAAGGACAACGCAGAACAAGGATATGGCCGCTCTCGTGGAGGACATCCGTCGTAGATGTGAGGGGTTGCTGACCGGTGTGTCGGAGCGTGGTTGGCAGGATTTAGATGACCAGTACATAGAGTTATGTATTGGGCTACCCTTGGAATGACGAGGTATCATGCGACGCATGGCGATGGCCGGTCAGACTGTGCGTGATCTACGAGCTACGGGAGCAGAGCCATTGGCTCGGGATCCTCTCGAGAGTGATTAGATGTAGGGCAGATGGTGCCCCCCAGTGTTTTTGTAGGGGCAAGTGGTGCCCCCCCATTTTGTAGTTTTTATTTTTGTACCATGCTATGGGCATGTGATATGTTTTAGAGCAGATGGACTCTTAAAACACATGTTATATGATATATATGATTTATGTATATGTTGTGGATGATGTGAAATGTTATTGTCTTGTGTGTGATAAATGCCAGTCTAGAACATGATTTGCAATTTGATCGGCGTAGTGATTTTGACGTTGAGGGATATGGTTAAGAGTAATGGATGTAAATGCACGTATCAAAAGTTTCACTCGTAAATATTGTCTAAACAGGATAGGGTTATGCACACAATAGACACCATTAAGTTGTAGGACAAGAAGTAGGGAATCTAAATGAACATGCAGATGGAGGATGTGATGAGAGAGGGCATCGGCTAAGAGACCACACAAGGCATCATATTCGGCCTGATTATTAGTGGCATTACCAATGCAGACCCCATTTGCAAGAACCAGGGTATGCAAGGGGGTAAAGATGGCCCATGGTGCTGAAGCGAGATTCCGGGAAGAGTGACTTGCCCCATCGGCATAGCCAAGATAATGGTTGGGGGAGAGGGCCGAAATAATAGTGTCGCGGGACCACAAATGGGAGGGATGAGAAAAAGGAGGGCAGTGTGAGTAGAGGATAGACATCCATTGATGGCTATGGGAGGGATCAGTCTGGGTAGGAGGTCTAGGACTCATAGATCGATGAGAGGGAGATGGATGAGAACTATGGGAGGAAGAAAGGGGACTCAGGTTGCGAAGAACATCGAAGATACGGATGGTATGATCGTGATTATGGGAGGGAATGGAAGGGTCAAGGGGACTATACGACGCTGCAAAGCTACCAAAATCAACAGTGTGGGAAGAGAGGTGAAAATATGGGTCATCATGGGGAATGACAGAAGAACAGGTAAAAAGATGGTCAAAACATGAAGAGCCCGCGAATGTGTCTGAAGGAGGATCAAGCAGAACAGAGGGAGTGGATTCAGAGGGAATGTACTCAGATGGTTGTGCGGATGATGATAGGTATAGGAGGGGAGCAGCAGATTATGACATTTCAACATCAGGGGGAGGAATGTCAATGGTAGCAGGAGGATCCTCGAGTAGACCTGACGCATATTGAGCAAGGATGGGAGAGGCGGATTGATTTTGTTCAATTTCGTACTCGTGAATGACCTTTAAAGAGGCTCGGTAATGTGTGAGGTGAGGAAAATGGTGAGAGTAATGGCCGTGGATGCCACACAGAGCACAGGGTTTTTTGGTGCGAAGAGTCTTTGAGGTCTTGGCTGCAGATGAGAAAGAAACAGAGGTTTCAGGGACTGTCGATTCAGGGGACGCGACTTTAACCATGGGTTGGATACGGGGCAACTCTGGACAAGTATGGGTGGGGTGGACGATACCATCACACAAGGCACAAGGCTTGGGGGGTTGGGGAGGGGGAGGGGTGGGGTCGGGTGTGGTGGCCTTGTCTTTGGATGCCCCCTTTCGAGTTTTTCTTTTCTTGCCTGTAGGGGTTGCTACATGGGGAGGGTCTTGCGGAGGGCTAGGGGCACTGTAGCAGTAGAAGGAGCGAAGGGAATCGGTTGCATTGGTGTCACAACTATGTATGGTTTGGGGTGGCTCGGTGGGGTTTCAGCGGGAGGAGTAAGATACCATACTGGTATTCCCAAGGTTAAATTTAGGTAGGGAAAGGGTGGCCATGACGGGGACCGAGTAGACGCCGGGAGGGGGGCCAAGGAAAGGTATTTGATCGGCAGGGTAATGACCAGGGGGGACGGCTCCCATATGGTGGAGACCTGAGGGAACTGACTTAGGAGGGTAGGGGGGGTCTTGAGTGTGATGGGAAGATTCAGGTGAAAAAGGTTCGATTGACTGAAGCGAAGGCGTAGGAGCAGGAGGCAGTGGGCGAGATTGAGGTTGCTGACTAGCCGGAGAAGGTTGTGGAAGGCCAGCCTGAGACGATTGCATCATGCAAACATTCGCTAAGCTGGGGTCAGAGACAGGAGGAGGGGGAGGACTAGGAAAATTTCCAAGCAAAGAGGAGTCTTTGTAGACGCCAGGGGAAACACTGGTCAAAGAATCAACAGTTGGTTTATTGGTGACAGTAGAGATGGTGGATTCAGGGGAGGTCTGAGATTTTGGTTCATGGTAGGTCAATTGGTCAATGGTGACAATCTTGCCATTATGAAGGAAAAACATCATGCGGTGGACTGCGGACGGGACGACTGACATGGCATAGGTGTAACTACACCCCAAAAGGATGTTGTAGTCAAGAGGGGCGTCGATAACTTCAACGTCGACACAAACAGTCTTGCCATCAAGGGTGATAGGACAGCTACGAAATAGGCTAATGGTCTGGGAGGCATGGCCATCCCACGCATGAAGGGTGATGGTGGAAGGGGCCAGTTCAGGGGATCCGAGTTGTTTCCAAACCGAAGCAGAAATGATGCAGGTAGATGCCCCCTCATCAATAATACACCGAGCAACATTGGCGTTTCGGATTTTGACTAGGATTTGGAAAGCAATCGAAGGAGGAAGAGGGGGATGTTCTGACTGACGGGCGTCGAAAACAATCAATTGGTCATCAGCAGGATCTACAGCGCCCACGGCAGATAGTAGAGCCCTCTTTTGAGAAGGACACGACTGGAGGAGTTCCAGTGTTGAAATGGCGGTAGGAGATTGGGCCAAATCATCTACTATGCTGTATGAATGGGCAGCCCGAATAGAGGCAGCATTTCGGCGTAATGGTCCCTTAGGAGGTTTGGGATGAAACTCGGCTTTGGGCGGAGGGAGTTATAAGGGACCATTGGGTGTCGATAGAGGCTCTGTAGGACCGAACGATGGAGACTCGGAGACAGATGGAACGAGAGGTGTGGAATACTGACGGGACCAAGTTTGAAGGTTGAGGTCGACGGTGAGAGGAGGGTCAGAGGCCATCATGAGAATCTGGTAATCAAAGGAACCAGAAGGGGAAGGTTGAGTGGTTACTGGGGCATGAGGAGGTTGAGTGGCCACGAATCCTTGTTGAGGGAAAGGATCGGTAAACATAGCAGTTTGGGAAGTATTTGAAGTGGGAGGGATAGTAGGGGAGGAGTGTTGCCCCCTCACGGTGGCCTGAGATTCCCACATCTACCGCATTTGTGGTAATAAAGGACAATCGTGAGTGTAGTGACCATAAACACCGCAACAAGAACAGGGCTTATTGGTGCGAAGCGGCCTGTCCGGCTTAGGCTGAGGGCCCTGTGGCTGATTGGAAGTGGTAGAGTCAATACTGGAAGGATTGGATCCACGATTACCAGAAGAGAATTGATTGCCTCCTCTCCTTCTTTGAGAAGAAAATTAGGTGCCCCCTGCTGTGAAAATACTTGCCCTGGAGGGGGTAGTAAGTGCAGTTGTGGGGGTGGAAAAGGTAAGGGAGTCGGAGGTCCAAATGCTGGAGAAGTTGGGACACCAGGTTGCGGATATGGATAAGGGGTAGGGGGGGTAGCAGTAAGGTAAGCAGGAGGGTGGGCAAAAGGAGGAGGCATGTCGTAGCCTGAATACACCTGGAGGGGAAAAAACGCCGGAGGGGTTGGCCCCTGGAGGAAAACCATGGCCCGGAAGAGGTTGGGCAGAGGTATGTGACAGGGCTCCAACGATACCATCGGCAGAGTGAGATGCCCCCGAGGCATTAGGGCCATCGGGTTTGGGAAGGTCAGGGAGGACGGTATAAACATAACCAGATTGGGCGTAGATAAGGTCATACTTCAAGGCTATTTGGAGGGCGGCTTCTTTGGTTTGGGGAAAATGGGATGTGACATCTTTGCCAATGGGAGGTAAGAGAGAGTGAAGGAACCAGTCCGTGTAAACCCGATCTTCAAAGGGGGGAGCACGACACAAGCTCCGTCTTCGCCGCCATTCTTGGACATGAGCAGAAAGGTGGGTCGAAGAGGATTGATGGAAAGAAGTTAAGAGTTCAGTGTCAGTGTCGTATCGGAGAGGGAGCTGGAAATAGGATAAAAAGGCTTGGGCAATGGTCGCAAAGGTGGTATGGGAAGAGGTGGCTTGATCAACATACCATTTGGAAGCTTCGCCGGTAAGCGTGCGCTGGAACAAGCGAAGGCGGATGGATTCATCGGTGATGGAATTGGAGGAACACCACATGTGGAAAGATCGGATATGGTTAGAGGGATCTTCACTAGCAAGGCCTTCGAACTTGGGAATGTCGGAGGGGAGCTTGGTTGGCATAGCAGGCCAACTCACATCGTGGCAAATAGGATCATTAATCAGCTGATGGAAATTGGGGAGACTGAGGCCGGCCATATAAGGGAGTAATGGGGCAGTCGAGGTAGGTCTCGTAGTGGTTCCACTGGAAAGGGACCCAGCAGTAGAACTGGGGTTAGGGCTAGGTCTTGAACTAGACATGGTGAAGGTAAAAGAGGGAGAACCAGAAGTAGTGGGAGAACCCGAAAAATCAGAAGAAGAGTTGGAGTGTGGACTCAGGGGAGGACTTACTCGAGGATGACGGGAAGGAGGAAGTCGACCGAGCGAAAACTGAGGGTGAAGGCCAAGAAGTCTCCGAGAGAAGCGCCTTGGGGGCGCAATGATGACGGGAAGAAGAAAAACCGACAAGGGCAGGGAGGGATAAAATCAAGTGAGGTCAAGGGTGGAGAGGTGCAGTGACAATTGATTTTAAAGTCTTTGCCAGGTGGTGTTAACCAGGCTCTTCTTCACTTAGGGTCAGTGTGTGGCGTGCGTTAATTTTAATTTTTTAAACCCAGACTTTTTGAGAGTAAAATAAAAAGTGTGCTGTGTAACTGAAAATAAAGTTGCAGTAAATAAAATGAAAAGAACATAAAATTAACAGCTACTAATGCGTCAATGTCACCCAAGAAGGCGGGTCTCTCAAAACTAGTCTATAAGAGGGAAAAAACTAAGCCAAGCACGCAAAAAGGAGGCCAATAGATCTAATGTCAGGAGGGACTGGGATCTAAAGGAGAAATCTGCTGAAAAGTGGTGCAGAGAACAACAAATAGGCAGAGGCAAGGTTGCTACTAAAAAGGAGGATATCAGCTAAGAATAGAAGAGTCAAGGCGGTGGCCGTGGTCGTGGAAAGGAACCCAAACAAAACGATATGAGGTGATTTGAGAGGGAGAAGAGATGATCTAAAGGGATCTGAAAAGGAGGTATCAGATCTGAGAAAAATAAAGCTGAAACTCTAAAAATTCAGACTTCTGAAACAACAAAGACTCTCCCACAAAAAGTGGAGGGTACTAGAGCCCCAAGGGGCAAGATTCCCTCTTATTTGAGTGAAGCAGATCAGAAACAGGTCTAAACGGGCAGAAACGGCGGTTGGAAAACCCTGGCAGAAGCTTTAGACAAACCCAAAAAAAGTGCTGAAAAATTTGCAGAAAAAGTGTAGGTCGCAAGTTCTGACCTGTTTTCAGTCCAGGTCGCAGGTTTGGGGAGAAAAGTGCGTCCTCAAGCTCAGGTTGCACTTTTTGGGCCGATAAGTGTGACCTGCAGATCCGGCTGTCTCGGCGGCAGATTTCAGAAAATTTTGTCGTCTCAGCTGCGGCTGATGTCTGTCACCTGCGCAATAAGGCCAGAAACACACGGAAGCTAAAAATTTGACTGTTTGAGGGTTTTAGGGGTGAAAAACACCATAAAAATAGGGAAAACAGAAAATGGAAGAGAAACCCTAGGGTCTGAAACAGCTGGATATGCAGGAATAGATAAAACGACAGCGGTCGTAAAATAAAACCCGTGTGGAGTCGCCATTTGTTAGTATGAATCTTTCGTCGTAAAAGATCACTTTAGCTACACATAAAAAATAGCCCTAACATCGATTATGGCTGCAAAATATCTTTAAGTTTGCTGCACAAATTCAGATCTAAGCACAAAAAGACATTAAGCAGATAAAATATAATATCGCTCCATGCATCCAATATACAAGACAAGAACAAAGTGTTTAAAAGAATGATTTGTATTATATTAAAGAATGGGGCACCTGAGAGGAAAACAAGAATGGTGTTTTCCAGTTCTCCTCAGTGGGATGGGTTCTTGGAAGTCCTCAGTGTTTCAGATCTAAAATTCCTCTCTCTTATTGGTGTAGAAAAACAAACATGGAACTCAATGGGAGTTCATAAAACAAAATGGAAAATGTTGACCAAGAGTAGATCCAGAGTGATCTAATGCAACGAATGTGACTAATGAATGGGGAAAACCCTTCTATTTATAACAAAATATTGGGGTGTTCTAGAACTTGGTGCATGAATAAAATATTATTAATCAAATTCTAGAATCACCCTTCAGGAATATTTTATTATATTTGTTGGAGGGAAAAGGTCTTTTGACTTGGGTCAATTCCTTTATTTATAAACAATAAATAAATAAATGGTTTATTTATTATTTTAGGGACATGATGGGAATATAATTAAATAAATAATGATTTATTTAATTATTTAAAAATGATTTAGTCAAATTTAACTAGGAATATTATTTAAATAATTATTTGAATAACTTATTCCTAGGAAATACTTAAATAAATAATGATTTATTTAATTAATTTCCTTGTTTTGGGTTAAATATGACCAGGAAATATAGATAAATGTTATTTTATATGGTGAAAGCAATTTTACTTAGAGTAAAATTGGGCTTACATGGTGTACTTGGGTTCATCTAATGATAATGAGTTAGATGACCAAAAAAATGGTGTAACACTTTGTTTTTTCGATCAAGGCCCCATATAAGTCATTTGATTATATTTTGTTTGTTTTGACATCTCAATTTCTTTCACTGATATGATGATGGATGTGCTTTGTTAAGTATCGTGGGTGCACACGTTGTGATTATGATTTTAGGTGATAGGAGTGCTCTTCCCTTTCATTTCAAAAGGTTGTCCCACTTAGGTTAGTTGGCAATGTAACGCTTGCCATAAATGTATTCTCTCTCAGTTATGTCATATTTAAATAATTGCAATTGCCTTTTCCTTGTCATTTATTGATGAATTAAGGTTCCACCTCAAATAACTTAGTGAACCCTTCATACATAGAATGTGAGTCTCACCGTATTAACAAGGGAATTTGGTTTTATTGACCATGAATCAACTATCAAGATGCAATTGATCAATTAATTGAAATGAGTTTGAACAAGGAGTGGGTAAGGTACTTGGTATAATTCACTTGATTTTCTTGCATGAATATTCCTTGATGGTGTTGATGGAGTATTGTTGCCTTGTTGATTTCATTCTCTATTTGATCTGATTAGCTGAGATGAGAAACAATAATTTTACTATTCCATATAGCTTGTTGTAGTTTTGTAGGGGATCTTATAGCACCTTGATTTCTTAGACAAATTTGGTTGGAGAGTTCAAGGATGGTTGGACTATGTTTTCGAGTTCCTTTGAGTGCTCCTATACCCTTGAAACTCAAAAAAATTGAAATTTCATACTAGAGGAATCCTTCCTATAGTTTTCTATAGCAATTTATTTGTTACATTTTCCTTTAATATACTATCACAAGTTTCCCTATAGCTTCTTGTAGCAATACAAATTCTTGTGTCATGTAGCTACACATACTAGTGCACAATTTTGTATTTTTAAGGTTTTTAGAGCTAGAGTGAATGGTGATGTTTGGTAGTGGTGGGAAAGGAATGGAATGGTTAAATTTAGGATGTGAAACGAATGGAGTTGATAACTTGAGTGATATGTATGATTGATGAATGTTGTATGAATACTTTGTTTCTTGCATGAAGAATCAATATGATGTTTGAAATGTTGGGAAGAAGTGTGTAATGGATGAGTGGAACTTTGTAGAGTTTGAATATCAAAATTTGATGTGTTCCATAAGCTTGCAACACTAATTGGATGTTTTTACCATGTAAAAAATTTGCTTTTACCTTTGAGAATGATAAGAACTATGATGTAGTGGGTGTGCTTCATGTTGTCAATTTCAAAGCTCTTAGTACCTTTGTTGATGTTGTTGAATGCTTTGGTCTCTTCTTTTATTTAATGTAGCTTGAATATTTGTGATATATTATTAGTCAAAGGAATGACGATGAGAAACACTTCCTTTCAATGTTGAACTTGTGGACTATACAAAATTTTTACACTACGTATATAGACCCAGAATGTTGTTTTCGTGGGCAAAAGGTCACTATATATACCTATGCATATTGCAAATTTTTGAGGAAGTATTTCACTCCAGATTTAATGCTCTTTGCCATGTTCTTTATGATGCATAATCTTGTGTAGAAGTGTTGATACAAAATCATTGTATCACTACATTTGAACGCTGAAAAATCATTGGTTTATTACTCTCAACAATAAAAGAAAATGCATTGTATTATAATGGTGGAAGAAAGTTGTTTTCAAACTTGTATGATGAAGATGAATATAGTTATTATGGTGTTGTTACAAGTTTGTTCTATATGATGTAATGAAGCTTTGAGGTGAAGTTTCAAATAAGAAATGATGGCAAGGATGATAAAATGGAGGATATGAAGATAATGTGAATGAAAGAAAATGAATTGGAATATGATGATGGTGTTGGGATTCACAAATAGAACTTGCAATAGTAGGTAAGATGTCGTGTTCCTGTGAATTATGATGTTTTTTTCATGGTTGCATATTGATCCTTTTTTTTTTTCTTTTTTTTTCTTTTTTGTTGTTGTTGTTGTAAATATTCTAAAGTGCTTTGTCTCTCAATCTAGTTTAAGGCTATTGTTGGGTGTGGAGCCTGATATTTTGTTTATTTTGTATCACAACATCGGACCCCTGTACCTTAATGGGGGCGGCAACGCCGCCCGTAATTAAACGTTTCTTGGGGGGTCCAGGGGGAAGATTATCTGTATCAAAAGGATCTGCACCTACCATTGAGTGAAAAAACAAAGAAGCCAACAACTATGACAGACGCATAATGGGAGATTCTCGATAGAAAGGCACTCGGAACAGTACGGTTGTGTCTCGCGGCGTCGGTAGCCTTCAATATTTCGAAGGAACAACAACGGAGGGTTTGATTAAGGCGTTGGCGAAACTATATGAAAAACTCTCGGCCTCAAACAAGGTATTTCTTATGAAACGTTTATTTAATATGAAGATGTCGAAAGGTGGATCTGTTGCAAACCATTTAAATGATTTTAATACAATTACCAGTCAGTTAAGTTCTGTAGGGGTAAACTTTGATGATGAAGTTAGAGCTCTGTTATTTCTGTGCTCATTGCCAGAAAGTTGGAATGGTTTAGTTATGGCCATTAGTAATTCTGTCTCTGGATCTAGTACTTTAAAGTTTGATGATTTTTTCGGTGCTATCCTTAGCGAGGAAATGCGACGGAAAAGCTTCGGTGAGACATCGGGTAATGCTTTGAGTGCAGAGTCTAGGGGAAGAAGAATGGAAAGAGGAAAGAGCTCAGGATATCGCAGTAAATCAAAGAAAGGCAGATCCAAGTCCAAATCGGGGATAGTGTGCTGGAAATGCGGAAAGAAAGGACACCTAAAGAAAGACTATATATCTCAGAAGCGAAAAGAAGGATACACACAACAAGAAAACAATCATGAAGAAAATGTGACAAGTGATGTGTTACAAGATGCTTTGATTCTTTCTTTCGAAAATGTTACTGATTCTTGAGTTGTAGATTCAGGGGCTTCATTCCATGCCACACCTGATAAGAAATATTTTCATGACTATGTTCAAGGAGATTTTGGACAAGTTCGTTTGGGTGATGATAAACACTGTAAAATTGTTGGAATGGGTAAAGTTCTTGTAAAACAACAGAATGGAAACCAATGGCTACTAAAGGAGGTAAGGCATGTTCCAGATCTGAAGAAAAATCTGATTTCAACGGGGCAATTAGGCAGTGAAGGTTGTGTGACAACTTTCACAGATAAAACTTGGAAGGTCACCAAAGGAGCCCTGGTAATAGCAAAAGGCGAAAAGGTTGGTACATTGTATTTATGCAATGGTATTTCTAACTCTGTTAATGTTTTAACTTCCAAAGGAGAAGATGCAACAATATGGAATCATAGGCTCAGACACATGAGTGAGAAGGGGATGAAGATTCTTCAGTCAAGAAATTTGTTGCCAGGTTTGAAGAATGTTGATTTGGATTTCTATGAAAATTTCATTTATGGAAAACAGAAGAGAGTCATATTTCTCAGAGTTGGGAAAGAAAAGAAGAGCGAAAAATTAGAGCTTGTGCATACAGATGTATGGTATGGGGACCTGCTCAGGTATCATCTCTTGGTGGTTCTCATTATTATGTTACTTTTATTGATAATGCAACTATAAAAACTTGGATTTATTGTATTCAAAATAAATTTGATGTATTTGATACTTTCAAGAAATGGAAAGCTTTGGTTGAGATTGAGACATGAAAGAAGTTGAAGTGTCTCAGATCAGACAATGGAGATGAATATTGCAGCAAAGAGTTTGATAGGTACTGTTCATAGCATGGAATTCGAAGAGAGAAGACAGTTTCAAGAACACCACAAGAAAATGGTGTGTCAGAAAGGATGAACAAAACAATCATGGAGCGTGCAAGGTGCATGAGATTGCATGCAGGATTGCCTTTACAATTTTGGGTAGATGTTGTAGATACTTTTGTTTATCTAATAAACAGAGGGCCTTCAAGTTCCTTGGATGGTGGTATTCCAGAGGAAGCATGGATAGGTAAAAAGGTAAACTACTCTTTTTTAAAGCTTTTTGGTTGTGAGGCTTTTGTCCATATTAATAAAGAAAATAGAACAAAGCTTGAGGGAAAATCAAAGAAATGTACCTTTATTGGATATGGTGTTAATTATTTTGGTTATTGCTTATATGATTATGAAAATCACAAAATAATTAGGAGTAGAGATGTAATATTCAATGAAAAGGTCTTGTATAAGAATCAGTTGTAGGAAAAGAAACAAGAAAAAGAAAGTAAGGAATACACAATTCTTGATGAGATAACTGAAAAAGTAAAGATGCCTAATAATAATCAACAACCACAACAACAACAACCACCACAACAACAACAGGCACCTCAAACACCTGAAAGTGGTGTTAGAAGATCTACCAAGATAAGTAGACTGTCTGAACGATACTCTCTTTCATTATATTATTTATTGTTGACTGATTCTGGTGAACCTGAATGTTATGAAGAAGCAATGTAGGTTGAAAGTAGGAAGAAGTGGGAGCTAGCCAAGGAAGAAGAGATGGACTCCTTAATGCATAACCAGACTTGGGACTTAGTCAGGTTGCCTATAGGTAAAACTACATTGCAGAATAAATGGGTTTACAGGCTGAAGGAAGAAGATGGAGGAAAACAGAGGTACAAAGCTAGACTTGTGGTGAAGGGGTTTGCACAAAAGAAAGGTATTGATTTTGATGAAATATTTTCTCCTGTTGTTAAGATGACTTCAATTAGAACTATTTTAAGTCTTGTAGCAGTGGAAGATTTACATCTTGAACAGTTAGATGTAAAGACAACATTTCTCCATGGAGATTTGGAGGAAGAGATATACATGCAGCAACCGGAAGGATATGAGGTCAAAGGGAAAGAAAAATTGGTGTGCAGGTTAAAGAAGAGCTTGTATGGCTTAAAACAGGCTCCAAGGCAGTGGTATCTAAAATTTGACAATTTTATGTCTGAACAAGGTTATACTAGATGTCACTCTGATCATTGTGTTTATCTGAAAAGGAAAAATGATGGCAGCTATATTATATTGTTGTTGTATGTAGATGACATGCTTGTTGCAGGGTCTAACATGTAGGAAATAAATGTGCTCAAAAAAAATTTGGCAAATTCATTTGCAATGAAGGATTTGGGAGCTGCAAAACAAATCCTTGGTATGAGAATAACTAGAGACAGGAAAAATAACAAATTAACACAGTCTCAGAATGAGTACATACAAAAGATGTTGAAAATATTTAATATGCAGAATGCAAAACCAGTTAGTACACCTTTTGCTAGCCATTTCAAACTTAGTAAGGAGATGTGCCCCAAGACCCATGAAGAAATGGAATATATGTCTAAAGTTCCATATGCATCAGCAGTTGGAAGCTTAATGTATGCAATGGTCTGCACAAGGCCTGATATTGCACATGCAGTGGGAGTTGTAAGTAGGTATATGAACAATCCAGGAAAAGAACATTGGATGGCAGTAAAATGGATTCTCGGATATTTGAGAGGTACCACAAATCAAGCATTATGCTTTGGTGGTTCAAACATTGCTCTACAGGGATATGTTGATGCAGATATGGCAGGTGATAGAGATAACGGGAGGAGCACTACAGGATATGTATTTACTGTAGGTGGAACAGCTGTCAGTTGGGTTTCAAAAATCCAAAGTGTTGTTGCACTTTCAACAACAGAAGCAGAGTATGTTGCTGCTACAAAGGCTAGTAAAGAAATGATTTGGTTACAAAGGTTTATGGATGAATTAGGTAAGAAGCATGATATGGGCACATTATACAGTGATAGCCAAAGTGCCATTCATCTTGCAAATAACTCAGCATTTCATTCCAGGACTAAACACATACAACTCAAGTACCATTTCATACGGTCAGTATTGGAAGATCGACAGTTGAAGCTGGAAAAGATACACACTAGCCAAAATCATGTAGATATGCTAACAAAAGTTGTAACCAGGGAGAAACTGAGAATATGCTCAGTTTCAATTGGTCTTCAAGGATGACGATGAAGATGAGAAACAATCAGGTCCAAAGAGGAGTCATTGTCCAGCAAATGAAGCAGCGATGGAGTTGCTACAATCAGTCTCCAAGTGGGAGATTGTTGGGTGTGGAGCCTGATTATCTTGTTTATTTTGTATCACAGCATTGGACCCCTGTACCTTAATGGGGGCGGCAACGCCGCCTGTAATTAAACGCTGCCTGGGAGGTCCAGGGGGTCGACTACGACTTCATGGAGCCCCCCCTTGGCGGGGGGTTTCGGGGGCAGCGTCCCCGAAGCTAAAAATATATGTAAAATTGCCTTGTAAAAGTATAGTAATTTCTAGTCAATCTGGGCTGTTCATTAGGCGGATGATTTGACGGTAGAAGTTATGTTTAGTTTAGGGTTTTTTGCCCTAGAAGGCAACCCCTCTCTTCGTATGAGGGTATTGTATTGCGGTTGTGTATTACATGTGTATTCTCTGAGCACAAAACAGATAGGGAGACTATGAGAGAGGACAGAGGATATTACAGCAGATTTGATGTAGGTTGTGTCTCTTCATTTTGCTGGATAATAGAAGGAAGGACTGGTTGTTCAGGGTGAACGTAGCCCAAACTGGGTGAACCACGTATATCTGTGTCTCTCTGGTTTTATGTTGATCAGTGTGCTTGTATTTTCCGCATATTTTATGTGTTGCATTGCTCTATAATATATAATTTTATAACAGCTATAAATTCTTCACATGCGTGTTCTTAACCTTGTTCATTGGCTATGTACTCGGAACACTTGTGTACCAAAGTTGGTTGTTGTTGTTGTTGTTTTTTAAGGTTCTATTCATGGGTTTCACTAGTTCCCTATTCCTTAAATCCTATTAGCGTTTTCATGGTGGGGAATAACTTGTTATAGGCCTAAGGTTTCCCCATGGAGGTTTTCAACTATAGGTATGTTCCAAGTGCCTCAATGAGGTTTTCACTGGGGAATTTTTCTCCTTTTCTTTTCTTTGAGATTTTTTTGACATTAGGATGTGTTGGGAGCATTGTTACTCTCAACCACATCTAACTATTGAGCTTTGAATATGGCTTTGAATTATTCCTTTGATAATGTCTTGTTGTAGATCTTGAGCCTAGCCATTGACTATAAGGGGAATCTTCTCTTCTTCTATTGCTCTAATTTTCATTGAGCCATTGTCATAATTTGTCTCAATCTTGTTAGGGCCCATCCATTTAGTTATTAACTTTCCTTTTGGAATATTTGAATATTGATTCATAAGAAGTACCCAATACCATTCCTTGAAAATTCTAGACTTGATTATCTTTACATGCCATATTTTTCTTTGACATTGCACCACTTATGTGTGGAAGAAAGTTTCTTGTATATAATCATCAAAGGCATTTGATTGTTGCAATATTTTTTTTTTGGGGGGGGGGGTGTGATAAGAGGTTTAGGTCTATGTTAGAAGTTGTTTTTTGTGTGGAAACTTCAAACTCAATAGGGAAAATAACCATTCTTCCATATGCTAGTTCATAAGGTGTGAACTTTGTGATGGTCTTCTAAGTTCTATTATAAGGCCATACAAAGGTTCCTTGTTCATCTTTTAGTGGGCCCTATCTAAGGCTTATATATGTAACCTAAAAATACTTCCAAAAGTAAGAAATTGTAAGAAATTTGGAAGTGAATTTTCTCCCTTAAAACATCAATCTAGAAGAACAATACATCCTCAAATGGTTCAAATTCCTTAGCTCTAGAAGAGTTTGTATTTCTCAATAATAATGAAGGTTTGCTAGGGCTATCCCCTAACACCTATTTATGCAAAAAATATAATAATCAACCCTTCAATAAATCCTTTATTAGAGAGCTCATGTCCTTAGGATCCCTATAATTAAGGGACTGGGTTCTATGGATCAAATCTGTTTCTAGATTGACCTTTCTCAATCAACAATGTGAATGGATATGATTCTAGATTTAGTGTCTTGGGTGATTGAGGGCTTGGTAAGCCTTATAGGTTTTTTTTCTTTTTTCGGGTGACCCTAGCAATAAAAAAAGTAGGATAGTTTCACACCATTACACGAGGTTGATTCACACCATTACCACGATAACCTCTAGTTGATGGTTAGGTAGGTGGGACACCCAAGGTGTTTTGAACCAATGACCATTATGCAAGTAGTATCTTAATAATGCACACATTCATCGATTGTTCTTCACCATGTGGGTGGTAAGCCTCAGAGGTTTATGGGGGCACTTAAACCCCCTTTCCGCTTATGCTATGTTGATGACGGGTCTCTTTGAACTTCAATTTGTTTGATCCATTCGTTGTACAACTTTAAACATGCATGAAATCAACAAAATCTTAACTAAATTAGTATACCAAATACACTCAATATTCAAAATAATTTCATTAACAATAAACTGCATAAAACCCAACATACTTGTAATAATCATGGCCGAGAGGTCTCATGGAGTACAAAGGTAATCACAATATCTTGAAAATTGGCCTCGTCATACAATAGTTGGGTGGACAATCGCAAGGTACCTTTGAATATCACATATGTATGCAATTACCTCCTAATCTCACTTTCAAGTTGGAAAATTTAAATCTCTTAGAACATATGCATATCTTGGGGGAAATGGAAGCCCTTCATTTTCTAGTGGGGATTTAAAGTCCAAAGAGGTTATTCAACAAGCTAACTCTCAATGTGGCATGCCAAATATTTCAAAGATATAGTAAAATTGTGGTTAGAGATGTAGTTTAAGATAAAAAAAACTAGGGACTTTGTGTCATTGAATACCTACATAGTTATCAAAGATATAATTCCATTTGATGAGATGAGTGGTCTTCCAATCCCATAACTCTGCCTCTTTACACCTATTTTGAAAAGCATAAAATGCTTTCCAGCCTCCCAAATTTCTTTGATTTCTGCAACCTTCCCAACTTAGATTTTTCTTGAAGTCAATTCCAAGGTATTTGTAATCTACACGTCTTCATTAGTGCTACATTCAAAGTAGAACTTATACTTCCTATGTTTTCTTTTTCTAGAGAAAAAAATCACTTTCATCTTGCTAGTATTGACTGGCATCCCCACCCTTCAACAAAAATGGTTAAGGGAAAGTAAGTGCTCTTACAACCCAAGAGCAGATTTAACAATCAAAATAAGGTCATCCATATAAAAAGAAACCTTATAACAAACTCACCGAAATGGACACCATCACCACTTTGTGAGTTTAACCACTCTTCAAGTTTGTCAGTATATAAACCAAAAAGAGTAAGGGACAATTGACACTCTTGCTTGACCACAATATCACTCATAAAACTTTTAGATATGTTAGTTGAAGTTTTGATTTTGACTTTCACCTCCTCTTATAGCCTATGAACAACTGCTCTAAGATGCCTATGAACCCCAAGTTCCTCCCTCCATTCAGTGCCAAAGCTTGTGCCAAATCTTATCCCTAGGGGCCGTTTCAAAAGCTTTTTGAAGTCAACAAAGCAACATGCTTGCCCTTTAGCTCGTTTATCTCTTTCTTCTACCCACCTTTTAATTTTATTTTCTAGCAAGCTTCCAAATAACTTTGCAAACAAGGGGTTTATCTTTATGGTCCTATAATTGGAGGGATTATTGACGTCACCACTCTTGAAAAGAGGTATTGCTTGACTAGTTGTCCAATTGTGGGGAACCATTGTTGCATGACAATGTTGAGGTATTGCTTGACTAGTTGTCCAATTGAGGGGAACCATTGTTGCATGACAACGTTGAATTTTTTTTGTAATGTGAAGTGCAAGAATTTTCAAACCCCACATTAGATGCTTTGCTTGAAGCTCAACTAAATCTTTTGCTTTTCCAAACCCCAACTTCTTAATACCCATTTAGACCTCCTGCATGGTGAAAAACTTAGTAGCAATGTTGACCAAAAACAGAATAACCTCTTACATGGTGAAAAGCTTAGTAACAATGTTGACCAAAAACAGAATGCCAACCTTGAAATTGTGCTCACAAAGCTGCCTTGCATAATTAAACCATTACACAAAGCTACCTTGCATAATTAAACCATTAAAAAACTGTAATGTTATTTCCAAAAAAAGCTATAATATTATTTCCAATTTATTTCTTTCTCAGTTGAAACTACTTCCAAAATAACTTGTGCTATTTTTCCAAGTATGTTCTCCTTTTTACATTCCTCATCGAACCGAACATTAACCCCAAAGTGTCATTAGCGGGTATCAAAAGTGGTCGAATGCCATTCTAATATTGGAGTCTGTATTATATATATATATAGAAAAACATTCTGTATAATATTATATATTGGAGTCTGTATTATATATATATATATATATATAAACATTCTGTATAATATTATAAAGTCAGAAGATTCTGAGCCTTCAGCTTCATGGACGAGACTGAGCCGAACTGAACCATGACTCAGCGAAGCTTCATCACATTAAACGAGTCGATGAGATACGTTGAATCTTTTGAGCAATGGCGGTACACCGTGAAACGACTGTTGTCCGGACAGGAACAAAAACATGATTGGGAGTGTTTTTTCTCAGCCACAGGGATTCGTTCGGACCCTAGATTTGGTGAAATGAGAGTGTAAGAATCAAGATTCTGTGCCGCTTTTGTTGCAATTTTCCATCTTCTCACTTTCCCAGTTTTTCTTGAAGTTTTGGCTAAATATTGCAATGGAATTTCACTTTGGAAAAGCTGTTGAAAAAAATTGGGACAGGATTTTTCGTCCTACAATGAAATTTCGAGTTTCAGGGAGTGTTAACTCAGTTTTTATTTGATCGGTGTCATTTGGTTCAAATGTGCACAGTGTGTTTGTTTGTATATGGTTTTTATTTCAAGATTGAGATTTCGTTCAGGTATTTGTTAGAGGTAATCTCTGTTGAGCTTTATACTTTTAACAAAGGCAATGTTTGTTTAAATTTTATTATTTCCTCGGACGTTTTATTTGGCACGATTTTGTCAGTACCAAAAGTTTAAAATACGCTCAGTTTTTAGTGGACAAGATTGTGTCAATACCAGTAAATTTAAAGTATGCTCGGGGCATGTATTTAGAATCCATAAAATAATCAAAATATGGCATCTGCGGATCATTTAAATATCCATTCAAATGCATTCAGAGAAAATGCTTTCCACCGAACAAATTAAACAAATACAGATCATTCCATGTATTTTCTAAAATGACGAAGCATTGAAAGTAAGCAAATAAAATTATAGTTCATATGATCGCCAAAAGTAGGTTCAGTCACAATCTTAAATTTATTATTTTGTACAATCTTAAATTTCAGTTAGAAATCAGCTCATATGCTCGCCAAAAATAGGTTCATTTGAATAGATCAGAGGTTAAGTCGTTTAATTATTTTTCTGTGCAAATTTCAACAGAGGTTAAGTCGTTTAATTATTTTTCTATGCAAATTTCAACAGAGGTTAAGTCGTTTAATTATTTTCATGTGCAAATTTCAAGGAGTTTTTTTTGACTCTTGTTTCCCGTGTTTGCAATGGAAAACAGGACTTCTACAAAGTTTGAGCAGAGTCCATCCCGTAAAGGTCGGTACGGCGATTCCAGCCCAAGAAACGAAGAGGCTTCCATCACGAAGCAACAGAAGAGTCAAAGGGAAACTGTTGAAAGACCCCCGACTAGTTTCCTAAAGGATGGATGACTGGAGATAAGATACCGAAAATCTGGCGCGACAGCAGGGTCAAAGGATAAGGTATATTTTTAGCGTTTAATAGGGCGTACGCTTGTGGTGCTTTGTAAGAAAACTCAGGTCACAATGGATAAAAAATGTCTCATTTTTATTTACACCAATAAAATGATTGTTTTCTGTAGTATTATGTCGAAAAAACTACCGGCTATCGATTCTGGTCTCGATGTAACTAGATTCTGGCAAGAAACTAAAGCCGAAGTCAAGGTTGCTGGGAAGCCAGAAAGATGAAGCATCTGCCGCTCCACCGTCAACAAATTCATTGATTTTTAAGACTCCTAATTTAAATTATACTCCCCAAAGAGAGCCAGAATTGGAATATGTGAATTCTCTTACGAAATCAAAACAACAACGTCCTGCTTCAGGTATATTCTCAATTCTAACGAATGTTGGATCTGTTCTTATCATTATGAGATACTCTTCTGTTTTCTGCAGTTTTAAAGAACTGTTTTGGCTCCAGCTTATGGCTTGCTACTTACATGTGTAGAGGCTGCGTGTCAATATATATTAGTATTTAGAATTATGTTGACAAGATGTTCATGTTTAAAAAAGATGTTTGTTTAAGAGATCTGAAACTAGGCTGAAAATTGAGCACTTTGCATGGAGAGACTTTGAATTTAGTCCGCCAACTGGATTTTCGTTAATAATAAAAGCAGTGCAATTCAATTCAAGATTGAGAAAGATGAAGTATACGAGCTTTTGGGTGAGAATTTTGTTGTTCTATATTGACATTAGGTTTCTGGGACAATTCTTCACATTTCCGTTTGAGCTGCAATATTATAATAAATCCTTCTTGACTTTAGCAAGGAATTGCCTCGCCTAATAGTTGTAAAGAGAGTTTCAAAACAATAATGCACTTGGGAAACTCTTAATTTAGACTCAGAAAGCTCTCACATGGCAGGGATCAATAATCTCCAATTCACGATGAGGACTCATCTAGAATTGACTGAAGCACAAGGACCTGAAACAGATGAGATGATAGCGACAGTTCTGGTAGTTCCCATGACTTTCTTTTGATCAAGCACAGTCTCAACTTTTGAAGACCTGGGGACAATTAATAATGAGCAGTAGAACCGTTGGTGCGGCCACAAAGTCCGTAGAGGTGGAACCTGTTGATTTTTCAGTCTTCTTAACTCATAACCACTTCTAATAATATTCATTTACTTGTATTTACATTTATCATCAAGCAATTACACAAAAGATCTTCAATAGTAGAACAGTAGAATCATAAAGTGACAGCCAAACAAGAACATAAGATTAGTGTTTGCAGATTTCTGTGGTGATGATTTTGAAATTGTGATGTCGGAAATATCTTCATAGTAGACATTTTTATGGTTGACGTTTTGAGTCTAAACCAAGACCCATCGTCAGGTCAAAGGTCCACTTTGGGGAAAAACCAAAGAACCCATTGTGAGGACTAAGTTTTTTACCTTGGGAAAACCCATCGAGAGCATCATCAACATCATTTCATTTACCATAATCCTATGTTGCACGGGTTCTCGAACCCATCTCCAAGTACCGGATTCGGGTATGGGTGCTTTTGAGAAGAACCCATAAGGACATAGAAGAACCTGGTTCTCCATTAAAAAATTTGGGTTCTTTTGTCTTGACGGGTACGTCGAACCCTAATGACGGGTACCTAGAACCCCAAAATCGGGTTCTTTGGGGTTCTTTTTAGTTTTTATTTTTAAAATTTTAATTAATTTAATGGGCTTCCCCTAATATTCCAAGTAGCTAGTTCTTCATCTTGCGAGAGGAATTGGAGTACTTATGCCTTTATCCATTCAATAAAGAGAATTAGGCTGGGCTCAAAGAAGGCAGAGAACTTAGTGTACACTCATAGCACACTTCATCTCATATCTCGAAAAGACCCTAGGTACAAGGAGGTCCTTTCAAGAGATGGTACCAATACACAGATGATGCTATGTGTGTGGACGAGGAGATAAAACCAGATGGCCTTATTGAGCTACCTCCAGTTTCTATGGATGAGCAGGAGTCTCAAGATGGGAGTGATTCCTACCTGGAGAGCATGCTAATTGAAGATCTAAGTGATGCTGATGACATGGCTTGAGGAAGCCATTGTTCACTATTAGCTATTTTTATTTTAGTATTTTAAGAATTCCTAGTTCATGTTTGGAGATGCCTTAACGCAAATTTTGAATGTGGTATGACAATGGACATATATAATGATTCTTATTAATATGTAAGCTCCAATTTGCACTTGATATCAAACTAGAAATTCTGAAATTTCAATGTGAATGTTGAATGTTCAATGATGTGCATGTTTAAATCATAAATAATTTACTTTTCTTGTTTAAAGTTGAAAAATATACAAATCCATATATATCATAATTTATAAAATATAATATTTATATATTATATATAAAAATTATAATATACCCCCGACGAACCCACGCACCCTATTTCAAAAAATGATGTACCTGTCCTCGTTCCCATCCTCGAACCCACGTTTCCTGGCAACATAGCCATAATCATGGTCAACGACTGTGACACATGGTAAATCGTTAGCGTCAACAAGGTACCATAATTCTGGTTTGTACCTATGACCTATTGCATATTCCTCACCATAATCCTCGTCAATACTCTTGACATATGGTAGATCATTAGCATCAACTAGTCACCATAATTCTAGTTGGTGATTTTGACCCACGGTATATTGACTAGTTCTAGTTCACCATCATCTTGGTCAATCTCATTGGTTCGTGGTGAAACTCCAAAAGGCAACACTCTACCTGAGTAATTTTGCGTTTGATGCTAAATGAGCTCACTCAACCTATTTAGAGAGTAATATGAGCCTGATGGTGAAAGGCGCCCACTCAACTGAGTGATCCTCGACCTCTAGGACCATTCTTCGTAATTTTGGTCAACATACTTGACACAGGAAGAATGACTGTCCTCTATTGGACCATTCTCCCTAATTTGGTCATATTTGACACAGGGAGATTGTTTGTCCTTGATGCTACCACTTTGGACTATTTTCCCTACCTGACCTAGGGAGAATGACTGTCTTGGATGCTGCAATTTCATCACTCCCTTTTGTTGAGAGAGACATGCTCAATCACTTCAAGCTTGTCCTAAAGTATATATGCTTCATCCTGGGATAGAAGCTTTGTGAACAATCTGCTTGACTGGAGAATAGTATTGAAGCCATATTGCTTCCTTCTGTAGCGTGTCTTGGTACTAGATCTCACTATGCTTCGACTTGTCATCATGGTCGTCGCCTACACCAAATCAAGACAATCCTGCAAGTAGCCTCTAAAGCCACACTGCTTCTCAAACTGTCAACCAAGCTACAATATGGAGTGCTACAATTGTCTACATCTTGCTCATCCAAGAGATCATAACAGAGTCCAAACAGATCATACTAGATGTCTGCATCTTGCTCATCCAAAGATCATAACAGATGTCTACATCCTGCTGTTTTTGTTGCCTTTGTCACTGACTAAGGCATCTCGGACTACTGTGGATCACCTCCTGAGAATGGGTCTTCATCAAGGATGCGAGGGAACGCCCCACCTCCCCACCCCCCTCTTTCTCGAATCAGCTCTCGAAGCGTGCTTTGAGAGGGAGCGCACTTCTGAAATTCGCTCTCGCAAAAAAAAATCGCTCCCAGGCTTTCTTTGCAAATTTTATTTTGCAAAGATGTTCCAAATGCAATTTTTTTTCAAAGAAACAAGTTTTTGAGTGGGGCAGCCTAAATTCAAGCTTATGGCCCTAGTTTTTAAGTGACATTCTCCTTTAACTTTCATTTTCATCCTTTTACTTAAATTTGTAATATTACCATGAAATGAGTTAGGATGTTTGAGAGTGGTTCTGACCTCATTGGATTTCATATGGAGAAAGTATAATTTTAGATATCACTCATAATCCAGCAGACTTATCAGTTTTTTAGGATTACAGGATTGGGGGGATTGCAATGTTTCCATTGGATTTTGTCATGTACTAGGGTATGAAACTCGTATTTAATCAAAAACATCCAACCCTCTATGTACCTTGATGTTAGTGACATTGGTTCTCAAACTCCTCTATCATGATCCTACTAAAAATGTATCCATCACTTAAACAAAAGTTTGACTTGACATGCTACGTTTTTTCTATCTTATGTTAATGCTTAGAGGGTGATATTAATGACAAAGATCCCAAGATAGGCAATGATTTTGATGATATGTAGGTCTTTGTTGTAGCATGATTTTTTTGGATGCTAGAGGCCATCTAGAGCCTATTTGTTGACATATTTTCGGTCCAGAGATGGATTGCACTCAATGTTATTTTGGACCTTGGTTATGTGCACCCTTACATGCTATATAAATGAGAACTTGTAACTTGTGGACTTGCGGTTGATGAAAATTATAACTACTAGATGAATGATGTTATATGGTTTAATCTATGTTTTAATGTTTTTTATCACAAATTCATCATTCTACATGCTTTTGTTGACATATATGCATCAAAATATATAAAAATATATATTATATAAAATTTGCTCCTAGAATCGCTCTCGCTCCCCGCTCCTGCTCCCTGCTCTTGCTACCCGCTCCTGCTACCCGCTTCCACTTCTGCTCCCAAGCATTGTACAGTTGCTCATCACACAAGATGGTATTCAGAACAGAGAAAACATTCCAAAACACCGTTCATTTAACAACAATGTTGCCTCCGATTATTGTAATATTTGATCCATATTCACATGATCTGGTCGCATACTACCATATTCAAGTTAGATACATCAAATCTGAAATATAAATGTGCCTTGATGGGTAAACTTCTATCAGACCTTGTTCAGAACATGATTTCAAAGAGAACTAAGTAGACTAATACACAAGGGGCAACTTGTTCTCTTTTCGGGAGATCTTCTTGCTACTGTCTGAGGTTCCTGAGATTCCTTGGCCCAAGCAACAAGCTCTGAGGCCTTATCATTCCTCTAAACATGCTCTGAGGCTTTTATGGCCCACTATAATAGACTGTGATCTTCTGGCCTTCTAGAGGACATTCTGAGGCCTTCTCGACCTTCCTGAGACTACTTGAGGTAATTCGGTCCCGTGTTTTAGGACTGAAGTATTCTCCTGCGGTCTTCCTTAATCAGGCTTCGGCCTAGATCAATCTTGCACTTAGGGCTTCCTTCTTCATAATTAACCTTGGCTAGGACATACATATTTGCAAACAGAGAATTGGATAAGGATTTCTTCAAGGCTACTCCTTTCGAACCAAGCTCTGATACCATGTTGATTTTTCATAGTCTTCTTAAATGATAATTACTTCTAATGATACTCATTCACTTGTATTTACATTTGTCGTTAAGTAATTACACAAAAGATCTTCAACAGTAGAATCAGAAAGAGACAGTCGAACAAGAACACAAGATTTTTACCCTCAGAAAACCCACTTGGGGGAAGGACCCAACAACCTTTTTCCTTAGAGAGATTGTTCAAGTCAACAGAGATACATCTAAACAGAAATCAAACTGATAGCCCTGGTCACACCTGCTCAAACTTCCTACTAGATAAGACAACTTGCCACTCAACAAATTCAACCTTCTTCTTCTCTCAGGAATGACTCAGTTTTGCCGCTCAACAAATTCAGCCTTCTTCATTTCTCATGATAGACTTGGTTCTTTGTTGTGTGCAAATTTGGAAATTCTTGTGGATGTCATGGAATTGTTGGTTACTTTCTGATGTTGTAGCTGGAAATGCCTTTTAGACATCTATGTCAAATGTAACTAGATATGAAGCTTGGACAGGTGTTTGGAAATTTGCCTGAATATAATGTTGTTTCCTAGAATGCAATGGTTGCTAGATATTTGCTAAATGGGTATCCTGGATATTTGTAAGGGTATTTCAGGAAATGCCAGAACAGGATGTTGTCTCATGGAATGCAATGATTGATATGTATAGAGTTGGAAGCTCTAGCACTTTCTTAGAAATGCAATGGACAAACATGAAGCCAGATGTGGACAATTTTTCATGTGTGCTTCTAGCATGTGTCAATTTGGTAGCTTCAAGACATGGAAAGTTTGCCACAACTGTATAATTAGATATGGATTTCAATATGATGGTTTTGTGGTTGCTTTCCTTATAAACGTGTCTGAAATGCAAGATCATAAATGATGCACACCAGGTATATATGAGATGGGGTGTCACGAATGCAATGATCTTAGGATATGCAATGAATGGATTTGAAAAGTAGGTTCTATGAATGGATTTGAAAAGTAGGCTCTCATGCGCTTGAAGAGATATTACATCATACTGGACAATGCTAAACTTGTGTCCATCTTTCCTTCTTATAGCCTTGTAGGCTTGATGAAAAGTGGTTCGAAATACTTTCATTGCATGATTCTGGATTATCACATAAAACCACAACTGGAGCACCATGTGTGCATGGCTGATCTTCTTCACCATTCTGGGTGCCTGAATCATCTTCTTTAAAGCTAAATCGATCACCTATGATATAGGTTCTAGAGAGTAAGTCATCGAGGCCCTTCCTAAAAACGTGTTGAGGATTAAAGCCATGGGCGTGGATTAAAGGACAAAACTCTCAGAACCAGCAGATCCTTACAGAAGCAGAAGATAAACTAGAGGTCATACACGATGACCTAACAAATGTTATGTTCTGATACGACTCGAGGAGGCTACATGGAGTCTAGAAGAAGATAAAAGCAAATTGCTAGCTTGGGAAGAGGCATTATCGAAACAAAAATCTAAGGCATAGTGGTTGAAAGAGGTAGATTAAAACTACAAGTTTTTTCACATGTATGACCAAACGAGAATTGTACAAAACACTATCTGGTAGGTAGCAGACATCAATGGCCTTGGTGATTCTGTCTTTCTTTAAAGATGCTGTTAAAGTGCGTGTGGATCACTACAAGAAAATCTACAAGAAGCCAGATAAGTTGAATATTTCTGAAATTTTCCTATCCATCTCTCTTTCGAACAGATCGCTCTTAGATGAGCAAAATGATTCACTTAATGACCATGTGAGTGAAGAGTATCTTTAAAAGGTAAAAACTCTTTTCAAGGTGATAAATCTTTAGGCCTAGATGGCTGTACCATTGAGCTTTTGGAAGGTTTCTTTGAGGAGATAAGGAAATACTTGTCAGTAGTTGTTGAAGAACCAAGATCCATGGGGAACGACTTTCATCCTTTCAACTCCACCTTCATTGCCAACATCCTCAATATCAATAAGCCCCTTCCCTTTCATGCAAATCAGCTCATATCATTAACGATTATGCAGATGTGTTTACAAAGTAATAGCCTGAAGGCTATCATCTCCGATGACCAATTTGGTTTTCTTTCAAGAAGGCAAATTTTTGATATGGTGGGAATTTCCCAAGAGGTGCTCCACACTATTAAATCAAAGAATACTACCTCCTACGTCATCAACTTGAATCTTTCAAATACATATGATAGAGTGGATTCAATTAAGATTGTAAATAATGCTTTACATAGGGTTTGATATCCACTTTGTCAATTGGATAGGTAAGTGCATATCTACAATATCATACGTTGTCCTAATAAATGGGACAGAGAGGATTGAGTCAAGATGCTCCCTGTCACTTTTACTCTTCTTTTTAGTGGCAAAGGTTCTTGGTAGAATTTTGAAGAGTCTAAACGAAGGATGACAAATAAAAGTAATTCAAGTGACCAAAGAGCTTACTCTCACCCATATACTGTTTGTATATGATATTGTCCTGCTTAGAAATGGTTCTTCATGGGAGGAAAAAATGATAGGAAAGGCTCTTCTTCAATGCTGTATAGCTACATGAATAAAGACCGACCTTTAAACTTTAACCGTAATCTTGCGCCAGATTGACGGTCCAACTTCTACTAGAATTAAGATTTTGTTTCTATTTAAAGTTAAATAATTTGAAGAGACTACAAAGTATTTGGGTTTTCACTTGAAGGAAAATAACTACTACAAAGACTGGCTATGGCTATTTTAAAAGACTGAAAAAAGGGTCATTTTTTGATATAACAGGTGGATATCCATAAGAGGGAGCCTGACCCCTGTTAGAAGCATGTTTGAGGTCACACCTATTTATCAGGTGTCTTTTCCTTCAATACCCACAGACATACTAAACAAGATAATGAAAATGTGCTGCAGGGATGTTTGGGTAGGAATTAGAGAATATGGTGGCATACTTTTAGTTAAATGGAAGACACCATTATGGCCTAGTTACCCACCACCTGTGGGTAAGTGTTTATAGGAGAAAAGTTTTCTCCTAGATGGTCCTCTGCCAGCAGCCCCGTGCAGCCACTAAATAACTCGATGTGCCATTATCTCTGCCAACTAAGCCAACCAAGTGGTTCCTCGCCCATTTGTTATGATTGTATGTTTGAAGGTGGGCCTCTTGACCCCAAAGGTATGCCTTTTCATTGGTATAGTTGAGTAATTTTCGTTACTTTTCACGGGCACTTTTGGGCATGGATTGGTAGGGGGATTTGACAGAAAGAGTGGGTTGGGTTTGCACTCTTGTCTCCATTGCCTGATTTCGTGGTTAACCTTGTACCCTAGTCCCGTGGGATCTCCTTTACTGACCATTAGCTTTAGGGTTGGAAATACATGGGAAATGCTAATTTTGGTTGCGTGGGCTTGCTTCCCGACACCATCTACATCACCCCCCTTCCACTCATTTTAGCCCCATTCATCTCTTTTCCCTTCTAGGTCCACATGTGTCCACTGGGTTCACATAGGGTTAGCCTCCCCCTCCCCTTGTCCACACCTTGGGTGGGGCTTGGAATGATGCCCCATAGGTTGATGCAACTAAAAAGAAAAGAAAAAAACATAATTTGGCCATCTCAACAAGAAATGCACCACAAAATGCAAAAGATGGTCGAGACATACAAATTTAGCATGTGGGCAAAAGCTAAACATGAGATCTACCCCTTACCCATGGCCATCACCCTGGTTCCTATGGGTTGTAGATGAGCCCCCTTCATCATTAAGGAACCCATGGTTGTCCCAACCCCTGGTGGGCGATGAACTGCTTCACCTTAAAGGGGGTATCCACTGTTATCATCCCTTGGAGCCCCGAGCAGTTATGAAGAAAAATCAATCCAAGGCAAAAGGCATATGAAGAAGGGTGGAAAAAAAAAGGCCGGGGTAACTCATGTACCACAATTTTCTCCCTCCTACACTCATATACATAGGCGTGGGTTTCCCTTATTATAGCTACCCTTGTACCATGACATGTGGTCTGGATGATCCCCCTGATCACCAGTCCGCTCCATTACTATATCATTTTCTACCTACCATTTGAGGGATATACCATGGACATGTCACCCCCTTTAGAAGTTGAAACCACCTAATAGGGTCCTTGATTAACTCCCAATTGAGCTTGGAGACACTTGTACATGCCAAAGCCCACTATGGAAGGGCATGCCACCATGAAGTGCCACATTAATTCCATGACTTGTAAGCTCTTTTACTTGATTATTCTAATGATTTGTTGTATTGGAAGGAAAGGGGACGCATTGGATCTTATGCAGGATTGCAGGTGGGTCTCCATTTGGGGCTTGGTCTCCCTATACGAGGTCCTAGCCCTCTAGGTCACATTGGCACTTATAGGGTGAATGTTGAGACTCGAGAGCCATGGGCCTCCACCATATCAAAGATTAATTCATGGATCCCCAACAACACTCATTGATTTCTCGTGTTCCACCTTTTGGATGAGGATGGTGCACCTGGTTCACCATGCCCAACTGACTCCACACTTGCATCATACACTTGGTAGATAATCTCGGGTCTAGATGAGCACCACATAGGGCTTATGACATCATCCTAGCCCTTACAGATGGTTTACATGCATTTTCGATCCACTTGGAGACCCATGAGGATATCCTTGTGCCCGTCATAGCCACTTGGGGGCACCATAGGGATTTGCTTGGAAACAAGGGGCCAACCCTTTGACCACTATGTTTGAGGTACATTCTCACATCATGGAACATTCTGCACTTCATTAGGCCTCCTCAAAGGCCCAATGACTCACTTCGTTGATCATTCTACCTTCTTGAGAGGCTTATTATTTTGTTATTGAGCTATCTTGGTGGGCTTGTCACCAAGGGATGTTATTATTGCACATTATTGTTTAATTTGGGGCTCGATTAGGCCAAATTAGGCAATTCAAAATCATTAGTGATTGTATAAATAGAAGGGAGGTGATTCATTCTAATCATCATCACTTGGATTGGATTAGTATCTCTTGAGAGATTTTCACAATTTTTGCTAGGTAAACTTTTGGGAGCTTTCTTGATGCACTATGATGTTTGAATTTTCGCTATTGTATTTGGAGCTTCTTTCTAATGCAAAGTTGATGAATGGATATACTCTCTCTCTCATGTAAGTCTAATTTTGATACTATTCTTGTTATTTTACTGGTTTACTACATGTTAAAGTAAATGCGAAATTCTTTTGGGAACCTTGAATAAGTGGTTTAATGCATGCGTTGTACTTGAAGAGAGCGGGTGAATGTTCCTAGAGGCACCTATAGGTTTTAAGCCTCGAAACTTCATCTCTTTGGCAAATCTGAAGTGTAAATCTCTAATTACCTAGTTGATGCCCATGAATAGGCTAGAGAAGGTTAATTAGGGCTCCTTAGCTCTCGAAATTTCTCAATCTAGGTGTATCTTGACTCTATTAAGCCCCCTAAGAAAGGCATTGATCCTCGCATCCTCTTGGTGGTCAAATTCATCTTTCTTTTTTTCACCTCTCCCAATTCTAGCCTAACGCTAGAAGGTCACCTAGGGCATCACGTAAAATCTTTTGTAGCCATCCAAACACCTTAAAAATTGGTCCACTACTACGCTGGAGTTTGCTCAAGAGGTCCTCCAAATTTGAAGCAATTTCGATAGTGGAATCCCGAGATATCGCAAGCCCTAGCTCAAGGATCATTTCTCTCCCTAGGTTGATTTGGGTTAGTGTCCTTATTCGGATCATTGCATTCAAATTTCAAAAGAAATTAGTCCTTTGATCCTTTCCTCTTCCCTAATTAGGTCAAGCCCCTCCGCGATTGATCAACTCCATACCCTTGACCTAGTTTGGATGCACTTGGGTTCTTTGTGGTCCCGCAACTCTACAACCCAAATTCCACAAGGATTACATAGAATCCTTTTCTCCATAAGGATCCTTAAGTCTAGGAAGCCCCTTGTCAAGGCGTATCCTCTAAACCTAGGCTCAAGTATCCTCTTAGCCATTCCTAGAGAGCCTATCACCTTACCTCTCAAGCAAGTAAGTTATTCAATTGAGTCTCTCTTGTGAATAGTCTGACAAAATCACCCCATGTCTTATCGTTGATCCATCTATTCTTGTGATCCTCTAATACCGGGACTCCTCCCATTGGTGAAAGTCTGTAAAGAGTAGAGAGCTTTAGTTGAGGTGATAGTGGGCTATTGCTCCATTGTTGCCCCTTGACCTAATAGTTCCTCTATAGGATATGTTGATTTTTGGGTAGCATCGAATGTGATCTAGCTCCAAAACTTTGTGGAGGGGCTACAACACATGAGATCTCCAAGACCTAGAAATTGTTTGGAGAAATTCCACCCGGAGCTTAAGTTATTCAAATAATTAATTATTTTAAATGGAGCCTAAGTTAAAACTTGGGAATTTAAATAATTAAAGTGAATTAATTTAACATGTGGGTAAGAAGCTTCTAATGACGAGGATCAAGTCTAATTTAATCTTAGCCGTCGGTTAGAGATGAGATCACGACCGTTGATTCATCAACAAGAAAAGTATAAAGGAAGGCTTGAGGGTCAGTTGGAGAACACACACAGAGACTGAATTTAGAGATTGAATTCTTCTGATGGAGTTGTGCTCTTACGAAGATCAAATCTGAGTAATTCAGTGCAGTGAGGGGCAGTTCGGCAGCTAGACTTCAGTCCAACATCGAGAATACAAGTGCAGAGAGGCAGATCAGCACCAGGAGAGACAACGCAACCCTTGAGAGGGTGATGCAGAAGCAGCAGGGCTCACGCAGAGCCAGAAGGTTGACGCAGAGCCAGAGGAGGTGACACAGTCACTTGAGCAGCCGCGCTGGGGTTTCTGTGAGGCAGATCAGGCAGCCATTTAGAAAATCAATTTTTGAGCCAGGAAGGCTCACGAGAAGGGTGACGCAACCACTAGAGGAGGTGTCGCAGTCTGTATCGCAGTCTCAGCGTAGAGCTTGCTGTAGCCATCGTTGCGCAGCACTGGGGACAGCGCAATCAGCTTGGGGTTTCTTTATTCTGTTGCTAGATCAACCGAAATATCTGTCTCCGGATAAAGGTACTTCTGTCGAGGATTTTTTGTTGTTGGGTAAACCGAATTTGGCACCCTAGATTGTATTCAGAAATTTGCATAATAATATAAACCCTCAGAATTGCTGCATTGATTTTCCCACATTGGGTTTTTTCGAGGAATTTTGTCCAAAAATAAGAGTGTCCTTTGTCTGAATGTGTAGGCTGCAATGTATTTGCATTAATATTTTTACTGAAGATTCAGAGCAATAACTTGTAATTTAAATAATGCAAGTAGGTAATGCAAATCAGATTTACTGTAGTATGATTTTTGTAACTTAGATTTAGAAATATTCACATGGTATTAGAGTTGTTGCAGATCAAGTAGAGCTAAAGCCATCAACGAAAAGATCGAAGAAAAATTTGCTGCAGGAAGGCAGTTGTCTCGAGTGACAACTTTGAACCAGAAAGAGGCACAGGAAAGGGTGACGCAATCACTAGAGGAGCTCACGCAGAGTCTGCGTCAGCCAGGGTGATGATGTAGCTGCGCAGAGGCAACACAGTACTTCCTGGGCCAGCGCAGAGGTTTTGAGCCTCATTTTTTCTGGTTGCCGTGGCTGGAGGAGCAGTTCGTTTTTCTTTTGGAGTTGTTGATGGGACATTGTTTCTGTTGGTGCTGAAAAGTGTCTAGTGGGGCAGTGGTAAAGTAGAGGGAAGCAGTTTCTCAGAACTTAGAAGACTTCTTGCCAAGAAGTCTAGATCCTGTGCTGATCAACAGCAAACAGTGATCGGAGAGGAGTGTTTCGACATCAGTTGGCAGAAGGATTTCTGTAAAAGAAATCGATTTTCAGAGGGAGCTTGTTCCTTATAGGGTTTCTAGCGCTAAAGAAACCCAGATCCGAGTTTTGTTGGGGCAACGACAAAAGAGGGAGAAGAGAACCAGTTTGACATTTTCTTCTTGAGCAGAGATGACTGCACATGGACTGAGGGATCAAGATAGGTTGGATGGAGCATCCAACTTTGTCATTTGGAAGGCTAGGATCTTGTCAGTTTTGGATGATCATTGCATCAAGGATCATATCTTGAATGCAATTTTTATCTCTATTGATGTTGATGCTCTCATGAAGTACGAAGAGGCTCAAGCGAAGGAAAAACACATGATCATGGACGGAGTCAAGGATCATGTGATCCCACATATTGCCGAGAAGAACACGACAAAGGAAATGTGGACTTCCTTGACCACTATGTACCAGGGAACCTCTGTCAAGCGGAGGATGTTGCTTGAGAATCAGCCGAGACTGTTTCAGATGGAGAAGGGAGAAGAAATTGACCCCTTCCTTATCAGATTGCAAGCGCTCCGAGATCAACTAGCTTCCGTAGGGGCTACACCAGATGATGGAATTGTTGAGATTTTGGGGTAGCATCGATGTGATCTAGCTCCAAAATTTTGTGGAGGAGCTAGAGTACATGAGATCTCCAAGACGTAGAAAGCGTTTGGGGAAATTCCATCTGGTTTGATAGTTATTCAAATAATTAATCTTTTTAATTAAGGACCCTAAGTCTAACTTAGGAAAATTAAAAGATTAAAGTGAATTGAATTAAACATGTGATGAGAATGTTCCAAATGACGTGGATCGAGTAACTTCTAATCTTAGCCATTGATTAGAGATTAGATCACGACCGTTGGTTTGCCAACGAAAAAGTATAAGAGAAGAGCGTGGGGTCTGTTGGAGGATACACATATTGGCAGAGCACTGAAGTTAAGTCGAAATTCTAGGGCGTGGTTTGCTAAGAATTTCGAAGTGAGTTTGCAGTGCGGTGAGAGGCAGAGAGTGGCAAGGGATGATCTGATCTGAGGCCACGAATACAAAAATGGCAGAGAGGCAGTTTACCAGGCAGCGCAGAGGCTAGCTAGAGATACGCATTTCAGTCAGAGCCCAGCAGAAGGCAACGCAGAGGCAGCAGACACCCTTCAGGGGTGACGCAGGCCCAGTTAGGGCAGCGTAGGGGCAACGTAAGCCTAGAGAGGGTGACGCAGGCCCTTCCAGGGCAGCGGCGAGGGCTGAGGGACAACGCTGGGGTTTCTAGTGGGCCAAAAAGGCTGACACAGAGGGTTGAGGGACAATGCTGGGTTTCCAGTGGGCCAGAAAGGGCTCAAGTTATGTAAATCCCGTTTGAGGGTGTGAATCAGCCATATTTTATGTCTCCAAGTGTAAGAGGTATTACTGCCGTGAAATTTCTCTGTAGGGCAAATCATTTTGGTGCCCAGATATTGTTGTATTCAGATTTTGCATAATAGTAAAACCCTCTAGAGCTAGTTGCATCGGTTTTCCCGCATTGGGTTTTTCTGGGGACATTTGTCCGAAAATTCTATGTGTCACTTTGTCATGAGTGCGTTATGTTCAGTAAATGATCTGTGAATGTGTAGGCTGCATTTGTGTTTACTTTGCTGATTTTACTAAATAATTCAGAAAATTAACTTGTAATTTAACTCAAGTAGTAAAAGTAAATCAAGACACTGCAGTAGGATTTCTGTGTTTAGAGATTTTCACATGGTATTAGAGCATTGTAGATCAAGCTGAATCACCAACAAAACGATTGAAGAATTTTTGCTGTAGAGAAGGCAGTTGAAGCAGCAGAATTCCAGTGAGGGCAGCGCAACACCAGGAGGACGCAGTCCCAGCAGAGGCCACGCAGGGGCTGATGCAGGCCCAACTAAGTGACGCAGAGCCTTCCAGAGGGACGCAGGAGCAACATGCGCTGCGTAGAGTCTGTGCTGAGCTAGTCTGCTCACGCAGAGGCCATCCAGAGGGGTGCATTCCATCTTTGAGGGTGCTGTACGGATTTGCCGTAGTCTGGAAGCAGAGCTTCAGATCTTCAGTGATTGCTGGTGTGGTGGAGGTTCTATCGGTGCAGAATTGTGCCTAGCTAAGTTGACAAAGAGCGGGAGGAGAACAACTGCTCAACAGATTTTTGCCAAAGAAATCTGAGGATCGATCATAAGGGTGATCGAAGAGGTTTGATTTAGAGAATTTGGCAGATTTCCAAGGAGGGAAATCGGTTGTCAGAGGGAGCAGTTGCTATAGAGGGTGCCCTTTTCGCCAAGGACCTTAGATCCGAGCTTCTGTTGAGAGTAGCAACAACAACAGGGAGAGGAGCATCTGTTTTGATAGATTGTTTTGACCTAGATGGTGCTATACGGACTGCGTGATCAAGATAGGTTGGACGGCTTGTCCAACTTTGCTATTTGGAAGGCCAAAATCTTGACGGTCCTGGAGGCATGCGCACTACGGGAACATGCAAAGAACGTCTTGGCTACACCAACCGACACTGCTCTTCTTGTGAAGCATAATGAAGCGGAGGCGCATGCTTAGCGCTTCATCATTGATGAGGTCAAGGATCATGTGGGCCCACACATTGCTGAGAAGAAGACAACTAATGCTATGTGGACAACTTTAACCACAATGTATCAAGGGAAATCCGTCTAGAAGAAGATGCTTCTGGAGAACCAGATGAGGTTATTTGTGATGAATAAGGGGGAGGAAATTGATCCTTTCCTCTTCAGGTTGTAGACGATCCGGGATCAACTGATTGCCATGGGGGTTAATGTGGAGGATGATGTCATGGTGGGGATTGCTCTAAATGCAGTCACAGATGAATGGGAAACGATTGTCCATAGTATCTTGGGCAGACAAGACATTCCACGCTGGGACGACATGTGGGCTATCCTCAGATGAGCAAATCCGCCGGATGACCAAGAGATAAGCCAACACCGGATCCAACAAAGTGAAGGAGGAAGAGGAAGATGCAGCCCTTGCATCCAAGAAGCAGAAAGGGAAGAAGAAGAGGGATCTATCCAAGATCCGATGCTTCAGGTGTGGTGAACGTGGACACCTCGCCACCACTTGTCCTCTAAGGAAGAAGGACAAGGAAGCTGATTCCAAGGCTGCAAGAGCTAAAGAAGACGATGGCTCTGATGATGATGTTGCCATGAGTGCTCATGTGCCTCGAGAGAAGAGGTGGGGCGATATTGATCTGTAGAGCAGCTACAGATGGAGTGGCAGGATCCTTGAGGTTTCCAGACTCTTGGATCACATACGTGCTATGAGAGCCTTAAGACAGTAGCGGGGATGACAGGAGCAGTGGGTTCAAAAGATCATAGTGGAGCAGAGGGCAGAGCTGGGACGTTGTAGAGGGAGCAACGCAGTGCAGAGGCAGCAACAACGTAGAAGCAATAACATAGAGGGGCTGATGGGACTTCAACAACGCAGAGAAGGCAATGCTTACGCAGTGCAGAGTTGTAGCAGCGCAGTGGCTTCAGGAGGACAACCCAGAGCACCAGCCAAGGGAGCTTCAGTGATGATATGCAACCCGAATGACTTGTTTGTCAGTGTTTGGGCAGGGGTCCTTCAGTTGCTTACTTCTTAGCAACTTAGTTGCAGTGCAACAGTTAGCAGTGGCAGTGCTATGGGCAGCATGATGGAACAATTTGAGAGGGAGCTACAATAAAGATGTGGCAGAGTCATGGGAAACAGTACAGAGAGCAGCAACAACGCAGTGATGGAGGGCAACAGGCCAAGCATCAACGCGGGGATCGATGCTAGAGATCAGGGCAATGCTTCGGTGTGGAAGTATTGCTAGAGCACACTCCTCGCTAAGAGGAAGTGTTGAGATTTTGGGGTAGCATCGGATGTGCTCTAGGTTCGAAATTTTGTGGAGTTGGAGTACATGAGATCTCCAAGACCTAGAAAGCATTTGGGGAAATTCCATCTGGTTTGATAGTTATTCAAATAATTAATTTTTTTAATTAAGGACCCTAAGTCTAACTTAGGAAAATTAAAAGATTAAAGTGAATTAAATTAAACATGTGATGAGAATGTTCCAAGTGACGTGGGTCAAGTAACTTCTAATCTTAGCTGTTGATTAGAGATTATATCAGATCGTTGGTTGCCAACGAGAAAAGTATAAGAGAAGGGCTTGGGGTCAGTTGGAGGATACACATATTGGCAGAGCACTGAAGCTAAGTCAAAATTCTAGGGCGTGGTTTGCTAAGAATTTCGAAGTGAGTTTGCAGCACGGTGAGGGGCAGAGAGTGGCAAGGAATGATCTGATCCGAGGCCACGAATACAACAGCTGCAGAGAGGCAGTGTACCAGGCAGCGTAGAGTCCAGCCAGAGATACACATTTCAGCCAGAGCCCAGCAGAAGGCAGCGCAGAGGCAGTAGGCACTCTTCAAGGGTGACGCAGGGGCAATGTAAGCCCAAAGAGGGTGACGCAGGCCCTTCCAGTGCAGCGCAGAGGCTGACACAGGCCAAAAAGGCTGACACAGAGGGTTGAGGGACAACGCTAGGGTTTCCAGTGGGCCAAAAAGGGCTTGAGTTCTGTAAATCCTGTTTGAGGGTGTGAATCAGACATACTTTCTATCTCTGAGTGTCAGAGGTATTACTGCCGTGAAATTTCTCTATAGGGCGAACCATTTTGGTGCCTAGATATTGGTGTATTCAAATTCTGCATAATAATAAAACCCTCCAAAGCTAGCTGCACTGGTTTTCCTGCATTGGGTTTTTCCGGGGACATTTGTTCGAAAAATCCACGTGTCACTTTGTCATGAGTGTGTTATGTTTAGTAAATGATCTGTAAATGTGTAGGTTGAAGTTGTGTTTACTTTGCTGATTTTACAGAATAATTTAGAAAATTAACTTGTAATTTAATTCAAGTAGGAAAAGTAAATCAAGACACTACAGTAGCTTTTCTATGTTTAGAAATTTTAACAGGAATTATGGTTAGGACTGCCCTGAATGCAGTCACGGAACACTGGGAAACCTTTGTCCAAGGTATTTTTGGGCAGAGCCGCTCTTCCAAACTGGGAGGAGATGTTGGTAGCTCTTCGACAAGAAGAGATCAGAAGGTTGAACAAGGCGGGAAGCAGCAGTACGGGGATCAAGATCATGGAGGAAGAGGAAGATACGACTCTCGCATCTAAGGGACAACATGGCCAGCAGAGAAGGAAGAAGAAGGACCTCTTGAAGGTTAGATGATTTAGGTGTAGAGAATTGAGCCATTTTGCCACACAATGCCCTCAGAAGAAGAAGGGCAAAGAAGATTTTGGTTCGAAGGTTGCTGTAGTGAAGGACGATGATGAGGATGATGATGATTGTGCCATGAGTGCTCATGTGCCTCGACAGAAGACGTGGGGCGACATTGATCTGTAGTTCTTTGAACTGCAGTGAAGGGGCATAATCCTTGAGGTGCCCAAACTCTTGGATCACATACGGCTACGGGAGCCCTTACTGATAGTAGTAGAATGACGGGTGTCAGTTGGTGCGAGAGATGATGGAGCAACAGTGGTAGAGCGAGAGTGCCGATGTCTGAAGCAATGCAGAGCAGAAGCAACAGCAACGTAGCAGCAACAATGCAGTACAGAGCAGCAGTAGCGCAGTGGCATCAGAGGGTCAGTGCAAATTCGCAGCAGAGATAGTTTTATCATCGAGGAGTATTCAGACTGACCAGTATGTCAGTTTTGGGAGGTTTTTCAATTACTTATCTGTCAACAATTGAGTTGTAGTGCACCAGTTAGCAGTGTCAATGCTATGGACAGCATGATGCAACATTTGAGAGGGAGCTGCAGTACAGATGAAGCAGTGTCAGTGGCAGTGACATGGGCAACGATATAGATAGCACCAACGTAGTGGATGAAGGGCAACAGACTGAGCATCAACAACGCAGAGGACCCATGTCGTGGATCAGGGTGATGCTTCTGGTGAGAAGTGTTGCTAGAGCACATTCCTTGCTAAGAGGGAGTATTGATTTTTGGGTAGCATCGGATGTGCTTTAGCTTCGAAACTTTGTGGAGGGGCTAGAACACATGAGATCTCCAAGACCCAGAAATCGTTTGGAGAATTTTCACTTGAAGCTTAAGTTATTCAAATAATTAATTATTTTAAATATAGCCTAAGTTAAAACTTAGGGAATTTAAATAATTAAAGTGAATTAATTTAACATGTGGGTGAAAAGCTTCTAAGTGACGAGAATCAAGTCTAATTTAATCTTAGCTGTCGATTAGAGATTAGATCATAACCGTTGATTCATCAACAGGAAAAGTATAAAGGAAGCCTTGAGGGCCAGTTAGAGAACACACACAAAGACTGAATGTAGAGATCGAATTCTTTTGACAGAGCAGTGCTCGGACGAAGATCAGATTTGAGTAACTTAGTGCAGTGAGGGGTAGTTCGGCAGTGGGAATTTAGTCCAAGGCCGAGAATACAAGTGCAGAGAGGCAGATCAACACCAGAAGAGACAACGCAGCCCTTGAGAGGGTGACGCAGAGCCAAAAGGGTGATACAGAGCCAGAGGAGGTGACACAGTCACTTGAGTAGCTGCACTGGGGTTTCTGTGAGGCAGATTGAGTAGCCATTCAACAGATCGATTTTTGAGCCAGGAAGGCTCACGAGAAGGGTGACGCAACCACTAGAGGAGGTGACGCAGTCTTAGCACAGAGCTTGCTGCAGTGAAGGGGCAAAATCCTTGAGGTGCCCAAACTCTTGGATCACATATGCCTACGGGAGCCCTTACTGATAGTAGCAGAATGACAGGTGTTAGTTGGTGCGAGAGATGATGGAGCAACAGTGGCAGACCTAGAGTGTCGATATCTGAAGCAACACAGAGTAGAAGATGTAGAAATTTTCTCTTTCCCACCCCGGTTTTCAGTTTCACCTTATTTCTCCAAAATAGTTAAATGCCCTTTCCCATAACCTTACATTCAACAAGCTGGAAAATAAATATTGCTGAAAACACAAATTCTGGAAATATTATAGAATGCTGGAAAATGCAGAAATAAATATCAGCAGATACAAACAGCCATTCAACACATTTAAACACAGTTATTTTTGGTCAAGGTGACCCTGGAAAAACCCCCTACAACTCTTGGGGAAAACCAGTCTGGAAGCTTCTCTTTTATTTCTGAAAAATGCTTTTACAGAGAGCAGTAATACACAGAAAATTACAGCAAACACAAAAATCACTTATCTCGACTTTCGTGCCACCCACCACCTTGAAAATCGTGCCAAACAGCCAGCAGAAATTTTTTTCAGAGAAATTACAGCATTAAATGCTGCCCTTACTGCCTCGAAAATCGTGCCAGGAATGACCTTACGGATTCCGTACAGTCAGGACAGTAGCCTCTTTTCTCAATTTTCGTGCCCAGAAAATCTGTCTAGAAAATCGTGCTCCTTGCTGCTGCTCTAGCTCCTCGAAAACAGTGCTTCCCCTCTCTCGAAAACCGTGCAAACTGTTATATGGACTTTTTTCCTTGGTTAATGTGCCAATGAAACTCTGTTGTATGGATTTTCAGCCTTGGGAAGTGTGCCCTCTTGCTGTACAGACTTGCTGTGCTGCCTTTGTTGCTCTCCCTTTGCTCAGAAATTACTCTTCAGCTCCCTCTCCTCCTCTCTCAATCTGCTCATGAAAGAATGAATGACCTTTTCCCTCCTTTTCCTCCTTTAACCTAACCCTAAGTGACTTTTGGGGAATCCCTAAATCCAATGGCTGAAATAGATTGAGATCTAGGGCTGAGATTAAATGCTCATTTAAATCTCACTTTCTATTTTTTAATTCACCCCACTTTAATAAAGACCCACTTAGTCATTTATTTCAAAAGTCACTTTTCCTTTCTAATTTTACATTGACTTTATTAAAGTCACTTTAAAATTAGACTTTAGTAACTTTATCACATAAAGTCACTTTTAAATTAGATTTGACTTTATAAAAATTATAATGTCACTTTAAGAGAAAAAATTAAATTCTTTTTGGACACTTTTCCCTAGGCCAAAGATCAAAGCCTTAAGGAACCACCTGTCCTCCGGTACCAAATTTCAACACTCCCTCTTACCGAGGAAGGTGTTCCTCACCACACCCATCTTGTCTCTGAAGTAGACATGCTTGCCCCGTGGTAAGGCTTTTGGTAAGAATATCTGCAACTTGCTCATCAGTGGGAATATACTCAAGCTTCACAGCTCCTTTCTGAACATAGTCTCTGATGAAATGATATTTGATCCCGATATGCTTTGACCTGTCATGAAATACTGGATTCTCCGTGAGTTTAATGCAACTCTGATTATCATAGTAAATCACTAAAGGTCTCAACGGCTGACCAAATAAGCCAAACAACATCTTGCGAAGCTAGATGGCCTCACAACTAGCTAGACTGGCTGCCATATACTCTGCTTCCGCTGAACTCAATGCTACTGACTGCTGCTTTCGGCTGAACCATGACACAACTGCCGAACCCAACCCAAAACAGCACACTGAAGTGCTCTTCCTATCAGAAGCACAACCTGCCCAATCAGAATCAGTGTAACCTGCCAATCTCACTCCATCCCCCTGCCTGTAGTCCAGACCATAATCCACTGTCCCCTGCAAGTACCGCAAAATGTGTTTTGCAGCCACCCAATGAACCTTCCTAGGCTCACACATAAACTGACTCATCGTGTTGATTGCAAAACAAATATCTGGTCTAGTGTTGACCAAATACATCAAGGAACCAATCAGCTGTCTGTACAATGTGGGATCCACCAACTCGGAATCCGAAGCATGAAGCTTCTTCCAGTTAGTGATCATCGGTGTCGACATGGGTCTACAATCCTCCATGTGGAATCTGCCAAGGATGTCCACAATATACTTCCCCTGCCCCAGGAAGAAATGCCCCTCCTCCTGCCACACCTCCAAACCCAAAAAGTAATGCATCAAGCCAATGTCCTTCATCTCAAACTCCGACGCAAGATCTCTCTTACAGTGCTCTATGAGTCTCTCTGCACCCGTAATGACCAAGTCATCCACATACAGCACCAGAATGAGAGGCTCCTCACCTATCACAATATAGTAAAGGTTCGGATCTGCCTCACTCTTTGTGAAACCCATCTTCTGCAAGTATGTATCTATCCTGGAGTACCAAGCTCTGGGAGCTTGCTTCAGGCCATAAAGGGCCTTCTTCAGTCTGCACACATGAGACTCCTTCCCATGCACCTCAAAGCCATGTGGCTGCTCAATGTACACCTCCTCTTGTATGAAGCCATTGAGAAATGCGGTCTTCACATCCATCTGGTGGATCTTCCAACCCATCTCTGCTGCTATCGATATAATGGAGCGAATCGAAGTATATCAAGCCACGGGAGCGAAGGTCTCCTCATAATCAACTCCCTCTACCTGGGAGAACACTCTAGCCACAAACCTCGCTTTGAATTTCTCAATGCTGCCATCTGCAGCATGCTTTACCTTGTAAAGCCATCTGGAAGTAACCACGGATTTGCCCTCAGGCCTCGGCACCACCTCCCAAACATCATTCTTCATGATAGAAGAATACTCCTCCTGCATGGCCTCTCTCCAGACCTACTGGCTAGTTGCCTCCTCATAGCTAGAAGGCTCAGAGTCAAGGATGCTGGTAGCCATTGCCATATAGCTACAAAACCTCTCAGGTGGTCTGCTCTCTCTGACCGGCCTCTTGGGCTCAGCAACAGATGTGGCATCTCTCAAGGTGTCCTGAAGCCACTTGGGCTTCCTCTTCCCTGAGTGCACTTCTCCCGCCGGAGAATAAAACTCCTCCTCCTCAACATGAGGAGCCTGAACTCCTGACTGTCTGTCTGCTGTCCTCCTGCCTGCACCTGAACCTGTAGATGCTGAGGTACCGTGTGAACTGTCCATCAGTGGACTCCCCAGTGAACTGCTCTGTGGACTGCTCTGCGTGCTGCCCATAGCACCACCCCTCTGACTCTGCGAGCCACTCCCCACTGACGGACCTGACATCGTCATAGATGTACCTCCAGATCCTCCTGATCCCTGCCCACTGGATCCCTGCGACTGACTCAACTGCTGCTGAGGGTCTGGCTGATCCAGATACTCTAACTCCCGTGACCTCCTAAAGGCCCTGTCCTCCTCGAACTTCACATCTTGCCTGACAACAACTTTCCTCTACGCAGGAATGTAAATCCGAAAGGCCTTTGAGGTCTCACTGTAGCCCACAAAGATACCCTTCTCTGCGGTGGGCTCTAGTTTGGTCCTCTTCTCCTTGGGTATGTAGGAGTATGTGATGCACCCAAAGATACGAAGATGACCAATGTCAGGCTTCTTCCCAGAAAAAGCCTCCTCCGGAGTCATGTGCCCCAAGGCACGATGCGGACTCCTGTTCTGCAAATAAACAACTGTGTTGCAGGCCTCTGCCCACAAAAACAATGGCAACCCCTGATCATGTAACATGGCTTTGGCAGCCCCTCTGATGGATCTGTTCTTCCTCTCCGCAACCCCGTTCTGCTGGGGGTTGTAAGGAACAATGAACTCCCTCCTAATGCCTGCCTCCGCACAATAGTCAACAAACTCTCCAAGGGTGTACTCTCCCCCATTGTCCGACCTCAGGGACTTGATCTTCCGACCTGTCTGTGTCTCCACAAGAGCTCCGAACTCCTGAAACCGCTTGAAGACCTCACTCTTGGTCTTCAAGAAGTAAATCCAGGTCCTCCTGGAGTGATCATCAATGAATAAAACATAGTACTCATATCCACTCAAGGAAACATGAGACATCCAACCGCTCACATCGGAATGAATCAAATCAAGTATCCCAGTTGCTCTGCTGTCACTGCTGGGAAAAGGGGATTTGGCAAACTTGCCCATCGCACATCCTCTGCAAGTATCAAAGTGATCAGTACTGAAATCTGGCACACCTGTAGTGATCTCCCGCAAAGTCCTCAAGGCTCCATGATACATGTGCCCCATCTTGCGGTGCCAAATCTCACACAGCTCAGAACTGCTAGCTCTGCTGTCGGTACTACTGCTCAATGCCAAAAGGGGCTGAAATGCAAACTTGTACACCTTTGCATGGCGTACACCTATCACTCTAGCTGAATCAACTGGAGCACCCCTGGGATACATCAGCACCTGTCCACCCCTGAACAATATCTCATATCCTCTGTCCTCCAAAGCTGAGACGGATATGAGGTTCTTCCTCATCCCTGGCACATAAAGAACATCTGACACCTTCAAGGGAGGTTTAGACTCCCTCTGAAATGTCAGTGTCCCCACACCGACTGCTCTAACAACTCTGTCATCACCGAGTACTACCTCTACATCAGTGCCACTCTCTGAAAGCTCTGAGAAGTACTCACGGACTCCTGTCATATGACGTGAAGCCCCACTGTCCACATACCAGATACCCGAAGATGCTCCGCTAATCGAGGGAAATGCATGCTCCCTCTGAACCTCTATGGCAGATGATCCCGCACTAGAGGACTCACACACAGTGAACCCAAACTCTTGGTCAAAACGATCTGCAAAGTCCTCAACCTCTGCTGAAGCTGCCATGCTCTGGTTCTTCCCCTTCTTCTTCTTCTTCTCCAGACACACAACTGCATAGTGTCCCATCTTCTGACAATTCCAACACTTCACTTTGGAATAGTCCTTCTATGTGTTATCCTATTTACCTTTACCTTTGCCTTTGCCCCCACCATTGCTTGTGGAAGCCTGCTTCTTCCCTTTGCCTTTCTTGCGTCCTGCCAACAGTGCTACATCCTCATCCTGCTCAACTGGCTTGGCTGCCCCAAGCTGACCTTTCCTGATCTCTGTCTGAATACAATCATCCCAAAACCTCTCCCAAGTGGGAAGGGTCTCACGTGCACAAACCCCATCAGCAAAGTTCATCCATGAACTGGGGAGGCCATTCACTGCAATCCGCACCAACTCAGTGGGTGGAATGACCTCTCCAATCGTTGCCAACTCATCTCTCACATTAGTAATCTTTGTGAGATATCCAGCTGCACTATCAGTCTTACCCATCTTAATGTTCTTCAGCTTCTCCTTCAAGACCATTTTCCGGTTCTCATTGGTACTCTGGTAGAGGTTGGTCAATGTTGTCCACATCTCATGAGCATTTCTCTTTCCTCTCACATGAGGAATGCAATGGTCTTTGATTCCGTCTAGAATCAGTCTCTTACCCTTGTTGTTCTTTTTATTATATGCTGCCAACTGAGTAACATCAGTAGGCACATTTACAGGGTTTTGTGCGGTATGCACCATTATGTCCCAGACTTCCGCCTCCTCAAAGATACTCTGCATTCTCTCCTTCCAAACACTGTAATTGGTATGCCCATCCAACCTATCCTCCACCCTCAGTCCCAAAGACATCCTACTGTCCAAAAACTGAAAAATAGCACTGCTGTAGTAAAGGTAAAAATTCTGTTTGTGAAAAAATCAGCTTGCTGGAATTTTCTGAGTGAAAAATCAGCAGGCTGTATTTTTTTCTCCTTGCTGTCCCAAACTGCTCTTTCAACACTCAATCTCTGATACCATGTAGAAATTTTCTCTTTCCCACCCTGGTTTTCAGTTTCACCTTATTTCTCCAAAAATAGTTAAATGACCTTTCCCATAACCTTACATTCAACAAGCTGGAAAATAAATATTGCTGAAAACACAAATTCTGGAAATATTACAGAATGCTGGAAAATGCAGAAATAAATATCAGCAGATACAAACAGCCATTCAACACATTTAAACACAGTGATTTTTGGTCAAGGTTACCCTGGAAAAACCCCCTACAACTTTTGGGGAAAACCAGTCTTGAAGCTTCTCTTTTATTTCTGAAAAATGCTTTTACAGTGAGCAGTAATACACAGAAAATTACAGCAAACACAAAAATCACTTATCTTGACTTTCGTGCCACCCACCACCTTGAAAACCATGCCAAACAGCCAGCAGAAATTTTTCAGAGAAATTACAGCATTAAATGCTGCCTTTACTGCCTCGAAAAACGTGCCAGGAATGACCGTACAGACTGTACGGATTCCGTACAGTCAGGACAACAGCCTCTTTTCTCGATTTTCGTGCCCAGAAAATTTGTCTAGAAAACCGTGCTCCTTTCTGCTGCTCCAGCTCCTCGAAAACAGTGCTGCCCCTCTCTCGAAAATCGTGCAAACTGTTGTACGGACTTTCTGCCTTGGTTAATGTGCCAATGAAACTCTGCTGTACGGATTTTCAGCCTTGGGAAGTGTGCCCTCTTGCTGTACGGACTTGCTGTGCTGCCTTTGCTGCTCTCCCTCTGCTCAGAAATTACTCTTCAGCTTCCTCTCCTCCTCTCTCAATCTGCTCATGAAAGAATGAATGATCTTTTCCTCCTTTTCCTCCTTTAACCTAACCCTAAGTGACTTTTGGGGAATCCCTAAATCCAATGGCTGAAATAGATTGAGATCTAGGGCTGAGATTAAATGCTTATTTAAATCTCACTTTCTATTTTTTAATTCACCCCACTTTAATAAAGACCCACTTAGTCATTTTTTTCCAAAGTCACTTTTCCTTTCTAATTTTACATTGACTTTATTAAAGTCACTTTAAAATTAGACTTTAGTAACTTTATCACATAAAGTCACTTTTAAATTAGATTTGACTTTATAAAAATTATAAAGTCACTTTAGGAGAAAAATTAAATTCTTTTGGACATTTTTCCCTAGGCCAAAGATCAAAGCCTTAGGGAACCACTTGTCCTTCGGTACCAAATTTCAACAGAAGAAGCAACAACGTAGCAGCAACAACACAGTGCACGGAGGTGCAACACTGTGCAGAGTGGTGCTTATGCAGTGCAAAGCAGCAACAACGCAGTGGCATCAGAGGGTCAACGCAAATTAGCAGCAGAGGTAGTTCCGGCATCGAGGAGTATTTAGATTGACCAGTATGTCAGTTTTGGGAGGTTTTTCAGTTACTTATCTCTCAACAACTGAGTTGCAGTGCAGCAGTTAGCAGTGTCAGTGCTATGGGAAACATGATGCGACATTTGAGAGGGAGCTTCAGTACAGATGAAGCAGTGTCAGTGGCAGTGACATGGGTAGCAGTACAGATAGCATCAATGTAGTTGATGAAGGGCAATAGGCTGAGCATCAACAGCGCAAAGGACCGATGCTGTGGATCAGGGTGATGCTTCTGGTGAGAAGTGTTGCTATTGCACATTCCTCGCTAAGAGGGAGTGTTGATTTTTGGGTAGCATCGAATGTGCTCTAGTTCCGAAACTTTGTGGAGGGGCTAGAACACATGATATCTCCAAGACCCAGAAATTGTTTGGAGAATTTCCACTTGAAGCTTAAGTTATTCAAATAATTAATTATTTTAAATATAACCTAAGTTAAAACTTATGGAATTTAAATAATTAAGGTGAATTAATTTAACATGTGGGTGAAAAGCTTCTAAGTGACAAGGATCAAGTCTAATTTAATCTTAGCCGTCGATTAGAGATTAGATCACAACCGTTGATTCATTAACAGGAAAAGTATAAAGGAAGGCTTGAGGGTCAGTTAGAGAAGACACACAAAGACTGAATTTAGAGATTGAATTCTTTTGACGGAGCAGTGCTCAGACGAAGATTAGATTTGAGTAATTCAGTGCAGTGAAGGGTAGTTCGGCAGCGGGACTTCAGTCCGAGGCACATAATTTAAGTGCAGAGAGGCAGATCAGCACTAGGAGAGACAACGCAACCCTTGAGAGGGTGACGCAGTCACTTGAGCAGCTGCGCTGGGGTTTCTGTGAGGCAGATCGGGCAACCATTCAACAGATCGATTTTTGAGCCAGGAAGGCTCACGAGAAGGGTGACGTAGTCTCAGCGTAGAGCTTGCTGTAGCCATCACTACGCAACACTAGGGACAACGCAATCACCTTGGGGTTTCTTCATTCTGTTGCTGGATCAACCGAAATATCTGTCTTTGGATAGAGGTACTTTTGCCAAGGATTTTCTTTGTTGGGTGAGCCAGATTTGGCACCCTAGATTGTATTCTGAAATCTGCATAATAATATAAACCCTTAGAACTATTGCACCGGCTTTCCCGCATTGGGTTTTTCCGGGGACATTTGTCCAAAAATCAGTGTCCTTGGTCTGAATGTGTCACTTATTTTTCAGTACTTGATCTATATAATTGTGTAGGATGCAATGTATTTGCATTAGTATTTTTACTGAAGATTCAGAAAAATAACTTGTAATTTAAATAAGGCAAGCAGGTAATGCAAATCAGATTTACTGCAGTAGGATTTCTGTAACTTAGATTCAGAAATTTTCATAGGATACCCTCCTAGGACCCATGCTAGTTTGAGCGGTAACAAGCCTAAGAAGTAGTGAAGTTGGGGATTCAAAGTTTTCTCTCCATTTTTAGAATCGTTGGCTACAAAGGTAATGTGGAGAGTCCTCTTTATTGAAGTTTTGTGGTAGAGTGTGATGAAGTGGAAATATATTGCACCATCAAGCCTTGAGGACGATAAGATACCCTAGAAAATCAAATTTTGTAGGATCTATAGTATGTACTATGGAAAGAGGTAGTAAAAGGCTTCTCAATCATCGGTGATTGCGTTGCCTAGCTAATTGAAATGGAAAAAAGGTCCATATTGGAAATGATTCATGGAAGAACAATGAGGATGCAAGAATGCAGCCCAAGTAGGTCTCAACAAGGATTTGGCACTAGAGTGGAACTGATATGTCTCTGCACCCTAGTTGGATTAAATAATTTTTAGAGATCAACCAAACAATCTTGTATGAGTTGAAAATGAAATAGAAAAAGACTACAAGTTTAATCTAAGATACCTTGCAGCTCTTAAAAAAAAGGAGGAAAAGGATATTTCAAACTGGCAGCATATTTGAAAGCTTTAACCGCCCTTAAAATCTCATGATTTCTGATTACTTTTCCTCAAAAAAACAATAAAATCTTTGATCTGGGATATACTGCAAAAAAAGGCTGGCAGAGTGACGAGTCCCGGGAAATGCCCATTATCTATGGGAATTTATGCAAGCACCAATCAGATTTCTGTTCAATGTTATTTTACTGAAGTGGTATGTAGTGCTACAAAATCTATCACTAGTGGCAAAGGGGTATGGGATGAAGACACAGAAGAAATATTAGAAATCTGGTTGGAGTATAAAGAGGTAAGATCTGAAGCACGTTGACCTCTTCCATGTTTTATTTTATGGGTGGTATAGCTAACTAGGAATGAATTCCTATTCCAAGGAGCATATAAATAACCATACAAAATCTTTTGCGAACTTAAACAAGCCTATCTACTGTTTGAGAAACCAAAAAAGGTGAAAAAGTATTGATTTGTTTTAGTTCCAAGAATAGAGACATCAAGTTTTTGTGTGTATTTGAAGGCACCTCAAAGTATCGAGGTTCACCTTTCTGACTCCCACAAAATCAGATTTGAGAGTGGTTTACGCAGTGGCACAATCACCTATGAAGAAATCAAGGTCTTACATATTTTGATGAAATTATCCTTGGAAGGAGGACTCGGGGTCATTAATATTTATGGATACTATTTACAGCTAGAGGAATGGCTAAGGGAATTAGAATGCAAAGAAATATAGATGTATTTGGTAGTTTTCAACATGTGAAAGAACTCAAATTAAGCTTCACTAAAACCCCCATTCGTCACATCTATTGAGAGTACGACCATGATCCAAACAAGCTTGTCGCAAAGATCCAATCTCTCTCCTTGTAATATTTTTTAAGATGGGGATGAGGAGATCCTCCCAACATTGATGATTACTTTATGAAAGGTTTGAAAAATCTATGTAATGGGTAGTTTTCATTTTTGATGATCTATTTTGGAGTTTTATGGACGTTTTGATGATCAATTTTGGAGTGTACTCTATAACTGAGCTTATGCGCCTTAATTGTTATGTCAAACAATCATATGTATTCCTTCTATTTTAAATAATGGAAGGGATTATGTTATATTTCTTGGAAAAGCACTATAAATATATACAATAGACATGAGTCATAAAGCTAGAGATCATGGATGGTACACCAAAATATGATAAAATAATATTATGGGCATCAATTAACATGATAAAAGACACCACAATGATCCATTACATTGATTTTTATGATTCAACAGGCCTTGATGGACCCATAGGACCCATTATATTGTGTTAAAGGAACAAGATACCCTCCCTCCTTAAGAGATTTGTCCTTTAAGCATTAAGATGATATCAAATAGTAAGAATTCTTCTTATTTTTTCTTATTGTTTTCCATGCTTAATTATCTATCCATCCATTTGTAACTATTATTGGTGCCAATTCTTGATAATCTAATGCTACTAGGTTGTTTTCTTTTTATTCCATGTATTATCAGCATTTTTCCAATTTGTTGTAGTTTTTTGTTTTATCACATACTTGTTCCTTGGCTTTTGACTCCATGAATTCCATTGGTTCTTCCATTTATTTTCTTTGAATGAGGTTATTGATTTGCACTTTCTTGTATTCATTGTAGGCTTTCCTAGTAATGAGGATGTCAATATCATTGCACCTTTGAAGGTTTTTCTCCATCATCCACAACATTATCATGAATCTTCCTTTATAGTATAGTACCGTGCCCTAGCTTGTGTTCTTGATCTTTGATTGTGGTCACTTTTTGAGATAATACTATCATATTTTGTCTTTAACCATGATCTCTACTTCAAGTTTAAGAAATTTGTGGCAACCTTGTTATATCTTCTCTTTCTTCGCCTTTTGAAAATGAATTATTGTACCATCCATCAACTTTGTTTATCCATCTTCAAGTCCTTTTTGAATTTTTATTTGTCTTCATCTCTATTTAAGGCTTCATCAACCTTATAACATATTCCCTCTTCAACTCTCTTGCTCATCTCATCAAGTATGAGCTTTGGTTCATTAACCCCAACAACCTTGTTAATTATTCCCTAGCATATCAAATCTACTAAATAAAAAACATGGATGAGATCTTAGCACTTAATAAAATAATCAAAATTATTGCACCAATTTCATACACATGCACATAATTTTTTCCCTTCAAAATCTGTTTTTTCACTAATTTAACTCTACAACATACAAGGGCTCCCTTCCTGGGATAATTTCCCTTTGAGGAAAAACAATAATACAGTGAGGACTTTGAATTGCTAGTTGATCTGGACCCATGTTAAATTTAGATAACCATGGTGTTTTATGCTTGATGCACTTTTACTTCAATCTTTCTTGGCCGAATACAAAATAGCAATCACATAAACTTGAATGTAAAATGCTAATAGAACACAATAATAGATCAATAGAAGACAAGCCAAAATAGATCAGATTTACAATTCCTTTTGTCCAGCAAAGATATGAGATATTGTGGCGTTACGATGGTCAGCAGGATGCTTCAACCAACAAAGTCTTTCTCGGTCAGCCAACACTTTCATGTGTCACACCCACAGCCCTTAAAGACAACACATCACAAGTCAACGCAAGTCAAACCAGGGATATCGCAGAAAAGTCAACGCAGGCAGCTTTAGAAAAGTCAACGCAACAAACTAGGGCTTCGGTCAAACAATCCATAATTCCTCGATTTTAGTGCCCAATTGTACGACCTCCTAAAATCGGAATTTCTGCAGAAGATTGAGGTTAAACGACCAAGGGTTGGCCATGGTCAACGTTGGTCAACGCTGCAGCAGAAAAGCCCTAAATAGATCAACGCAGAAAACAGAAAGCCCTAAACAGATCAACACAAAAAACAACAGCTTCGCTCCACACGTGTGAGGGAAAGAAAACCTCTAAAGGCTATCGAACCAATTAGATCACAATGAGAGAATGTGTGATGAGATGATGAGAAAATGACCTCCAAGTCTCTCCAATTTATATTCATCAATGAGGGTGTGTGACACATCTCTTAGGCATGTGGGATAAATCTGGCTGACCTTGCACATGTGGAAAATAAATTCAAAATCAATGTTCTGCTCATCCGATCAAGATGATCTTTAGATCAATCTTGCACCTCTCCGAAAGAGGAATCCAACAAAAATATGACCATCGTCATATGAGCAGTGCAACATGGAGTTTGGACCTAGATGCCCAAAATTAACAACCCATCACTTATTTCCCCTTGCACTCTTCCTCAAACCCTACACACTTGAATGAATGTCCTTCACCTAGTGACTGAGTTCTAACACTCACCATCTTGTGTTCAAAGATGTGTCTTCTCCCTTAGCTTAGCCTTCTTTTTATAAGTTTGAGTTATTGATTGAATCCACAACCCTAATCTCCAAAGTGATTGATGGTTGAGATTATATCTCAACAACACTTTAGATCAATGATTGAGATTCGTCTAATTCATTAATGTAATTAACCTTTGCATTTCATTAGATTAACTCACTTTATCTTATAAAAATCAATTGCTTCAATTAATTAAGTAACTGCTAAGATTAAGGGTCAATTAGGTGAATTTCACATGCCTAAACACCTAGGTTTGTATGGTAGTATCTTCCGAAGCTATTCTTATCAACACTCCCTCTTAGTGAGGAAGGCAACCTCTCCTTTAGTAGCAAGGTAACCCTTGCCTCCCAAGGCAGGAAGTTAGATGCTCCATCCAATCTATCCTCAAATCTAAGACTAGATGTTGCCATTTCTAGATTCGATAATAAATTTCTCGCGCTAAGTCATAACACCCACAAGAAAAAATAATGCTACTGGTTTATAGATGTGCTAAGATCTCTTATGGTTATGTGTTTTCGTCCTTTGAAAACACCCACAAAATAGTATATTCTGTCAAACCTTCAACTGGTAAGGTCTCCCTCTGTCCCTCTGAAGGATGACCTCCACCAATCACTATTGGTTACATTGATAACTTTGTTGGCACTTATAGATGTTGTGCCCACGTATTTGATGTACATTGTAGTTGTTGTCACCATGCTACTACAATACATGTGCAAACTAGTACGACTTTACGGCCCAAACTTCTCTTTTGTCAGCTTCCACACATCCTTCGACCTTTGTGGCTACTATATGGAACTTTGTGGCTATGTATAATAGCATATGGTTCCCCTTGCACACTAGCGACTTCATGCACATGATCTAATGGCTTCCGGTGTTTGCATCCCTTAACTTGGCTGTTGTTGGGATCTTTTTATATGTCTCAGACTTGGGGACAATCATTTCCTATTTTCTGCACTCGGATTGGCAATTGGAAGTTGTCTTTATTTTACTTTTAGCTCATGCTGTAGCCTCCAAGCCCATCATGACCTTTTTTTGTTTGTTGCACCTGATACCTGTGGTTACAATCCACTTTTTATGTTTCAAACTCATTTGTTTTTTTGTGGTTGCAATCCTTGTGGCAGCTGGAAGCCCGCCCCCCACACCTCCTCTTTGTTTTTATCAATCACCATATGGTTGGCCTCCACCACAAAGTTGGACAACTAGCTCTTAATGTTTCTCTTAGGCATTGTATGACATATGGCCAACCTTGAATGCCATTTTTTTCCTGGTTGCATTTGCCTATGGCTTGATTCGTAGAATCTCTGACTCCAGCAAGAATGGCTTTTGTATGTTATCATCTGGTTGATTCATTCTGTGCTTTGTGGCTCAATCTTCTTTTGGAACTCTTATAGATTAGTCTTTAGAGGTTGTGCTTTGATACCATGCTAATTTCTAACCTCAATGATCTGGTTAATTACTTCCCAGTAGATCAGATCTATTGACCCAAAAGAGATTGTAATATTTTAACATTTAAATAGAATATAACAACTAAAGAGAAATGATTACACCAATCTCATACACATGTACAGATAATTTCTTCCCTTCAAAATGTGTTGTTTCATTAATTAAAGTCTATAGCATACAAGGGTTTTGTTCTTGGGATAATGATCCTATGAAGAAAAATACATGTGACTCACCAAAATGGGTAACCCCATAGGAGAAAACTTTTGTCCTACATTTGATAGCCAATTGGTCAGCCGGAAAACCAACAGCCCTTGCGAGCCATCATTAGCTAATGATATGCCATATATCTCCACCACTTGCATTAGCAATGTGCTTCTCACCCATCTAGATTAGCATTTGGGCAAAGGTGGGCAACCACTCAAAAGGTACTTTGACCATTTTTCATTTGGGTGCTTATACTTGTTTGTCTTTGGGGATTTAGTATGGATTATGGGGTGATCTGGAAGATTGGCAGACCTTGATTGCATTCTTGATCTCTCACCTTACTTGGGGGGTTAATCTTTGATCCTAGTCCATTGGGACCTCCCTTAAGGACCTCTGGGTTATAGGAGGGGCACTACTTGGAAATCCATGATTGAGATAGCATGTTCCATCTTCCCTATGTCATACTTAACACCTTCCATCCTAAACTACAAGTCCATATTTCACCTCTATTCTTCGGGTACAACTTGTCGTTGGTTCTTGGGGACTTGGCAGTCAACTGTCATATGTTCACATAACTTGCGTAGGGCCCAAATTGTTTTCCTTGGGAGGTTGATGCAACTAAAAGAAACAAAAAGAGCATATCATGGCCACAACAAAACAAATAAAGAAATGTTAAAATGCAAAAGATGGCCAGGGACAAAAGAATTAGCGTGTGGGAAAAAACCTAGCATGAACTCTACCTACCTCGTATGTCTATCACCCAATTCTTGAGCACATGTTGCTCCATTTCATCATAAAGGAACCCTTGCATGTCAGAACCCTGATGAGCGATAAATTGACTCGTCTTAAAGGGCTAATAAAATTGCTACATCATACAAAGAAAGCTCTAACCCTTGAGCTATAAGTGGTAATACACAGAAAAATCAAGAAGTAAAAGGCACACAAGAGGGGTGCAAAAACCAAGGCTGAAATGGTAACTCATGCATCCACGAATGCTACCTCCTTGCATCTATACACTCAAGATGTGGATACCCCCATCAACTGGTACCCTTGACTACGACATTTGGCAATGAAGTCTTATTCCCTCCATTGCCACATTACTGTTCACTAACACCTATAAATTGAGGGGTGGGCTAGGGAAATGCTGCTTCCCCTTAGGGGCTAGGAGCACCTAATAGGGTTGACCTTTAGCCACCACCACCAAGGGAGAAAACACCTTTGCACGTTCAAGGTCCCGATTTTAATAAGGGATCCTTGATTGAAGTATTAAATTTCCCTTAACATTCAAGTTTGGTTCACTTAGATGCATTATTGATCTTTGTCCCTAATGACTGGCTGCTTTCACTCGAATCCATGTTTTTCCTGTTAGGTGGTTATGTAGCCCAGGCGTTGGCATGCACCCAAGCCCTTTAGAGGAGTACATTGGCACAAACAAATGAAGCATTGAGAGTCAGGAGTCTCCTAGCAGCATCATCAATGACACATTTCCCAGAGCACCTCCAACACCTAGGACATTGGTTGACTTTGACCCAAGTTTGAGGATTCTTAAGGATGACATAGCTGGACCTCACATGCCCCCAGGCTGGCCTTGACACAACTTGAAGGGAAACAATTGATTAAGAGTCTAGATGAGGATGATCTCACACTGAGAGACTAGGGAGGACTTGTTGCGCCAAAGGAAGCCCTAACACTAGAGGAGGCCACTTCCCATAGTTGGAGACCCATGGAGATCACTTTATGGCACCCCAATTGGATCTTGGGACCCCACAGGAAGTAATGAATTGAATTTGAGGGCCAACCCTCAAATAATGGACTTCAGAGGCATCTACTCCTTAGAATAATAATAATAATTCTCTAACAGTCATTTTGTGATTTTTTGCTCTTTATATAGCCTCGATTGATCAATTTTTCTCCATCTTATCGTCCCGATGATGAACCATATTAGTTGGTTCAAAACGCGTCGGCTAATAATACTCTCATGTGATGGATCCTGAAGACTCTTCTCAAAATAATTCTTCTCACAAAAGCCTTCATTCGGATAGAGCATTGTATGCATTACTCACTCATAGAATGTGAATGGAAATCGTATTGGTGAATCTTTAAACTAGCTCTCCCAATTGACTTTGCTCCCTCACAAAAGTGATAGATAGGGTTTTGAAACATAGGGTTTTATTATTCCCTAACTCGCCAAAATCTAGCATATTTTACACTCCCATAGACTCCATCATCCCAAGGGCTAGGCGTCGGCCTTGGTCACTTTGTTGATCACCTATAAAACTTCACTTCAGTCACACTCTTTTGCTTTAAATCTGATTTTTGACCCCTTAAAGATAAGTCGCTAGCTAGCGCTAAGGCATGAAATTTGACTAGGGTTCAATTCTTTGTCTTGTGGAAGGATTCAACATTGGAAGGAGTGTTGGTTACCTCAAAATTAGCCCCTTGTAGTAGCCAATCTATCCATTTCAAAGCTAAATTCTTTTTTTCCTAGGTAGATCTTGCTCTAGAAAAGCCTTAGTTTGCCCTTCTCGTTCCTTAAGTTTAACGTATTCATTGTTTGGAATCCTTTTCTTGGCCTTGTGACTCTAAGTTGATACTTTTGGCTTGCTATTTCTCAAGCCCAATATCGTTCGTACCTTGAATAGGCCTCATTAGAGGAAGCAAATTTCCCCATCATGCTTGCTGACCTTGTTCTTAGGAAGAGTTGTTCTCTACAAGCCTATCTTGTCACCTTATCCCTTAGATTTAACATCTCTCATGGATGACATAATAAAGGGAGGCCTCCCTAGTGGTGAAAGTACACAAAACAACATGAGGTAGTGGCTATGATGACAGTGGGCGCCACACCTCATTGTTGTCCCTTGGTCTAGTTTTTTCCTTGTGAGCCCCCCTCACAAGACCTGCTAGATTTTGAGGCAACACCTTTGGTGCCATTGCTAGAGAGGATTTTAGTCAACCTCTTGGTGGGTTTAGAGATTAAACTTCACCTTTCTTGAAGAAACAAATTCATAATTAAAATCTAGATTATCTTCTAGTGACTCCAACAAAACTTGACCATGGATGTAGCTACTCAAAGCCCCTTAACTTATCATCGAAGAAATTGTGGGTCTCCTGGGTTTCCTTTTATGTATTGGGTAAGTATGAGGAGGGGGGTTAAACCCTAGATTCAATATTTCATGAGCCCTTTCAATTATGAAAATATCCTGGGATCACCCCAGCCTTTTCCCACAAATCATGAGTTGATATTGTTTCCGCAAGATCTAGCAGGCCTTGACGAGGGGACCCTACAAGGCTATTTCTTGACTAAGTGACAACAATGGGGTAGTGGTCCACTGTCACCATATCCAAAACCTCGTGCTCTTTACGGATTTTCATAGATGGGAGGAGTCCTAATATATGTGAAGGTTGTTGAGATTTTGGGGTAGCATCGGATGTGCTCTAGCTCCCAAATTTTGTGGAGGAGCTGGAGTACATGAGATCTCCAAGACCTAGAAAGCGTTTGAAGAAATTCCATCATGTTTAAGAGATATTTAATTAATTGATATTTTTTAATTAAGGACCCTAAGTCTAACTTAGGAAAATTAAAAGATTAAAGTGAATTAAATTAAACATGTGATGAGAATGACTTAAGTGACGCGGATTAATCAACTTCTAATCTTAGCCATCGATTAGAGATTAGATCACAACCGTTGATGTTTCAACGAGAAAAGTATAAGAGAAGGGCTTTGGCTCAGTTGGAGAATACAGACATTGGTGGAGCACTGAAGCTAAGTTGAAATTCTAGGGTGTGGTTTGCTAAGAATTTCAGAAGTGTTTCCGTTGCAGCGAGGGGTAGTATTGGCAAGAAGGATGGTCTAATCCCAGGCCAAGAGTACAAAGAGGGCAGAGAAGCAGCTGCATTCCAGACCAACGCAGAGGCAGCCAGGAGCTACGCAGTCCAGCCAGAGCCTAGCAGGGGCAGCGCAGAGGCAACAGGAGCCACGCAGGGCTGACGTAGGCCTAGTCAGGGCAGCACAGGGGCAACATAAGCCCTTCAAGGGTGATGCAGGCCCTTCTTGAGTAGTGCAGAGGCTGACACAAAGGGATTCGGTCTTTCAGAGCAACGCTGGGGTTTCCGGTGGGCCAGAAAGGGCTGAGTTTTGTAAATCTCGTTTGAGTGTGTGAATCAGCCACATTTTCTGTCTTCGATGATAGAGGTATTGTTGCCGTGTTTATTTCTCTGTTGGGTGAACTAGTTTTGGTGCCCAAGATTGTTGTACTTAGATTTTGCATAATAATGAAAACCCTTCAGAGCTAGCAACACAAGTTTTCCCGCATTGGGTTTTTCCGGGGACATTTGTCCAGAAAATCTGTCACTTTGTCTATGAGCATGTTATTCATTATTTGATCTGTATGTGTAGGCTGTTATATGTATTTACTTCGATATTGTTTCTGAAGGTTCAAAATAATAACTTGTGTATTTAATCAAGTAGGCGAAGTAAATCGAGTAATAACAATAGGATTTCTTAGATTAAGAAATTTTCACATGGTATCAGAGTGATTGCAAATCAAGCTGGATCTCCAACAAATCGGCTAAAGAAATTTGTGTTCCAGAAAGCAGCAGAGAATCTAGAGAGGGCAACGCAGCACCAGAACGACGTAGAGGCAGCAAGAGCCACGCAGTGGCTGACACAGTCCTAGCTGGGTGATGCAGAGACAACGTAGTGCCTTCCAGAGGGACGCAGGAGCAGCATGTGCTGCGCTGAGCCAGTTTGTTCACGCAGAGGCCAACCAGGGTGACGCAGTCCAGTTTCGAGTGCTGTGAAAATTTTCTATGGATCGGAAGCAAGGCTTCAGATCTTCAGCAGTTGCTGGTGGGGTAGAGATTCTAACAGTGTAGAATTGTGCCTAAGCTAAGTTGATAAAGAGCGGGAGGAGAACAACTGCTCAAAAAATTTCCTTGCCGAAAGAAATTTGAGGATCGATCGTAGGGTGATCGAAGAGAGCTGTTTCGTTGTGTTTGGAAGATTTCCAAGGAGGAAATCAATTGTTAGAGGGAGCAGAGGGTGCCTTTCGCCAAGGACCCTAGATCCGAGTTTCAGTAGAGAAGCGGGGAGAGGAAGATTTGTTCCGATAGAGTATTTCTTAGCAGATGGCGCCACACGGATTGTGTGATCAGGATCGGTTGGACGACCTTTCCAACTTTGCTATTTGGAAGGCCAAAATCCTGGTAGTCCTGGAGGCATACGACTTGAGGGAGCATGTAGAAAAAGTCTTGGCTACACCAACCGATACACTTCTCCTGGCGAAACATAATAAAGCAGCGACACATGCCAAGCGCTTCATCATGGACGGGGTTAAAGATCATACAACTAATGAGATGTGGAAAGCCCTAACCACACTGTATCAAGGGAAATCCATCCAGAGGAAGATGCTTCTGGAGAACTAGTTGAGGTTATTTATGATAACCAAGAGAGAGGAAATCGATCCTTTCCTCTTCATACTGTAGTCGATTCGGGATCAACTGACTGCCATGGGGGTCAAGATGGAGGATGATGTCATGGTGAGGACTGCTCTAAATGCAGTCACAGAGGACTGGGAAACATTTGTCCAAAGCATCTTGGGCAGAGTGGACCTTCCTAACTGGGATGATATGTGGGCTATCCTCCGACAAGGGGAGATCCGCCGAATGACCAAGAGGTAGACCAACATCGATTCGAGCAAAGTGAAGGAGGAGGAAGAGGAAGATGCAGCCCTAACATCTAAGAAGCAGCAAGGGAAAAAGAAGCGTGATCTATCTAAGATCAAATGTTTCCAATGTGGCGAACTTGGACACTTCGCCAAAAATTGTCCTCAAAGGAAGAAGGATAAGGAAGCTTCTAGTTCCAAGGCTGCTGTAGCAGATGATGGCTCCGATGATGACGTAGCCATGAGCGCTCCTGAACCACGGAGGTGGGGCGATATTGATCTGTAGAGCAGCTATAGAGTGATGGCAGGATCCTTGAGTAGCCCAACTCTTGGATCACAACTGTGCTACGGGAGCCTTAAGACAGTAGCAAGGAATCACTGGAGCAGTGGGTGCAAAGATCACGGATGAAGAAAAGACAGAGGTTGAGACACTGGAGAAGGAGCAGCATAGTGCAAATGCAGCAACAACGCAGAGGAGGCATGCTTGCACACACATCTGCAACAACGCAGTGGCTTCAGGAGGACAGTGCAGAGCAGCAGCCTATGGAGCTTCAATGATGAGATGCAACCCGATTGACTAGTCTGTCATTGGGCAGGGGTCCTTCATTTGCTTACTCTCAACAACTGAGTTGCAGTGTAGCAGTTGGCAGCACGATGCCACAATTTGAGAGGGAGCTGCAGTACGGATGTAGCAGTGATGGTGGCAAAGTCATGGGCAGCAGTACAAAAAGCAGCAACAGTGCAGTGATGGAGTGGTAGAAGGCCAAGCATTAGCACAGAAACCGATGCCAGAGATCAGAGCAGTACTTAGGGGTGAAGTATATTCCTAGAGCACATTCCTCGCTGAGAGGGAGTGTTGAGATTTTGGGGTAGCATCGGATGTGCTCTAGCTCCCAAATTTTGCAAGGAGTTGGAGTACATGAGATCTCCAAGACCCAGAAAGCGTTTGAAGAAATTCCATCAGGTTTAAGAGATATTTAATTCATTAATCCTTTTAATTAAGGACCCTAAGTATAACTTAGGAAAATTGAAAGATTAAAGTGAATTAAATTAAAAATGTGATGAGAATGACTTAAGTGACGCGGATCAAGCAACTTCTAATCTTAGCCGTCGATTAGACATGTTTTAACGAGAGAAGTATAAGAGAAGGGCTTGGGGTCAGTTGGAGAATACACAGATTGGTGGAGCATTGAAGCTAAGTTGAGTTTCTAGGGCGTGGTTTGCTAAGAATTTTAGAAGTGTTCCAGCTACAGCGAGGGGTAGTATTGGCAAGATGGATGGTCTAATCCCATGCCAAGAGTACAACGAGCGCAGAGAAGCAACATTCCAGACTAGCGCAGAGGTAGCCAGGAGCTACACAGTCTAGCCAAAGCCCAGGAGGGGCAGCAGGAGCTACGCAGGGCTAACGCAGGCCCAGTCAGGGCAGCGTAAGCCCTTAAGGGGTGATGCAGGCCCTTCCTGAGTAGCGCAGAGGCTGACACAGGCTAGTCAGGTTGACGTAGAGGGCTTCAGAGCAACACTGAGGTTTCCGGTGGGCCAAAAAGGGCTGAGTCCTCTAATTCTCTTTTGAGGTGGTGAATCAGCCACATTTTCTGTCTTCGAGGATAGAGGTATTGCTGTTGTGTTTATTTCTCTGTCGGGTGAACCAGTTTTGGTGCCCAGGATTGTTGTACTTAGATTCTGCATAATAATGAAAAGCCTCTAGAGCTAGCAGCACCAGTTTTCCCGCATTGGGTTTTTCCGAGGACATTTGTCCAGAAAATCTGTGTCACTTTGTCTATGAGCATGTTATTTAATATTTGATCTGTATGTGTAGGCTGTTATATATATTTACTTCGATATTGTTTTTGAAGATTCAAAATAATAACTTGTGTATTTAATCAAGTAGGAGAAGTAAATCGAGTAATAACAGTAGGATTTCTTAGATTAAGAAATTTTCAGAAAGGTCTCCTAAGATAGATGTTCTAATGATAAGGTACAAGGTGACTTGGATATGCCTTCTACACGAAAGACACAACAAAGTTTCCATGCTCCAATAGGTGCAATGCACTTTCTTTATAGAGACCTAGGGAAGGCAACCTATAACCTAGGATTTGGTTGGTTGGTTGAGTGTTAGAGAGACCCAAGGTGGAGATGCAAAGAAAGGGTTTCAAATACTGATTTTCAATGAAACAAAGATACATAAAACCCTCAAGTAAGCCCCTAAGTCGAAGCAACACAAACTAGGGTTTCACCCTGGGGAAAACAACTAGGGCAAGGAAATTTATGGACAAGATTGAAGTGGATGCCCACCAAAAGGAGACATTTTGTGGAAAATGCACTCCTCTTGATGTTTAGGCTCTCCGATGCCCAAAATATTCCTTGCCTAGGGATTCACACTAAGCCCTAGTTCATGAGCTTAGCCTTAAACGGGCCGAAATTAGAGAGAGAAAACTTATGGATAAAAGATGAATTTGATCACCAACAAAATATACCAGTGCATTGTTCCTTGGAAATACAAAGTCTATGATGTGATGGATCAGCCAAAAAGTTTCGAAGGAGGCCAAAATCTTGATGCCCTAGCACCAAAACTCAATCAATTACCTATGCAATGGATAATGGAATTTTTGTGGGAGATCTAGGGAAAGATCACCACTAGGACATTCATTCACATGTTATGTACGAGTAATGCAAGTAATAGATCATCCAAATATTATTCAACAAATTTTCAATAAATTAGGGCATAATAACGTCTAGAATCAACATTATTCCATACATTAGACATGTGGAAAGATAAGTATTCAATAATAGGAACACTTACAAGATAGCATGCAAAATATTCCATCCATTGATCCATATTCCAAAGAAGCTCCATAGACAAACAATTTAGCTCCAAATGTAAAAATGCATTCATAGGTCTGAATTTTCCACAAGAGAAGAAGGCCAAATTAATTCAAGAGGCCGAAAATCCAATTTGTTATGATGATTCAGTACAAATGAACCTCCCTCTATTTATATGAGGGATCTGAGTTCCTATTTTAGCCTATGAACACCCTAAAACACCTATACAACAAGATGAAACCTTGGTGTCATTTTCAGATGAGGAGACTAAGGAATGAAACCATACCAACCACTAATCAAAGCAGCATGAAATATCATCTAGCAGATCTGAGTTCAGGGTCATGGGGAAATGATACATCATTATGAATGACTGATGAGCACAAGAATGTAAGTGAGGAGTGGAGAATAGCAAGTCCAAACTGATAAGAAAAATCTCGTCCAAGTAGCAACAAGTCACACCGAGTGTGTCTCTATGGGAGTTGCCTGAAGGGCAACTGGTAGTTCAAACTCTGTCTCAAAATAATACATTTTACTTGTCATTCACATGTTGGAGACGAAGTAAATTACAAAAATAAACTTCAATTACAATAATTTACCCACTAAAGGGTTAGACTTGGTTCATGTATGCTTTCTTTGTTTGAAAAGAAGATGATTTGAATTTTGTAATGACTACTTTTTGTCCACAAAATGATACAACGATGCATTTGAATCCAAAAACACTGGTTTTGACCCCCAAGTTACATTCCTCTTGAATTGACTTCAGCTTTCACTTTCACTACCATTTTCCCCAACATTCCCCAACCTTTCACTGCCATTTTCATGATTATGCCTTCACATTTTGGAAATATTTCACTGTGGGCTGCCATCTAGATTTTTTGCTGAGCATTTTTAGACTAATTTGACTTTTTGCCTTTTGGGATCACATGGATTGAGAAATGTGTACTACCTCAGGAAACATGAACTACTGTATTTGTGAGACTGTCATGCTAAGAACCATTTTAGTAATACTGCACCAAGGCCAAGTTGACATATAGACTCTATGACTCATAACCATACAATAAGACATAGGTGCACCTTGACACGGAATGGTCTAGCGCCTACACCGATGATCATCCCCATAACCAAGGCTCCTCTAAACCATGAGTCCCTATGAGATCCATCCACAATCTCTCGATCCTATACAGGACAAAGAGACCAAGGACTTTAGCCAAAAATGACAGGCCATTGTTGAATATCTTAGGGCCTATGACATCTAAATACAAAGCCCCACATGGCTTTTACTAGGTTTTCGACTTGTGACCTTGGGCTTACAATGGTGATAAATGCAAGTGAAAAATATGTACCCTTGCTAAGATGGGGGGTAACAGGTCCCAGATTGAAGTTTTGGGGAAAATGAACAAGTATCATACATCTCTAGAGGGGGAAAGGTCATGATTCCAATAGCAAAAATGATTCTAAAAATGGAGCTTCTTAGTTCCTATATGGGCTAGGGAACTCTCATATTTGATTTCCTGTTATGGGCTCCTTAGGGAGTTGGGTGGCACGAGAGGTGGGGACTGTTGCTATTGATATACCAAAGAATGAACTAGAGGAGAAAGGGTGGGGGGGGGCTTCTTTGTCTAGTTGGAGGGCGAAAATACTAGGGTGGAAGGTTTGAAACTTTGATGCATTTGCATTGCTGCCTAATTTTGGTCATGCGACAGATCCAATATTCAATGATTATAGAGAAAATATAGGAAAAATGGTCTTCTTGCCCACAAAGAGCACATGGGTGACTATCCCATGAGTTCATTGACTTGGACATGTAGTGAATAGTTGAGGATCTAGATACACTAATCAGGGGTGGTTGCATACTAGTAAAGGGGAGTTGGAGGATGTTGGGAAAAGGGCTTGGTGCACTTTAGCCAATGTATCTTGAAGTCACACAAGATCTGGGTACCAATGAGTGTAATGTCCATATATTGGGTATATGGCATGAAGATGGTTTGTACACAAGGCTTTGTTACACACTGTGGAAGGCTTCTTCATCGGGGTTGTGGAAGTACTGATAGTGTAAGGGGTGGGAAACAATGGTGTTGCTTGAGGTGTCTGGAGAAGGATCCTTAGCTTAGAAAGTTTGGGGCACAGGTTCGTGGGATAACAGGAGGTGTCATAGAGAGCACAGGGAGGGGAGGTGCTGGAGGAGTGGTTACAACCATAAGCATTATGCATGGGGATACCAATGATCATGTCCATGTATGAATTTAAGTACCATAATTTCTATTGCTCAAGTATGAGCATTCAATATCTTCCTTACCTTCATGTGTATAGGTTAGGTAAGTGATGCCCTTGTCTTTGCTGTGCTTAGGTAAGTAAGCATAGTAGTCTCCACTGACTAAGCTACACAAAAAACTCTTCACTATGAGCAGGTAAGCTCCATGTCTTACCTTACTTTGCTACAAGGAAAGATCATTTAAATAGTGAGAATAAATGCAGGCAACTTACAGCATTTTCAACCTTTTACTAGCAGTTGATGGGTAATTATAATGATAAGTTGATAACAAATTACATGTGTCTTTTAGGATGGATGATCTATCAGGAATGTAGAAATATCATTAATTAATCCTCTCTACAACAAGCTGAAATGTAAGGTTTGAAGCACCAGCTCCCAACTGGAATAAATGACTAGAAAGGAAAAAAAATTGTCCTAAGTGCCTCATATGAATCATACAACAGTCTGCAGACATATCAGTAAGCGGTGTCTACTATCCCCTTGAGGTGGCATTGAAGGTGAGTCTTTGAGGGCATTTATTTCCCGTCAAATGACGTTTGATAACTTTTGGAGGATTGACCAATCTTTTTGCCTCCAGGATCCTCACTCCCTACAACTTTGCAATTGGATGTGTCCTTTGGCAATATACCCTCACTTTTATTTAGCATTACTTTTGAGAATTATCTGAAGGATTAAAAAGAATTGCTGTTGAAGAGCATGTCAAAAGAAGCCTTGAGAAGTGCATCCCTATCGAACACTGATATATTATAGAACAAACTGTTCAAAGATCATTAAAGTATAAACAAGTTTCACTTTTCTTTACTTAAGTGATTTGTCGAAACACGATTTTGATCTCTATTTTTGAACAGTTTGATGTTTTAAAGCTTATTCGTGTTATTTGTTCACATATATCTTTGACTGCTTGACTGTTGTGTATGTCTTATTTTAAACTTTCTTTAAAAGCTTATTCTGTGGAAGGAAACACTCTTGATGTCTGTGAATAAATGGAAGTTTCTTTATTTGCACATGCAATGGCAGTGTCCTATGTGCAAGGAAAATTATTCAATGGACAGCATCATTAATTAATAATTTTGTAAGTAATTTGTTGCAATTTTTTGATGGGAACAGGATGATAAAAGGAACCTCAAATTTATGTTAATTCCTACATGTCAAAACTTTATGATTATCTTATATGGCAGATGAAAAACTACTCCAAGGACGTGACTGAAGTGGAGGTGAAACCAGATGCTTCTTGGTATCCAAAGCTTGAAGGTTATGCCAGGCTCCGTAAGTGTTGGCATCAACCAGATATATCAATCATTATTTCAATTGGAAAAATTACACATCAACCGGGAAACTTGAACCAAGTTAAATGTGAGGATATATTTGAAGGTCAGTTGCCTCTAAAAATTGGAATAAGGAGGAATTGAGATGGTTATTTGGAATTAGGTTGTGCTATCTCATCATCTACTGCAAATACTATGTCATGGATGGAAAAAGGGGAATATACAAATTGTGCCAGCCATCAGCCACAGTGCGACTGATACAAATGGAGATGATGAAGATCCAAGTATCAATCAAGAAGGAAGTGAGAACCTTGACAGGGAATACAGCCATCAGCTACAGTGCAACTGATACAAATGGAGATGATGAAGATCCAAGTAGCAATCGAGAAAGAAGTAAGAACCTCGACTTTTCAACAAATAATGATGCCAGGTTTTGACTCTTCATTCTTGGGACGTAATCAGACTTTACAGACAATTTCCAAGCATGTTTGTTCTGAACTCCAAAAGAATTCTGAACTAATAGTTCTAAGTGATTCAGAGGAAGAGAATGCAAATGATGTAAACATTGGTTAATCTATTGTTTCAGTTTTTGCTATTTCGGATACTTTGGGTCAAGGTGTATGAAGGTTTGCAGGAGGAATCACAGTTTGATTGCATTGGTATTACCTAAACCTTCATTTCTCCTCATTCAGCTGCACTTATTGGATCCTTTTATGAAGTGATTTTGCTCCAGCATAGCATCAACTCTCCACTTGGTTATATTGGTGCTAGTAGTGGTGAGTTCAATTTGTCAAATTTCTCCTGGCGCCCTCAGAATGCAGCATTTCATTTCTTTGGTACAAATCCAGATGTTTCAGGTACCTCAATGTGCATATGTGGTACTTCTGACTCTTGTCAATATGTATGGTTTGTTGGCTTCACAGCTGTAGTAGAACACAAGGGTGGGACCAACAATCCCTGACTAGCCATTCGTTAGATTCTTCCTTGTGTTCCTTAAGTACAGAATGGAACGGCAGATGACCCTATACACTTCTTCCAAGTTCCACCCCAGCCTGTACATGCATCTGTTCAAACTGATTATGGAGACCCGTAATCAGACTAATTGGATTTCACTCAGTTTATTTACTAGTAACAACTTGGGTAAACCAAGTTTTACAGAACCTTGTAGAAACACGGAGTAGACAAAAATAGTCTGCACCTGAGGAGATGGACTCCGCTCATTAGCTACAGGTATACAAGTTGAATGAATTGTATCTTCTATTTTCTTAGTCGATCAAAATAGACTGGAAAACTACTTCCTGATTAACAGTGTGCGGCATCTGTACTATCGAATGTGAGTGACAATAGAACTGATGGAGCTATCAGCATATAACCAAGGTTCTGATAGCCCATTATATTATTAATGTGTCAGATCAGTTAGTCCTCGATTTTAACTTTCTATGGATTCAGATTCTAATTAGGTGGCAGCATTCAGCATCGGCTCTGCAGCTGGTCTTGAACACCCATCGAGAATTATGAGCTTTAAATATCCAGGATTTTATTTTATGATTTGAGTGGAAAAGTTACCCCTTTCCAATGGTGTTTGTGTGCAAGGGATAACCCAGTTTTAATGCAATAGCGGGTGCTGAAGGACTCTTGTATGACAGACTCGATGCTGCAATGCAGTTCTCATTTTTTTCTTGGTGAGTTTAGGCAAAGATGATGTTTAGATGTCTCTATGAGCATATGAGCATTGTGGAGAGGCGTCAGAAAATTCCTATTCCATGACAAAAGTCGCTTTGGTTAACTTCATAATGGAAGTATATTTTTATCATGACAAATAATTTCCCTATGGACTGGACTTTGAGCACAAAACCAACTCTCAACAAATCTGAAGGGGCCTTAATTTCGTTTTGTTTTCTTATTATTTATGCATGATGGATAAATTGTGTCGGGCGTTCTACAACCAAGTATATGAGTTGGATGTTGTGTAACTTTACATTAAACAAGTATGTGGGTTATGAAAAATAAAGAATAATATAGAATATATTGATTAAATTAATTTTTTTAACAAAAATATTAAAAAAAAAAACAAAAACAAAAAGAGTAAAAACCCCAAATATGTGGACTATTTAATGAAAAATAAAGAATAATACTGAACATGTTGGTTTAAAAAAAAAAGGAGAGTAAAATTCTTGAGTGAGAGAGGATCACAAAAGGAAATATAGCCTAGGCAAAATTCAAAAAAACAAAAAATGTATAAAGTTTAGCTAAACATGATCAATTGCAAAATCTTCAATTAAGATAATAAACTCACTTCATTTCTCAAAAATATTAAATTAGATTTTATCTGTGTTGTTCATCATCAGGATGTTCATCATTAGGACAAGATGAGAAATCTGATCAATGAACCAGTTTAAATAGATAAAGGAAACACTCGCCTAAATAAGAAAATTAAAAGGAATTAATTAATAACTGTATATTTTTATTATTATTTTATTTTATTTTTTAGTTTGACTAAAATAAAGAAACTAAGATATTTAATGAATTGATAATAGTTGCATATAATTTAATATATTATTATTATTATTATTTTTAATATTAATCAAGGTTATATGTTATATAATTTATTTATTTATTTTCTTATTTATTAAGTAAATTTAATATTTTAAATCTTAATTCAGTAGTTATTTAGATACATTGTATATAGTTATAAATATTATAATTAGAAACACTGAGGCCCAAGGAGAAAAAATAAAAATAAATAAATAAATAAGAGTGAAGGGAAGGAATCCAACATCTGTTAACACTCCACCCATCATCCCTGTTAAGGTTAAATGGTCTTTTTTCAATTTCTAAGGCTTTCCTTAACTTACAGTGGTGGAAATGGTCAATCCTCACGATCACCTTAGCATCTTCAATGCAAATGTGATGTCTTGTCTTTTCAGCATGCTCTGATAAGGTATAGGAGTGTGATCTACCATGCTTTAGGTCAGCGACATGTTCATAAATTCTTTGATTAATGGACCGACCAGTTTCACCAACGTAGGGCGTCCCACAGGAGCAATGAATCAAGTAAACACCCTTACCATCCTTAGGGCAAACCGGGTCTTTAACCGATCTAAGCAAACTCCGAATGGTGCGGAGGGGCTTGAAGGTTGAGGAGATATTATGTCTCCTAAGGATCCTAGCGATTTTATCAGTAGTACCTTGGATAAATGGAAGGTGAACTCTGGATAACCAATCACAAGGATCTTTCTTATTCAAAGAACATTTTTTCTGCTTTTTAAAAAGCTCTAAGACATTGAAATTTGCTATAACCGTTCTTATTGAAAACGCTTAGGAGATGAGATTTTTCTCCTTCAAGGTGATCGGTTATTTGGAGTTCACCTTCCATTTATCCAAGGTACTACTGATAAAATCGCTAGGATCTTTAGGAGACATAATATCTCCTCGACCTTCAAGTCCCTCCGCACCATTCAGAGTTCGCTTAGATCGGTTAAGGACCCGGTTTGCCCTAAGGATGGTAAGGGTGTTTACTTGATTCCTTGCTCCTGTGGGATGCCCTACATCGGTGAAATTGGTCGGTCCATTAATCAAAGAATTTATGAACATGTCGCTGACCTAAAGCATGGTAGATCACACTCCTCTGCCTTGGCAGAGCATGCTGAAAAGACAAAACATCACATTTGCATTGAAGATGCTAAGGTGATTGCGAGGATTGACCATTTCCACCACTGTAAGTTAAGGGAAGTCTTAGAAATTGAAAAAAGACCAGTTAACCTTAACAGGGATGATGGGTGGAGTGTTGGAAAATGCTGGATTCTCGCCCTTCACTCTTAGTTGTTTGTTCTCCTCCTCTTAACCCCCCCTTTATTTATTATTATTATTTATATTTATTTATTTATCTATTTTTATTTTTTTCCCCTTGGGCCTTTTGGCTCGTGCTCTTTTTTTCCCTTTTATTTAAAGTTTTATTAAAATTAAAATTAGGTCAGTGTTTCGAATTATAATATTTATAGCTATATACAATGTATCGAAATAACTATTGAATTAGGATTTAAAATATTAAATTTACTTGATAAATAAGAAAATAAATATGTAAATTATATAACATATAACCTTCATTAATAATAATAATAATATATTAAATTATATGCAATTATTATCAATTCATTAAATTTCTTAGTTTCTTTATTTTAGTCCAACTAAAAAATAAAATAAAATAATAATAATAATTATAATAATATACAACTATTAATTAGTTCATTTTAATTTTCTTGTTTGAGTCAGACTAGCTGTTATTTACAACGGCTAGCTAGAGTGTTCCCTTTATTTATTTAAACTGGTTGAGATTTCTCATCGATTTCTCGTCTTGTCATGATGATGAACCATTGGCAATATATTCTTTGATGTGATTATCACCAATGGTTTTTTTTATATACAATTTATGGAGCCAAATTCCTAATATTAAAAGCAAATGTTCAATGATAATAATATTTTAAAGGGAAAATATTTCTTCAAAAATTTGGGTAAATAGATATTATAGTTAAAATGTGTTTGTGTGAAATAAATTTTATCAAAGTAAAAAACAATGAATATTTAAGAGTAATAAAAAATTAAGATAATTGTTAGAAATATGAGTCTATAATATGGGTCTATAATTTAATTGAACTCAAACTATTCAAATTTGTAAATTGTAATCCATTATAAAAAAAGAGGAAAATTAATGAAGAATAATTTTAAATGTAAAACAAAGTTACATTATTTTAGATAATTCAAACCAACCTAGATCCATCTTAAATATGGATTTATTAAGCGCTGAGAGGATCAAATCTCTAGAGGTTTTCGTGAAAACGTCTTTCTGAGTGCAAAACTTGAGGAAATGTTTGCACCTCCAGAGATTTGATCCCTCTTGGCACTTGATAGGGCCCATTTTAAAATGGATCTAGGTTGGTAAATAAGTAAACCAACTCCAATATCAAACAAATCTAGTGCAATACTCTAGCTCGAAGGGGCCCTATAGGAAATGGGTCTTACATCCAACTAGGTTATATAGAATGCTTATTTCATCAACAAGCTCAATATGTCAATATACACAACATCGAGATATATCATAATTATTCTTGAGGTTGAAATTAGTTATACCATCAGGGAATCCACCCATTGAAAGCCTTGAAATATACCAAAGAAGCAGAACCACTTGAGGACTTGTGAGAAGAAAAACAACATACCAACTATAAGCTCAATAGCATAAATTGTGTTAAGCCAAATAAATCATTAAAGGAGGATGTTTTTTGGGACAAAATTGTGCACAAACTTCCTTTGCACTTAGTCAGTTTGAATAAAACTGGTTTGTTTGACGATGTTGTAAGGTGGTTGGTGCATTCCTAATGTTTACAGGTTAATACCAGTAATAGTTTGTCTATGTATCAATAATTTGTTCGAAGTGTACTTTCCCTTCAACTCATATATAAATCGAATTTCCATCCAATAGTATACTCATAGAATCTAAAATTTTCCATGGATTATTCCTCTAGAACTTAGTCATAAACCAGAACAAAGGAAACACTAGGAATACAAATGGTCCTCTTAATTAGTGAAGCCAATATAGATGTAACTAGAAGGTGTGCATTTATTTCATTCTTCAGATATTGTTTGCTTTTTATTTCTTTCTCCATAGATTGTATACATAAAATGTGTTATGCATACAGAGGTCTTAAAATGTGTTATGCATAAGCTTGTTGTTGCAAAACCTATGTTTTCTTCTCCTCCCACACTTTGATAAATGTTCAATATTTGCCTTCGTAAAGACAAAATAAGTGAAGTTGAAACATTACACCTTTGATTTGTCTTTAGAAAAACTACAACCCACATAGAAGTTTATTGATCTACATGGATTTAACATCGGGTTAGATTCAAATAACCAAAGCTGAAATGAGAGTAATGGAATGTGGAATATGGATCTATTTAAGCATGAGATTGACCATCGTGTATTTGAAGGGATTAGAAAAAATTAATGAGTTGTGAAGGATCAACTAAGATGGGCAGGATGTAAGCTAGAAAGCTAAAGAAGATGGATGAAGAAAATGGTTCGAGGTAAGATAACTTCAAATTTCACCCTGTAAGAAGAATAATTAATAGAATGGGGATGTCTATATTTCCAACCAAATGTTTAAAAGCAACATCAATAAGTTGAAAGAGAGGATGTGGCATGAAATTGATAACGTAGACATAAGTGAATTTAATTTGCACTTATGCTTGTAGGTTATTTTCATGTGCTACAACACTCTCATACATGGAGTAATGCCTTTTGGCTATTACTGCCTCCAACGAAATTCGAACTTGGCCATTTTGTTTTCATTTCAAAGCATTTGGAAATTCCATTGTTTTTTGCATGTTGGAAACAAAATTATAGAAAACTATAGATTATCTTTTGAATCTTGAAGTTATAATGGTTGAAACATTATTTCAAGTCTAAGTCACAAGACACGATGACATGGGACATGGAGGAAATGGAAGAACAAGTGTCTGACATAAGACATAGTGACCTTAAAACTGGGACATGAGCAACATAGTATATATATATATATATATATATATATAGACATAAAGATTCAAATTTTGTTACAATTTAGAAGCTAGAACATTTATACGATAATACAAACTCAATCATACAAATAGTTACCACTTAGTACTACATAAATGATGATCATATGACAAACATACAATAAATTAGAACATTAAATTGTAGTTTTCTCATTAAGTCATCAAAACAAAATGTATTACATAGATACCGAGTCATTGCTACGATAGATGAGAATGGCAATGGAAAATACAAAGTAGGGGAGATACAAAAACCATAAATGGAAGAATCTTATAGCTTGTGATTATCAATAGCCCTCCATGTTAGAATCTTCAAAATCAACATCACTTTCATTTCTCTCTCCTCTATCCTCACCTTCCTCCTCTATTATCCAATCCAATTGGTGTAGATGGAACACTAGTAGAGGTAGATGAAATTGATGGGGCAGGGAGGGAGCGAACATTAATAGGGGAATTTCTCCCTTTCCTTATTATTTCTAACTATCCTTGCTCATTGAGCCATGATATTGGTGAAATGAGGAAGAACATAAACTACTGTAGGAAAAAACTTGAAGTCTAATTGACAAATCCACTTTCCTGACAGTTGAATTCTTGTCAAAACTGCAATATAACCCTGATTTTCACCCCAAGACACCTTATAGCTCTAACTTGCAGAAGAAAAGGAGAAGAAATGAGGGATACATTAAATTTCAAGAGGTTCACACATTTCTTTTTGAGAAGAAATGTGTCCTACAATTAGGACATGTTTAAGGCATGTGTCAGACACATTGAATATGACACATCAAATGTGTGTCCTACATGTGTCCTAGTGTATATGTGTGTGATACAAGATATCGACATGTAGCTCCATTTGGGCGTGTTATGCGAATTAGCTTTAGGTACATCTCTAATTTCTTGTGTGAAATGTGTATAAATTTTTTTATTGACATTTCAGTTGAAACTCGTCAACTATCCTTAGATAATGTTTAGTGCAAGTGAACACATGCTTGTACCTAGTACTCAATTTTCTTTGAAGATGGTAGTGCACTCAATTTTATGAGCATTGCATAAACCTACAATCCCATTAAATGTCTAGTTGTGATTGTACTTTAAAATAAATACTAAGCTAAATGACAAACATATTTTGGGAAATCATTATCGTTGGTCTCACAAATCCTTTATGAATTCTATATCCGTGATGCTGATAATGCAAATCATAGAGATGTCAAGGTTATAGGCATATTTTTCTTCATTTTTCGTCATTATTCGATGGTGGGAGGTATTTGGAATTCTCTTGTAATTATGTTGGATTCAATGATTCTCATGCAACTTTTTATGTGTGATAGAACCTAGATTTGAGCTCAAAATACAATGTAGAAGATGAACATGAGGAAAATAGTAGAAAGATGGAAATAAAAGGAGGTTAGTATAAGAAGGGATGTATTTTAAGAGACTTGTTCAATATCACGGTCAATTGATGTTACTAATCTAGATTCTCTTATTCTCACTTAAATAAAAACTTTGAACTCCTTATCCACAATCATTCCAACTACATTTTATTTCCGCCTATTCCGCATTGCTCCCTTCCCATCACATCTTCCTCCAAACCCACATATTATGGTGGAAGTGGCTTCTCTATATTAACCTTCCATGATGCTACAATTTTGTCTTTGGATTGCATTGTTCAAGTTATATTTATATCTTCTAGCTCTTATAAGTATGAAGATGAATCAAATGAACATTGATCACATGAAATGATTTCTCAAATAATATACATATGCCTCGCCTCTGTTTGAGAACTTGCATTCAGATTGTTTTCCATCCATTTTTATGAAGTACAATGCCTTGAGTGTCTATATAATTTTGTCTTTTGATTCTTGAATTTCGTTTAATATTTAGAATGTGATTGCAAATTTATCAATGATTTTGCATAGGAAAGAGTCGTAGGCACTTACTATAATAATTCCAGGGGAATATGCTATAAATATTCTTTTAAATTTTTCATTGGGAGCCAAATCATGTTCATTGTTGGTAAATTTGTTAATTTTAGATAACCATGGTATGTTCTATGCTTAATGTAGTTTTACTTCAATCTTTCTTATAGGCCCAATTCAATTTAGCAATCACATAAACATGAAAGTAAAACGCTGATAGAACATAATAATAGGTCAACAGAAGACAAGCAAAATAATGTGGATCATATTTTACAATTATTCTTTTCCAATAAAGATATAGAGTGATGTGCGTTACGAAAGTCAATAGGATGCATCATCCAGCAAAATATTTTTCAACATCAGATCATCCAACCTTCCAAGTGTCATACACACGCCTCAAAGATAGCTCCAAAATTCAGTGCAAGTCATCAAAAGAACCCCTCATCCATATTTCTGACATCCCTTTTCGGCATCATACATATTTCTGAATCCAGATTTCCGGCATCCATTTCTGGAATCCATATCCGACATCATCCATATTATCAGCATCCATTTCCAGCATCCAGATTTCCGACATCATTTCCGACATCCATATTTCCGGCATCAAGATTTATGGCATCCATATCCGGCATCCATATTCACACGTGGGAGAGAGAGAAACCTCTTCTAGGCTGTGCAAACCAATCATATTATGAGGAATGTGTGTGATGAGATGATGATGAAATGAACATCATATCTCTCTAATTTATATCAGTTATTAAGGGTGTGTGACACATATATTAGGATTGTGAGCCTACATTACAAATATGGCCGAACTTTCAAATGTGTGGAAAATAGAATCAAGATATATTTTCTGCTCATCCAAACAAGATGATCTTTAGATTAATATTTCACCTCTCCAAAAGAGGAATCCAACAAAAATATAATCATCATCATATGAGTAGTGCAACCTGGAGTTTGGACCTAGTTTTCCAAAATTAATGCTCCCTCTCAACTAGGGAGAACTCCATCTCTCACTTGTGCCATCCAGAGATCAGTACCATCGTGTACTATCATGTAACATCGTGCGTCATCCTACCGTAACTTGCTTTGCTGGCTCTTCTTCACAAATAGAACAAAAATCCGAGTCACAAAGACATCACACTCTGTAGACCCAAAGTCAACTTCGAGGTTAAAACCGTGCCATCCTAGACATAAAGAGTACGAAAATATCCGATGCACCCATTGGTCTTGCTATTGGTCTCTATCCACATTTCCCACCTCATTGGCCAAATGAGAGGTACTTCCCATGAGTCCGAAACTCCATGGGTAGGATGCGTGCGGGGCATAGATCAAATAGAGGTGAACCAACTTAATATCATAACAATGGGGCAGAAGCACAAAAAGGTTCAGCACGCCTAGCCCCGTGTGTGCTTATAGCTCCAAGAAGCTATCACCAAGCCCCTCAGAGATCCTAGAGCTCATAGTCCAACTCAAGCAGGACCCTCACAATAGGGTATTTCCATGATTCCAAGCTTCTCACAGAAGGTTAGGAACATGACCTTCAGGGGCTTCGTGAGAATATCTGCGACTTGCTCATCAGTTCCTATGTGATCGAGCCTTACGACACCTCACTGTACCATGTCCCAGACAAAGTGGTACTTAATATCAATATGCTTGGATCGATCGTGGAACACGGGATTCTCAGAAAGACGAATCCCACTCTGGTTATCACAAAGGATAATGGTGGTATCTAGCACATGTCCGAACAAATCACTGGAGATATTTCTCAACTAAACAACTTCACAACAGGCCATACTCGCTGCAATGTATTCGGCCTCAGTGGTGCTTAAAGCCACCGACTTCTATTTCCTTCTCATCCAAGATATCGAAGCAGAACCCAAGGTAAAGCAACATCCAGATGTGCTCTTGCGATCCACCACACTACCAGCCCAATCGACATCAGTATATCCATGGAGTCTAAAATTCTTGACAGTGTATCTCAACCCATGGTTGATTGTGCCCCGAAGATATCTCAATAGATTCTTGGCACCAATCCAGTGAATGTGATGAGGCTCAACCATATGTTGACTCAAAGTGTTCACTGCAAAACATATGTCTGGACTGGAGTTCACTAAGAACATGAAATTTGAGTGTCTGAGCTGGGTCGATTTCCCCATCTGGGGCCAGAGTAATGTTTCCACATAAATTCTTAAAGTTGAGTTCCATCGGTGTCGACACGAGACTTACGGTCCACCATACCAAATCTCCTTTCCAGCGACTTTACCGTATATTTTCCTTACTCACCGGCAAAATATCGCGACCTTTTCAAAACCTCCAAGCCATGGAAGTAATGCATGTTTGTCCTAGGTCTTTCATCTCAAACTCGGAAGCTATCTCCCTCTTACATTGATGAATGAGAGGGTGTTTGTTAGGAAGAGATCATCCATATAGAGAACTAGAATTAGAGGCCTTTCTCTATCAACCTTAAAATAAAGGTTTGGATTAGCATTACTTCAAGTGAAGCCCAACTTCATCAAGTAGCTATCTATCCTCTCATACCAAGCCCTAGGGGCTTGCTTCAACCCATAGAGGGCTTTCTTCAACCTGCATACATAGGTGTCTCTATCTTGGAATTCGAATCCCAGAGGTTGCTCCACATAAACCTTTTCCTTTATTGAACCATGCAGAAAGGCAATCTTCACATCCATATGAGGGAGACTCCATCCTTTCATTGCAACAAGGGAAATGCTAGATTGTATGGTGGTATAGCGGGTGACAGGTGAAAATATATTATCATAATCTATGCTTTTTTTTGAGAGAAACCTCAGGCAAAAAATCTTTCCTTGTAATTTTCAACACTACCATCAGATCCGTGCTTGATCTTATAGATCCATTTCGATGTGACAACAAATTTTTCCTCCGGTCTCGGGACCACTTCCTAGACATCATTTTTCATAATGGAATCATATTCTTCATGCATAGAATCCTTCCAAACTTGATGCTTTACAACTTCTTCAGATGATCCAAGCTCAGATTGTAAATTTGTACTCATGGCTGCTAGATACCCTTGGTATCTATTCGACTTCTTGCTTTCACGGAATGTCCCCCTTGGGGCAATATGTCTCTTGAAATCTTTGAGAATATCCCTAAGCCATGAGGGTATTCTCTTATTTGAAGGAGGTGGTTCAATAGGATCCATAGTTCCTTCAACATCGGGCATTGGTTCATCCTTCGGTTCTTCCTTCTTCCCTACTTCATCTTCTTTATCTTCCTTGGAGCTAGAAAGATTTCTTACTTTCTTGGGGGCAGCATATTCATCGAAGGTTACATCGTGGCATATATCCAATTCTCTTTGACCAGGCACATAGATTCTATATGCCTTCGAAGTTTGTGACTGTAGCCCACAAACATTCCCTTCTTTCCAGAAGCATCTAGCTTGCTTCTCTTTTCTTTTAGCACTTGAAAGTAAACATGACAACCAAAAACTCTAAAATGAGAAACATCAAGTTTCTTACTAGAGAAGACTTTTTGGGAGTCTTGGAGTCTAGAGCACAATGTGAGCATCTATTTTGAACATACACAACAATGTTCACAACTTCTCCCCATAGAAACTTCAGAATACCTTTGTCACATAGCATGGCGTGGGCAGCTTCCACAATGGTCCCGTTCTTTCTTTCAGCAACACCATTTTGCTCAGGAGTATACATAGTTGTGGTCTCCCTATTAATGCCAGCTTCACTGCAGAAGTCATTGAATTCATTTGACTCATACTTGGACCCATTGTTGGTCCTCAAAACTTTGATTCTATTCTCAGTTTGATTTTCCACCAAGGCCTTGAAGGTACAAAACCATTTGAATGCTTCATTCTTCTTTTTCAAGAAATATATCCAGGTCTTGCGGGAGAATTCATCTATAAAAGTCATGTAATAGTAAAATCCTCCCAAGGATGTCACGGGAAACATACCAGATAAATCAAAATGTATCAACTGTAATATATTAGTTGTCTTTGTGACACTTGAGGGGAATGATCCCATTGTATGCTTCCCTTCGGCACAACCCTGACATATAGCTTCATTTTCATCTTTAAATTCAGGCATCCCTGTCACCAGCTTCCTTGCTTCGGGAAGGGCTTTGTAATGAAGGTGTGCAAACCTCCGATGCCATAACTCTGTTTGAAGAGTTGTATCACATGACATAGCCTCCAATGGGCTTCCTCAAACCTGATAGAGTGTATCAACTATAAAACCAATAGTAAGAGCTTATTTGAAGTTCTTCTTCCATATGCGTACATTTCCATCAACGAATGCCACCTTGAACCCTTTGTCTTCAATTGCCGAAATAGACACAAGGTTCTTCTTCAAATAAGGTACGTACACCATATCTTGTAAATGGAGGACTTGACCTTGAGATAGATGAAGGGTCACAGTCCCTGTCCCTTTCACAGGATATGTGGAATTATCTCCAAGGATAATTTCTAAATTAGTATCCTTCTCGATCAAATCAAAGAGGGCTTATTTATAACCAGTGAGGTTCCTTGAAGCACCACTATCAATCAACCAGACATCTAGGGTGTCGGGAGGAGATGTAGTAGAGAGGGAAGATACAAGAATATATTAATTTTTCTTATTATCAACAACATTAGACTCATCGTACCTATAATTTCTTGACCTCTTGAAAGGTTTCCCCTTTCCACTATGATCAGAGGTAGCCTTCCTTTTTACTTTGAACTAGTTCCTTTGATTTCCATTCCCCCTGAAGTTGTTGTTGTCATTATCCCTGGGAGAGTCCCTTATATTGGGGCACTCTCTTGCATAGTGACCAGACTTGTTACAAGTGTAACATCTTCCATTCCTTCCTTTGGGCCCCACTCTACCATGGTTTTGATTTCTCGGGCCACCATGGTTCTTCTTCTTTGCATGAGTGGTGAAAGCAGTAGGGTCACCTCTATTTCCATTAGAGGGATGATATCTCTCCATCATTCTTGTCTCCTCTTGAGTGCATCTAGTAAGAAATTCATCAAAATCAAGAATCATATTATTATTAAGAATCATAGTATTAAATACATACCAGTCTCAGGGGAGTTCTCCAAGAGAAATAAGGACGAGTTCTCGATCAACTACTTCTTTTCCTATGGCAAGGAGGTGATTCCTGATTTCTGCGAGCCTCATAAAATTTTATGGAGGCTCATGAATATTCGCCTGCACATAGTCCCTGACATATTGATTTTCTAATACCAAATCCAAGGACATCTTCCATGCATGATAATCATACTTGTCAGTGAACTTATCATCAGAACATTGGTCCTTGACAAGAATTCTTCTTCAGTGATTGCTTTTCACACTATTTTGGGCTTTGTCTTCACCTCAGCTCTGATACCATGTTAATTTTAGATAACCATGGTATGTTCTATGATTAATGCAATTTTACTTCAATCTTTCTTATAGGCCCAATTCAATTTAGCAATCACATAAAAATGAAAGTAAAATGATGATAGAACATAATAATAGATCAACAAAAGACAAGCCAAATAATGTAGATCAGATTTTACAATTATTCTTGTCCAACAAAGATAGAGAGTGATGTGCATTACGATAGTCAACAGGATGCATAAGCCAACAAATTCTTTCTTAACATCAGATCAGCCAACCTTCCAAGTGTCATACACACCCCTCAAAGACAACTCCAAAAGTCAACAAAAGAATCCCTCATCTAGATTTGAGGCATCATCCATATTTCCGGCATCATCCATATTTATGGCATCCAATTTTCTGGCATCATTTTCAACATCCATATTTCTGACATCAAGATTTCGGGCATCCATATCTGGCATCCATATTTACATGTTCGAGAGAGAGAAGCCTCTTTTAGGCTTTACAAACCAATAATATCATAGGAATGTGTGTGATGAGATGATGATGAAATTGACATCATCTCTCTCCAATTTATATCAGTCAGTGAGGGTGTGTGACACATCTATTAGGCTTGTGAGCCTACATTACAAATCTGGCTGACCTTGCACATGTGTGGAAAATAAAATCAAAATATATGTTCTGCTCATCCAAACAAGATGATATTTAGATTAATTTTTCACCTCTTCGAAAGAGGAATGCAACAAAAATATATTCATCATCATATGAGCAGTGAAACCTGGAGTTCGGACCTAGTTTCCAAAAATTAACAAAATCAGATTTCCAAAACATACTTACAATTTAATTAAGTGATATTCTGAATTTTCCATTGGAAGCCAAATCATGTTCATTACTAGTAAATCAGATTTCCAAAACATGAAATAACTGAATTAAGTGGCCTGTTGGTGAAGGGAAACAACTTTGGGGCCACTACATTTTGGAGGGACCCTTTACTACCTAAACCAATGCATCATATGGGGGGAAATTTCATAAAGGGAAATTAAAATGTGCATAAAACCAAAGATACACCAACAAATCTTGATCCTCTTTAGCTAATTCCAACATCTCGACACTAGCAATTAAAGACAATGAATGCAAAATTCCTTGGGATGTTTAAGAGATGATCAATTGTGATAGCAAGCTATCAAGGGAATTTTGTCATGTACATTTCAAGTAAGTCCGTAAGGAGCATTATTTTAACATCATGCAATAAATTTACAAACTAGGCAAAGATATAAATATTTTTAAATGGATATTATAATGTCCCTAATGGATTGTTGCCTAAAACACTAGCAGGCCTAGTGAGATACCTCACAAAGTAAGAGCTAGACTAATATACAAAAATGAGGTAGTTGTTATTGTCTCCTTAGCACTCTACCTCTTGCTCTTTAGTGGAATCTAACCACACAAGAGGCTTCCCAGTATATATCACCTAAAGGGTATTTCTATGTCAATAGGCTCAAGGTGATGTAAGAGAAAGGCTTAATCAAGGTACTTCTTGGATTAGGGCACATTTCTTTATTTCAAGGAACAACATACCATATTATAAGCCTAGAGAATGGTACTTGAAGCCTAGGGTTTCAAGATATGATTCAATAAGAGTGCATATAGGCATACAAGCATAAGGAAAAGGTTTATTTTTTAGGTATGAACAATAATATGGAATAGTAAACCTTCAACAAGCCTTTTGTTGAAGCCTTAAATTGCCTAGGTTTGATGACATTAACCTTAATGAGGAAAAATTCACTAAGGAAAATGCTAGATTTTGAGTTCGATAGGTCAAACAAGGTGTAATATGCCAATTTAGCTCCAAAATTTGACTTGTTCAAGCCATAGTTGAATTCAACCCTTGCCCTAGCCCTAGTGGCTTGCCTTGAAGGGCCAAAAAATTAAGGAAGAGGAAAATATAAGAGTTATTAAAGGTTTTTGATCATCAAAATGGATCCTAGAGCCTTTTCCCTATTTGGGTGATGGAGTCTTGGGACTTAAACCATTGATATGTCAAATTTTTGCATGGAGTAAGGGGACCAACCCTAGTTTTTACTTTATAACCCTATCTATCTTTCTATGAGGGGAAAAAATAACTAGAAAAATGCTCACTAAGAGGTTTTCTAGGGAGTTCAAGGAAACTAGATTAAATTTGCAATAATTTACCAAGAATTTCCAAAAAATATTAGCATTTAAACAAGGAACAAGTACACACCCTAGCAATATTTCATTACATGTGAAACCATAAATGATATGCAGTAAATATTCACAAATGATCGCATAACATGCCTTCTTTCAATCCCAAAAATTTGTCTTCAACACAAAAACTAGTCTCCAATAACACAAATCCACATAAGATCACATTTATCAAGCAATGCAGTACAATAGGCTAATTCACGCTGTTCTAGAGAGGCCAAAATCCAAAAATGTGATGATCACAAATGAAAAGAGATAATCCTCCTTTTATAGGAGGTATATCACCTCTAATAATCCATTAAATACCCCTAAAACATGTATAATTTTGAGTAGACACAAATTAAAATGGGTTACAAGCCAACCCATTAGCTTAATCGATAGAATATGCCAATAAATACCCTCACTTGTGAGCCAGAAGCCCTCATAAGTATGATGTCATGTCCTTTAAGGGCTCAAAATTCTCTAAAGATGCATTGGAAGGGATAAATAAGTCTACACACATCATGATTGTTGAAATGTGGTTGTCATTGATGTCAACCCAAGTAACGCCAGAAGATTCCCCTCCTTCACTGACCAAAATTACAGAGAAAATCCTAGTGCATTGATTCCAAAAACATTTGTTGGATTCACCTTTTCAATTCGATTCCAATGGTATATGGCGTGCCACGAGGAGCTTCATAGTTCAATAAATATGCTTGGCGATGAGCCTCAGTATTGCAACAAGAATGTTGCAATTCCCAAGGCTACCAACTTTAATTATCAACCCGGGGTTCGTACAAAATCAAGAGGTATCGACACTATATGTGTAGCATACAATGTCTCCCTTTTTTTTGATATGATGTAATGGATTGAATTTCATGAACTCAAATCCTAAACTAATTGCAAAAATGGAATTGTTGCTTTGAAAATAAATTAATCCTAGGAAAGAACAACAATTTGTAATTGAAATCCTAAGAGCACAAATTCAAATAAAAATGCCTAATATAATTTATAAAAATGCATGTCCTAAGTGGTGTTTATTATTCATCAATCATGGATTTAGATCCTAGGGGTCATGATTCAAGCCTAAGAGAAAAAAGCCAAGATTTGGGAGCAAATTTGGTCGAGTTTACACATGCTACAGGAAGTTCTGTTTCAGAGATAAATCATCAAATGACTAAGTAAATCAAATTCAAATGGGATGGTAAATTTTTTATTATTAAGTATGATTTATTAGGTCTCCATTCCAAGTGGAATCATTCCAAAATACCCTTGTTCACACATGCTAAAAAATAACAGAAAATTACTACTCTAAAATCTGGAAATTTAAGAACTAGTGAGCTAGTTAATCTATCAAATGCCTATCCTAAGGAAGTGAAAATGAAATGGGGTAATTATTTGTATTAACTTTAACATTATTATGACCTATTCCAAGTGGAATCAAGTCAAATGAAGCTCATTGAACGGATGAAGCTTTCCCCTCCAAAATCCCTCAAATAGTGGATTTGGTTCCCAACACTAGGAGTTTGCAGTAAATGACAGGGAACACATTTATAGATTTTCATAATCCTCGGAGTTCCAAAAAATATCAATAATTTCATGATATTTTGTTCATTTATTCTCCAACATTGATCCTCCTATATTATGGAGCAAGTCCCTAAATTATCTCCTTCTCCAAATCTTCATAATCTGCCCAATATTCTCACAATATCTTTCAAAAATAAATAATATTAGGCACAAATATGCAATTATCCCTAAACCTTCCTAATAATATATTAATGCTTAAAAAACATTATTAAGTGTAGAAGGATATATTTAATATAACCTTTATGTTCCTAAGAAAGGTTATATGGGCATTAATTTATGTCTAATTTAGAGACCCATCATACCCTCCTACTGAAATTGTTGCTCATCCTCTGAGAAACCTATTCATCCTCCTTGCCCTGTGGTTCTTCACTTATGTTGACCTGGTCATTCTCTGTTTGTTGGTCCATATGTTGTTCCTCCTGTTTTTCTTCTTTCTATGCTTCTTTTTTCATTTTTTCCCTGTCTCAGTTTCCCATTGAACTTCTAATGTAGGTTCAAGATACTTCTTTCTCTCAGGTGATTCTTCAATTGTAATGGGTCCTATTTTTTAGGGTAAAACCTTGCTTTTGGTTCATGTTCTTGTCCCTTTGATCTTGTAAATTGACTGCAACCTCAAGTGAAACCTCATCATTATACCCCCTTATCCTTTCAAAGAATCCCATCTCGCTGCAATTTTAGAAAATAATAAACACTTTAGGATGCTAACAGATTCTCTCCATGCTGATGGGTTTTCTCCTGTTAAATCCTCCCCCCATATTTGCAGACTATGAATTCTGTGAATGTTATGTGCAAAGCTAGGGTATTACTTGTACCACTCGGTTTTCAATTTATAAGAGTTTATGTGTCCTTGATACCTCCCAAAACACACTTGATGTTTCCCCCCAATGCCTTTTATTTCTATCCTTTGTAAAACTTCTCTCGAGAAAAAAATAAGCAATCTGGTGGAAAATAAGAGATGCTACAGGAAACAGAGTTTATTGTAACAACTTTGAAGTTTCCTATAGCAACTCTGGAAAAGGAATAATTTTGATAATGGTGGCCTCAGTTTTCAATTGCAAGAGTGAATTTTGGATTCTTGGCCATGACACATCATACTATTCATTAAATTTGTATGAGCATCGTTGACTAGCAATATGAATTCTCTTTGCTCATGAAATTTTGAAATTGAAAACACTTAACACATCTCTTTCTTCTTATAGAGGGTGAAATGATGGTGAATAACCTAAAGAAAAAGAAAGGGATGATGTGAAACTAATCTACTAACTTAGATACCTTTCACCCTTGGAGAATTTTCCATTATGCAACCCAAAATTCCTGTAGCAAATCCTTTGCAACTCTATTGTGTTTCTTTTTACCTTTTAACAATTAATTAATAATTTTCCAACAACCTAGTAGCAAAATTTTTCTCTTGCTGCTCTCTGTTAGCTTCTTGTAGCACATTGGTATTTCCTGTAGCAAATTTGTTCTTCATGTGGCAAATCTGTTTTTCATATAGGAACTTCCTGTAGCAATTTCCTGTAGCAAATTTTGTGCATGTAGCAGATCTATTTCACCTGCATCAGCTAATATTTGCATGCGAAGAGGTGGTGGGTCCACCTTTTATTTATTATTTATTATTTATTATTCTTTTTTCAATTCTTTTTTCATTGCATGCAAAATAAACTCAAGTTATTTTTTTGTAAATTGATTTTTCCCTCAATTATCCCTTGGCACTCCTTGTTTTCCATCACAACTAACTGCTTACTACCCACTTCTCAAGTCTTCTTCACTTTTGTCTCTTTCCTCTCCCACATGTGTATGTGTCTTGGTGGAAGAGTGAAGCTAACTACTAGATAAGGCCGAGGTTTCTCTGCTACTGATTTTGGCTATAAAAAACCTTTCCTTCTCACACTTCTCATGTTTTCTTAAGCTAGAAAAGATTTGAAGGGTTACATTAGAGAGTTGCATACTTGAGCCTTACCCTATATGTGATTTTTCAGGTGATATTGAGGCTACTGATATGACTGTTGAAGTTTCCTTTGGTGGTTTTGAAGCCACTACTAATGATCCTGAAGCTGCATGTGATAATATGCTAGAGGTCCTATTGCTCATAGCCTTGAATCTGGAGGTCTTCTAGGGTTATTTTTTTGTTTTTGTTGCTGCTTCACATACGTGGCTTAAATGTTTCTGCTGATATTCTCATGATGTGAGTGTTGTAGTTGATTATTTCCATATACATCAGAATTCCCAACTAAAACAAAATACTCTTTTGGAATTGCACACCTCTCCCTTAGGAGGACACTCGGGATTTTAAAAAACTTACCAGAGGGTGAAGAAAGAATTTTTGGGATGGCCTTAAATCTGATATTCAAAAGTTTGTGGCGGAATGTTTGGTTTGACAACAAAATAAAGTTGAGACAATTAAGACCCCAGGTCTTCTACAACCTTTATCCATTCCAAATCAACGTTTGGAGGAGGTTTCAATGGATTTTATCACAGGTTTACCTAAGTCCAAAGGAAAGAGTGTCACCATGGTGGTAATTGATAGGATTACCAAGCATGCACACTTTTGTGCATTATATCATCCATTGAAAGTGAGTACAGTTTCTACTACATTTATGGAAAAAATTCAAAAGATACATGGAAACCCAAAGATTATTGTAAGCGGTAGAGATCCCATTTTCACTGGAAATTTTTGGACGAAATTATTTTCTTGTTTGGATACTCAACTAGCTCATAGCTAATATAATAATCTTCAATCCGATGGGAAAACTGAGATAGTAAACAAATGTTTGGAAGGATATCTTCGTTGCTTTGTATCTAGTAAAAAAACACAATGGGTCAATTGGTTACCCCTGGCTGAATGGTTATAACACATCCTTCCACACTGCAGCAAAAATGACCCCATTTATTGTACTTTATGGATATCATCTTCCGTCCATCACATCATCTTTAAGAGAAAATTATAAGGTTCAAGTAGTGGAATATCACATTGAGCATCAACAATAAGTTCTACAACTCTTAAATGATAACCTAAATTTGGCACGTAATCGAATGAAACAACATGTAGATCAACATCGTAGCGAGAGAATTTTTGATGTAGGCGACTGGGTATTTTTATGGCTACAACCATACAAACAAATGTCCCTCAAGCAAGCTAAGAAGGATAATAAATTATCACCAAAGTACTATGGTCCTTACAAGGTGTTTCAAAATATTGGTACTATGGAATACAAATTGGAGCTTCCTACATCTTCCCAAGTGCACCTAATTTTCCATGTTTCATGCTTAAATAAGGTTATAGGTGACAAAATTCTGGTTCAAAAAATATTTCCAGAACTTGATGAGGAAGGAAAAATCATATTGGAACCTGAAACAGTCACGGAAAAAATAACTCGACAACTACAAAATCGATCAATTTCAGAGTATCTCAACAAGTGGAAGAAGTTACCCATTGAAGATTCCACATGGGAGGATGATAATTTTATAAAGAAGCATCCAGAACTACTCAACCGTTGAGAACAAGAATTTTTTGAAGGAGAGGGGTATGTTAGGGCCCTATATTACTAGTGTAGTCCCTTATTATTGTTAGTGTATGCCCCTTATTGTTATTGTTGTACCCTTGTAGTCCCCATATTGTTATTATTGTGCCCTTACATTATTATTGTTAGGTCGGCTAGGATTATATTGTGACCCCATGGACTCCGATATATAGAAAAGAGGTTTTGTCATTTGTGTCATCCAGGAATTTTTCATTTATGTAATGTAAAGGAGGTTGCCCTCTCGAAGTGGCTGATTTCTAAGGCGTTGATCTCTCTTTTCTTCTATTTTGGGAGCTAGTTTCATAACATGTCAGCCTATTATTTTCCTATGATCATGGTAAGCAAGCTCGCGATGAGACCTATTATCTTTTAAGTTTGATATATTTTTGAATTACGCTCTAAAATAAGTATAATTAATGGATGGGAAGAACCATTGACTCTTTAAGAGTTTTGGATGACAATTTAGAGTTAAAGATGCCTAGAAACAAATAGTCCTTAATTTGTAAAGGTGAACCTTTTCTGACTGATAATGAGGTGAAAATACTTTATAAAGTTTAAGGTTTGAAACAATTTACAATTTCAATGGAGACAAAATTTCAGGGTTATGTAATAATTATCCACCTTTTCAAGTTTGTGATCATTTCTTTTAAAAATTCCTATTTCTTCAAGATGAAAAGTCATAAGATGATTTAGAGATATTGACAGTCAACCGAGAGTATGTTATCTAACATTATTATTTTATTAACCTAAATATGCAAATACAAGTATATTACATTAGAAGAAATGTTCTTCTAAGAAAAGTTTTTTTTTTCAAAATAAGCCCATTGACAGGAAGAAAATCTCTCTTCCATTATAGATCTTGCAATATGAAGGTTGATGGGCTTACTTGTTCAGGAATTGAAATGGTCCAAGCCACATTTTCTGGAATTTGGTATGCTTATCCTTTTCCTCATATGCCTTGTCCCACTTAAGAACATGGTCTCCAACTTAAAAATATTTTTTGGCAACAAAACTTGCATAAAAAGAATATTTGACAATCTGCTGACGTCAAGCATCTGTAAGTTTAGATCTTTTTATTTCTTCTTCTAGTTTAAGTATTTGGGACATTCTTGACTGTAAAGAAGAGGAAGGTACTTCATCAATGAAATGGACTAGGGATAATGAGGGAAGGGATAAATTTGATGAAAATACAACTTCTTTCCCATATACTAGATTGAATGGAGAAGTGCCTATTGAGGCCTTCTAAGTTATTCGATCTACCCATAGAGCAAATGTTAAATATTTATGCCAATTATTTTGGCTCTGATCAATAGTTCTTTTTATAATTGTTATGAGGTTTTTATTGGTTGACTATGTTAAACCATTCCTTTGGGGATAGCAATTAGCATAATATTTGAGTTTAAAGCCTCTCTTAAGTTCAAATTCAATCATATTTTTACCCGAAAAGTAAGATGCATTGTCAAACATAAGTGCATTTGGTAAGCCAAATATGGTAATAATGAACTGATCGATGAATTCAATAATGGTTTCAGAATTATCTACCTTTAGTGGAATAGTCTCCACCCATTTAGTAAAGTAGTATGTTGCAGTAAGAATGTATTTGTGTTGTTTGGAAGAGTTAGGAACAATCTCACCTATGATGTCAAGTCTCCATTGTTCAAAGGTTGTTCAATGTTGACTGGTTGTAGAGGTAAGGTTGGATTTCTTTGTCTTCTAGCGGTAGTTTGACATTTATTGCATTTTCTTACATATGCATGAGTATCTTTGAACAAAGTTGGCCAATAATACCCTGCATGAAGGATTTTGTGTGTGGTGGTATCTCCTCCAAAATGTCCACCTGCAGGTCCATCGCGGAGTTCCTGCAAAGTATTCTGTGCTTCATACTTTTCAAGGCATATTAATAATACATAGTCATAGTTTTTTCTGAACAACACATCATTAATGATATGATATTGATTAGCTTTTAATCTTAAATCTCTTTTCCTTTTATGATTGAGTTATGTGGGAGCATATCCATTTTTTAAATAAAAGATAAGATCAACATATTGTGATTCAAAGTCTACTAGGCTTACCTCGGAAATGTGTACAATATTACCTTAACCCTTATTATCTGTTATGTTGGATGCTCCAATTAGCAATCTGGAAAAACCTTGTCCCGTGACAATTTTAGCTGGTTTAATGTCGATATCATATTCTTGCAGGGCTGTGACCTTGTTGTCATTCTATAATTTTAATATTGGCAAGAATAATTATATAGGACAACATCAAACCACTTTTAAAGCTGGGATTTAGCCCTACTAGCTTCAGAGAGGGCTCTCTCTGTATAATTTAGCTTTGTTTCCTTAATTAATATTAGGCTAGTCATGATGATGGTTGAATTTCTTGTTTGTTTGTTTGATTGGTTGGTTGGATAAGTGATATTTTTGAGTTAATTATTTTTCCATTGGGATATGGAGTCAAACAAAAAATTAGTGCTGCATCAATTTTTTCAAAGAGTAATCACAAGGCAAGCTAGTTACAGTTAATGGATTTTTAATTCTAAATAAGCCATGAAATGAAGCATGAGTGATTTCAGTAGTGATTGAAAATATTTCATACAATAATTTCTCAATCAGACTTTAGAAGAAAACATAAATATTGTAAACACATCCAGAAATAAGGTGTTCCAATAACAAATCTTACTTCTTCACTTTCTGTTTTACAATTAGATTAAAACATAATAAGGAAACATAGTGGAAACACATATTACAAAGGGAAAGACATCACCAGTAACATATAGCACAAGTATCCTATGAATGGTCTTATTTATTGATGTATTAGCTACTAAAAAATGTACACAACTCAAAAGAGAAAAATAAAATAATCAGAGTCCAACCCCTGATACTTCAAATGAAAAAGTATTTAAACTAAATCTATGAAGGATTCTGTATCAAAATAGGAAATCTATTTATTAATTTCAACATAACTCTACTAAAAGAGCGTGCTCCAAAAATGAGGAGTAATTTTAGAAATTGCGAACATCTGACACTTATGTTTGGGAAACCGTTGTTGCATGTTCTAATGGTTTCTGGGCATGATTTGACTGTTGCTATGCTGGAATATTGTGCAAGCTGTAGTGGTTGGCTGTGGCTACTCTTCACTCATCCTGGTATTCACACAACTTTTCCCACCTATCTTCATCAGGGAGAAAAATTTTGTTTGCTTTTCGATATATTTCATCCACCTCTGTGTATCGATAAAATGTGGGTTTGACCACAAAAATGTGTTTTACCTCATTCTGTATGTAAACATCATTTCTCATAGCTTCCATCAAAGCTCTCCCTATCATTTCACCTCTAATATTTGAGAATTTTGTTGTATCCTTAGCAATTTCCTTGAGTTTTGTCATGTAATCATCCCTGGCCATAAGTCTGTCATTGATGACAAACAAAGAAGGCATGCCCCTTTTGGTCAATGGCTCAATCCTGTTGAAGAATCTGCGGACTGAAATTTCCAGTCTATTACACTTTCCTCCAGCTGTTGTACCAAATTTCTTAGTGTAAGGACTTTCTTCACCTCTAGAATTGTTTCAGTTTTGTCATGCACTTCTAGATCATCAAGCTCATATATGTTTTTAGCATTAAAGAACTTAATGATCTTGTTTTTTGTCTTAGGAATGTCTTCTAGGTCCTTATTTATATCTGAAATGGCTTTATTGGCCTTCTCAATCAAGTCCTTCTACTAAAAAATGATCTGGATATATGGCCAGATTTCATTCATGGACTCAGTGATGCTGGTCCATATGATTTCCTTGATTTTCCCAATGTGTTTCTAGTAGATGAATCGTTTAGTGACTTCTGTAGACTTTCTATTTGCTTCTGATATCTCAGTGACTCTATAGAATGAGAAATCTCAGTTTTCACCATCTGATCCTATAAGATCTTGTGTTGGGCCTGCAATCTTTTGATTTCCTTTTCCTGCAATGACATATTTTCCACTGATTTAGGAAGATGATTTGCAACATCTCTTGTACTAGTTGCTGAAGCTGTTGATGCTGGAATGGCTGTAAGGGGCACAACCTCTAAAGGAACAAGTGAAGTCTTAGCATCCTGTTCTTTCTCTTTGACCATATTTTCCATTTCGACCTCCATCTTTTTCAATTTCTCAGTCTACTCCATGATGAGTTTCATCATGTCAGACTTTTGTGTCTCTGTCTCTTCTATCTCTTTTGTAAGAGGGTCCTATGTGGCTGAAATCTTCATCTGCTTCTTGAAGGCTGCAATATCTACATTTTTATTCTTAAAAATATCCTCCACAACCTGCAAATTTGATGGGCCATATCCTATCTTAACAACCATATCTTCCAAGGTTTTAATCCTTGTATCCTTGGACATTGAAGAGATATTTTCCATCTTGAGCTGAGATTGTACATTTTCCAAGGAGACCTGCAACTTAGAAAAATTCATGGTTGTGTTAGTTAAGGTGGAAGAGATCATCTCTCCTATCTGTTTGTGCATTTCCATCTAGTCGATGGGGTGGATGTCCTTGATGTTGAATTCAAAGTAACTCTGCTTCCAATCTACTGCCACCTTGGGTTTCACAAATTCAACTTCTAAAAATGCTATATGCATCTTCCCCTTCTCTGAATCTAAGGCAGATAACAATCTGCTTTGTGAGCTAGAGCTATGCTTCGAAAATTGGGTGTAAGTGCTATTTTTCAGGAATTCATTCCTGATTTTAATCTCTCTGAAAGTATCAAATATTGTTTTCTCCCTTTCCCCTGAAGCAGCAGTAGATGAAGCTGTTTGGAGGGCCTGCTGCTGATTTAGGATAGAAGTAGAAGTATTAGGAGAAGTGATAGGATTTCCTCCCACTGGAGATGATCCTGGAGTATCTAGGATATTAATTATGGTCTCCCGTTCTGTTTCTTTGCCTTCATCAATGTCCATATGTATTATGTCCCCTTTTCTATACTTCATCTTGAAATCTTTGTTTGAAGTATCAATCATTGAAGGTGACTAATCTTCCCTTTGCCTTTTTCCGATGGCCTCTTGTTTGTCTTCTTTGATAAATTTCTGCTGTGGGATAGGATTTTCTAAACCTGAGGTAGATATAGCCTGCTCCTCTGCCTCCTACAATGTATTTTCTACCCACTCTGTTTGATTCCTGAATTTCTCTATGTCTGGTCTTTGTGTATGAATATAGGGTGTGGAATTATTCTCCACCCTCAATTTAGAAATGACCCCAAAGGGATCATAAGACCAAGTGAAGTTGAGAGCACACTTCATCTCTTTCGGTTTCTTGTCATCCTCCTCTCTTGCTGCCTTGCTGTTGCATATAAATGACCCTATCTCAGAATTTATCCTGAACTGTGATTTTTTTTTCACTGAGACAAAATGCACCTCATATGCATTCAACATTTGTCTAATATATTCAAGGGAAAAAATATTCATGGGGAGGAATTTTGGTAGCTTGCAGGCCAATTTTTTGTTTTGGCCTGGTCTGAAAGATGAATTATTATTTGGATTTCTTCACTTATTCTAGGCTCAACTGTGCCATTCATAATACTCATTGCAGGATGTAGAAAATGCTAAACAAACTGTTTATAGCTAAATTTTTCTTTCTCCTTCATTAGTAAGGTTGTCCAAAAAATGACAGACTTTGAATGTCCATCTTCATCCATTCCCTTTATTTCAAACTAAAATTTCTCTGCCTGGATATATAAGAACATATAGATAATGATAAAATTATATTTAAATACTCCTTAAGTATGAAATTTTGTAAACTGGTTATGGATGTTATCAGCCAAGAATTGGCTAAAATCAAACGTGACTGAGGGTTTGGAGTCTGTAGACAATATAGTCAAAAAGCCTATAATTTCCTCATCTATCTACTAATCTGAATAGTACCCTAGAAGGTATGCAAGGACTGTGGCTATTTGCTTGGTTCTCTTAGGAAATAAAGACGAGGGATATGGGGGATTTTTCTTAGGCAAATGAGTCTTTTCAGTGGGGAATAGCTCAAGGGTTGAGGCTCTCTTATCAAAATCAAATTTATGGTATAGGTATAAGAGGGCTTCTCGGGATAATGGGGTAGTATTTTCGGTTGAAGGTCCCTGCATCATTTGGATGATGGATTGGGTTGTAATTGTAAATATAAATTTGCTTGTTGGAGCAATTACAACTCTCTGGTTAGGAATGTAGCATTCACATCACCTTCTAATGAACTCAGGGGGACTGTGGGTGTTAGGGAAGATATATTAGGGTATGTTTGTGTCCCACAGGCAGAGATCATCCACACCATCTATGAGCTTGTCCTCTAACAAAAAATAAACGTCGAAGAGGTCAAACTCACAGGGTGTTTCGTGGATCTTGAAATCCTTGTAATCTAAGCTAACATGATCGAGATCGATCAAAGGGTGAATCATTGGATTAAAGGAGGGTTCCTGACCTTTTTTATTAGGAAGCATGGTCGATTTTAGTCGCAGACTGATAGAATTAGTTCTAGTTGCAGGTTAGTTGGGTGACAAAGCAGAATTGAATTGAAGAGAACCTGGAGAAAAATGAGAATTTGATATGCTCGACTTGAAAAAACCAAAGAAATATATAGCAGAGATAAATCTGTAAAGTTTGAAACCAGGCAAGATGGTTAGGCTTTATAATTTCTCTGGTTTTCCTATTGTTCATGGCACGGGTCCATTGATTAACGGTTAAACCCATAAATTAACTAACAAACTTATTTTGGGCAAGAGAAGAGCTGATTGGATGTGTAACAAATGGATAATGTGGCGGGAGGTGTTAGGAGGAGGGGTAACGATCACAATTAGGAGGGTAGTTTATGGTATCAGAGATAAATTTTTTTACAGGGGGTGGAGCATGGTAGGCAGATTTGGTGAGGGGGGTGCGAAAGCATGAGTGCTCACCACGTATGAGGTGGAGCCTCTCCAAATACCACTGACTTTGGACCCCCCTCGACAATAAATTTCAGATGGTGCGAGGGTGGGGCCGAAAGGTAATGGTGACCATCCGATTAGATGATGGAGATCGATATGATGGGAAAGGTGTCGGGAGTATAGAGTTGATGTGATGGATGAATGGTGGGGTCGGGAGAAAATGAAATGTGCGGAAAGGAATGTATAGATAGTGAAAAACTTAGGAAAATAGGGAAATATAAAGGTATAATACCTGAATATATCCGTATAAATAATAATTTTGAACTTAGGATATGTATCCTTTTAAGTTTTCCAACACATAAAATGTCTCCCTTCTGCAACTTAGGATATAGTATTTCATGCTTTTCCCAAAGTTTTTCATGTCTTTTATCAAAATAACCTTCTCTTCCTTTTCCTACCCTTTCTTTTTAACCTAACATTTTTTCTTCCTTTCTTTGTAGGGTGCATTTGAAATAGCAGACCTAGATTGTATTTCTGCTTCTTTTATGAAAATCTATCCTATCCTATTCCTTATTTCTCCAATTGATTCAGATTACACTTTTGAATCAATTTCATTGGTGAAACATGCAGATCCATCACACAGAGAATCTAGGAGCATGCTGCAGACATTAGGCACAATCGATCCCGCACCTATGCTCTTGCAGAACATGTGGAGAAATCGTGTCACCATGTTTGCATTGAAGACTTCAAATTAATCACTAGGGTTGACTACTTCCATCATAGGAAGCTTAGGGAAGCCATTGAGATTGAGCGACATGCTAAGAACCTCAATAGGGATGATGGTTGGAATTTGAGTAAAAGCTGGACTCCAGCTCTCTCTAGGTAATTTTTCTGTTCCCCCCCCTTACTTATTTTCCTGGTCTTCCCCTTTCCTGCTCTCTCTAGATTATTTTCTTGGTCTTGTCTTCTTTGTCCCTATATTTTGACTTTTATTCTCTTCATGTTTATATTTTTATATATTACCCTTAATTTTTTTCTGTATAATCCCCTATGTATATTAGTAATAAATTATTCATAATTCTTGGTAGATTAAAATTTTTTATTTTTATTTTATCAATTAATATTTTAATTAATTATTACATAATATTCCCTCCCCCCCCCCCTTGCTTATTCCTCCTTGTCTTCTTTTTTCCTTGATTTTATCTTTATTATTCTTTAGGTTTATATATTACCCCCTAATAGCAAATTCTTCATAATAATTTTTTATTTTAAATTTTTTATCTATTATTTTAGTATTTATTATTCAATTAAATAATTTTAATTAAATATTACATAATACATTTTATTATAATATCTATTAAAATAAAAATTTTCATTAATCAAATACAAATTTTAATTAAATGTTACATCATAAGAATTATTATTATTATTATAATATTTATTGGGTCAATTTTTTTAATTATTATATTTATTGGGTCAATATTTTAATAATTTTAATTGACTAATTAACTAATTCGTTAACGACTAGTTTTTAACAACTAGTTTTCTTCAGCTAATACCGGGAAATGATGCACCCACACTATTTATTCAATTAGATCGATTGGCTTTTCACCTTGTCCCGAGGATGAACCACATTAGTTGGTTCGAAATGTCGACCAAATCCTAATGATGTCATTAATCTGAAAATACATTTATCTATTCTACCTATCTACTAACTTACCAAGATTAAACTGTTTGGTAAGTCTTTATTCTCTAGCCTATTTGACATAATTTCAAACTTGTTCAATTATGCTTAAACTGTATGAATTGAACAAACTAACATATCAGTAGTGGCATTTTGACTTGCATCACTTTTAGTGTTATTCTTTTGTGGTTTTTTTTTTTCTTTTCTTTTCTTTCTTTTTTGACATACCCTCTTTTCCTTTTTCATTTTTTTTGGAAATAATTTGAATATTGAAAATCATGTACAGTATGAAATTGCAACTATAAAATACTCAATCACCTTGAGATCCTATAATTTATAGGACCTTAACAGACCCAATTCGCCCTTTTTTCTCCTAGTTCCTTTTGCACAAGAAGTTGTCTTACTGTTGGGAATGAGACTATTACCTTGCTATGTGTCTTTAGGAGAAAATGCCTAAAATGATTTAAAGATTTGTAAACAACAAAAGCTTGTGCTCCACCTCTAAATAATTTAGTTCAGTACCTTGAAAATTAAAAATAAAGAAAGAGATGGGCGCTTCGATTTGTTGACCATTAAATTGTGTTAGAAGAGTAGCATAGGATGTTTCAGAAGTGAAAGTGTACAAAATAAACTGATCAGAAAAAATTGTAGTTAGAGAAGGGGCATTTATGATAGCTTGATTGTAAATCAAAAGCTTCTCTTTCATTGTGTCCCCATTTAAAGACCAAATTTTTCTTGATCATGGCTTGCAATGGTAAAACAATCTGGGAAAAGTCAGGAACAAATCTCTTAACAAAATTTATTTGTCCTAAAAAGGACTGCATGGATTTCTTGTTATGGTGTAAATATATTTCAGAAATTTCCTGTACCCTATCAAGATCTATACAAATGCCTTCTTTTGATACGATAAATCATAAAAGCCTACCTTCATTAATAATGAAGTAATAATTTTTTGGATTGAATGAAATCCCATATTTTTGGCAGTGTTCAAAGATTTGTTTAAGGTCATGCTAATGTTTTTTTCTATTTTTGGAGTAAATGGTTATGTCATCTAAGTATACAACCACAATTTTGTTTATTAGACCTCTAAAAGCAATATCCATAGCTTTCTGAAAAGTTGCTCTTGCAATTTTTAAACAAAAAGGCATTTTCTAATAGGCATAAGTGCCTCATTTGGCTCTAAATGTAGTCTTCAACCTATCCTTAGGATAAACCAGAATCTTATTGTAACCTGAAAAACCATTAAGGAAAGACATTAATTCAGAGCCAACAACTGATTGTAGGATTTGTTCCATAGGTGGTAATGGGAAATTGTCTTCCATACAATCTTTATTAAGATTTCTAAAATCTATAGAAACGCATATGTCACCCTTTTTATTTCTAACAAGGAATAAGTTTAATACACACTTTGAATGCCTAACGGGAAAAATGATTTAAGCTTTGAGGAGTTTATTCAACTCAGATTTGATTTGATTTTCCAAATTGGGGTGAATTTTCCTTAACTTTTGTTGTACCAGCTTATCAGTAGATGTCATTGGGATAGTATGTTGGATAATGGAGGTATCATATGTCTTGATATATTCATAGATCCATGCAAAAAAATTCTTATATTTATTCAATAAATGGATGAAGGCTAATCTCTCATTAGATGAGAGACTGAGTCCTAGATTGATGTTTTGGTGTCTGAGATCAGTTCCAAGGTTTACTAGTTCAATTCTCTTGGTTGAACTTTAGAGTTTAGAATTAGTAACCTTTTTAATCTGTCTTTTAAGTCATAAATATCTTCAAGTTTTACTACAGATTTAGGTATGGCATTTTCATCAGCTTTTTGCTTTAACTATCTTTCATGCTCATCTTCATCAATCACTTGATCACCATATGACCTTAAGATGTTAGATACTTAGAATGTCTTCATCATTATTAAATAATCTCCAATTGGTGACATTATTAGGAATATATGGACGAAAAATTAATTCTATGGAAAATTTGTTTGGACTATAATCCTCAAATGGAATAAGTCTAGATGCTACATTAGCTAGGAGATCAACACTTTCATTTTGAAGCCTTGGGATGGGGAAAATATTGAATGGTAAGAAATGTGAGGTAAGAGCTTTCACTAATGATTGATAATGTTTAAGATGGAAAAAAACATAGTGATTATTATTTCTAACTTGTTTAATAAAAATTTAGGAATCTCCATATACTTGAAGGTATTTGACATGAAGATTAATTTCTTTATACAAGCCTTGGACCAATGCCTCATACTCTACAGTATTGTTTGTGCATTAAATTTGTAACCTACATGTTAGCATTGTATTTTCTCCTTATAGATTAATCAATATGCAACCTCCTCCTAAACCATCATTAGATCTAGATCCATCAAAATACATAGTCCAAAATAAAGTTTTAACTAAAGTTTTTTTTACAATATTTACACTTTTGGAAGAATCTGTTTGTGAAAAGTTTTCTATTTGAGAAGTAACCGAATTGATTAGAAATGGAGATTGTTGTGCATTGAAATTTCCCAAGAATGATTCAATAAATTAATTTCCAAGGATGTTATTGGTAAAGGCCATTGGTTCATTTTCATCCTCAAAATTAGTTACTGAGTATTTCATGTGTTTTTCATGTTCAACTCGAATTTGATTTGGCTTACCATTGTAAAGAAGCCACATATGAGACCATTCTGCGGCGAAATAATCATGAAGCTTTTCAAACCAATCTCTACTAAGAATCAAACCATAATAGTCAGGAATATCAACAACGAGAATGTCAATTACTTGATGAAATTTTGAATTAGACGCGAGTCTAATAAGGATAGAATTCATTTCTCCAAAAACCTTGACTTTGGTTCTATCCAATTGAACAATTTGTACAACAGAATTTTGGGGAGAAATGTTTAACTTAAAAAAAACAAAATATGGCATTATATTTGAAGAAGCCCTAGAGTCTATCAGGAAATTGTTCAATTTTTTATTAAAACTTAGAAAGTTATAAGGAAAGGAGGAGTGTGAGAATTGGATCTATCTCTAATTAAGATAGCAACAGTGGAATCAATTTTTTTTTATGAATATGTGGAATGTTTACCTAGTCCTTTTGAGGCATTAGAAGTGACAAGAGTGGGTAAAGGAGAGGCAGGAACTGCATTCAATTCTTTGAGTACAATTTTCTATTGTTGCTTTAATTTACTGACCTCATACATGTAGATGTTTGCTTTGAATTTATTCATATCTTCCACTATATTTTACTTAATGGTATCTAAAACCACTAAGGTCTTTGATGTAGATGGAGAATTAGAAGATGTTGGGCTTGTTTGAGGGTATGTAGAAGGAGTATTTTTATTAACAACTTTGTCTTTAGAAACAAGAGTTGATGATTAAGAAGATCATGGTAGATCAACATGATTTTTACTTCTAATGCTAACTGGATATGTCTCATGATCATCTTAATTATCAGATGTAGGAAGGATGAAATCTCATAATCCATGAACTTCAACTAGTTCTTCATCCTGAGATTCATCTACAAACATTATTGTTTTATCTTCATCTTCATCTTGATCTGATTCAACATCAGAGATTATATTTGAAGGTTGAGGATTTGAAGTCTGATTTTTATTGAAAGATCTCAAAGGTTTCTTAGAAGAGGACTCTGCTACTTGTTTTTTGATTTCTACCATCTCATTAGAGTCGATGGTTTTGAGAAATTTTTGTAAAAATTCAAGATCGAAAGGATCCTTAGGTGTTTTATTTTTGGGCTCATCCTTAAATGTGACTTTTTTAGAATTTATATCTTCTTGGGAAATCTTCTTCTTTAGAGCAAGAATTATTTTTTTACAGACAGGGCTTCTTTCATGTTTTCTACTAAGGTAGCCTTATTGGATCTATCTACAAAGATTTCCATATTAGAAGGAAGAGAGGATATGTTCCATTCAATCTGTACATCTATACCAGGTTTGGATGTAGTTGGGACTTTATTCAATAATTTGTTAAATTTGGAATTGAAATCTTTGATCTTTTCTCCTGAATTTTCTTTAAGATTCGATAGATCATTCATGAGAGTAACAGTAGTATGGTCATTGCCAATTTTGTTCAGAAATTTCTCTTCGGATATGTCCTATATAGTAATAGTACCTGATCATAACGAAAAGTACCATGATTCAGCCGAAGCTTGCAAAGTATAGGGAAAAAAACTTACTACAATCTTCTTCCGAGACTACATTAAAGTTCATGGCAAGCATAAAATTGTGGAGGTGCTCTTCAACAGGGAGACATTCATCAATATTATACTTTGGAAACCATCTTTATGGATTCTTGGGTAAATTATGAAGAGTACCTACTAATTGAACAACTCCAGGATTTATTCATGGCCTATTTTCCATTGTATGACATGTAGGATTGGTTTGTCCTGAAGGAGGATTCAAAGAAGAAGAATTAGTTCCAAAGGTGGATGTAATTGAAGAAGTAATAACAAAAAAAATAGTATTTCTTGAGTCAACACTAGTTGATTGAGATGAAGATATATGAAAGGATGAGGAAATCAGTTGGGAGGATGGAAATGAAGGAGGAAATGAATGATGGAGTTTATGAAGGAGAAGATGAGAGAATATCACTAGAATATGTTTGAGTTTCAGATGTAGGAGTTTTCCTGCGGTGGGAATGGAGAGGAAACTCAAATGGAGTTATTCCAAGTTTTTCACTCTGAGAACGAGTCAATACACCAGTACCTTGAAATATTCAAGTAACACTTCCTTCAAAGGCTTCAAAAAGCATGGGATTTTCTGCTGAAATATAAATTTCTTCTAATTCTTTATCAAAGTCTGTATTTCAGGTGATTTTGGAGTATAGTAAGGTGAGAGTTCTTTGGGAATTAAATTAGGAGACTTAGGAGGAGATTGAACAACTTTTGATCTAGAGGTAGGATATTTTGAGCATGGGCTTGAAGTTGTAGGAGATTTGGAGGGTGGTTGACTCTTTTGATGGTATTTGGTTTTAGGATTAGGATTTGGTGCCATTCATAGTCTAATATGCCCTCCTTCTAGTGCCAAAAATGTTGATTCCTTGAAAATCGCTGCAACAACATAGGGGAAAACCACCCGGTCGGGGGCTTAAAAACCGTCCCTTATCTGTTTGAGATAGTTGCTTCGACTGGGGATTATGGTACTAGTTTCTTAATGAAATATAATTGAGTGGATTGAGTAGTATCTATAACTAATTGTGAATTGGTGAATGAGAGTGCCAACAAGCTTTAAAAGTGTATATATAAACCTATCTCTATCTCGGGATGAATTATATTTCTCTTATATGCGATTTAAAAGATGATCTTAAGTGTATGTAAATAAATATTTATCAAGCACTTATAGAAATGTAATTTTTTTTAATGTAATTGATTTGATTAAATAGTTAATAAAATGAATTGATTAAGAAAATATCACATTTAATAATTGTTTTGTAGTTGTTCATGTATTGAAAATGGTAATCTAAGCATGTTCAGAAGTGAATAAATTTTGGACTGTGTTTAAAAAGATACATATAAAAAAAACATCATAAAGAAATTAAACTATTTATCATATGAAATAGAACATCAACATAAAGATAAAAATACCATATATATATTAACTCTGCTCATTTGAAAAACAGTCGTTGGTCCAACCTTTCTATTAAGATAAACTTTAAGAGTACAAAAGTGCAACTTCTACAATGTTTTCTTTTCAAAATTTCAGGAACCTTTCTTCAAAGACATGGAAGGGTCTATATAGTAAAATAAAAAGTATAAAAATAGAAAATACATAAAGTGCTGAGGAGGTTTAAACAGCTCTCCTTAAAATCAGTGAAATAAAAGAGAAAATAGAGTTTGTTGGGATGACTCGTTTCATAAGTGTGGTGTTGTCTCCGTTTCCATTCTTTCCTTGAGCTGAAGGATGTCTATCATAGGCTGAACTTCAGGAGGTTGTCTTGGCTTGACGCACAATTTTCCTTCGTAGACCATATTTGATAGTGGAGGCACCATGTAAGGGGAAGTGTCGGTTAGACAATGCAACATTAACCGTTGATTGTGTGGCTTAACTAAGCGCTTCTAGTACTTGTCCAATCAAGCTTTACCAATTTTCTGATGCTTTATTCCTTCATTTTAGACATATCTTGCCACTGCTTTATAAAATATTTCACAACAGGTAGAGAACCAGGTGGTAATTTATCAATTAAATTTGCAGCAATGAGGTTTTTTTTGACTGTTTCAATAATGTTATTAGCAACATCTCTTGCCCTACAAATTTCCCTTTCTTCCTACTTTAATTGTATATCCCAATCAATGAACAAGATTTCCTTTTTTGAATCTTCAACTCTGGGAAGATTGTCCTTTTAGCCTTCTGTAATATCTTTCTCGGTGACATATTAAGAGACTTTATCATCAATTTAATCAAATATGATCCTCTGGTCATCTACTTAATTCATTAGTGAATCACTCTTTTCACATAGCTCATTTACGTTAGACAATATTTGAAAAAACACCACTTGTTGATGAGCCAACAAAGTGTTTAGTACCAATGCTTCCTTTTTAAAATCATCCACTTTTGGATTATCCTTTAACTGTTCCACAATAAATTGAAGCTGGTGGATTTGAGCATCCTTGGCACCAATGTCAGATTGATGTTGCAGCTTTAGTTGATCGATACTTTGCTAGAGATGTGTAACTTGTGCTTGCAGCTGAAGGTTAATGCTCTGCTTTTCGACTAGCAGTTCTTGTTCTAGCTGAAGGATTTTCTCATCCTTCTCCTTAACTAGTTGCTGGAATTTTATGGCTTTATCAATTCTGGAAGATGCATAGCACCTGCAAACTAACTTAACCTTGTTAGATCCTGAGATGGATCTGATTGAGGATCTTTCCAAAATGTCTCCATCGGCACATCACTAGGAACTAGATCTTGTGATTGTTAAATTCTCCTCCTTTTCCTTTGTATGCTCATTACAACCTTATGTTTTAGGATGTAAAATATATCTAAAGGAGGGATTTTTCTCTATCTTCAATAAAATTTCAGATGTTGGGTAGGTTGGGATGAATTCAACTCCTTCTATGCTAATAGTTTTTTCAGTAGACCCAACAATGAATGGGCTCTGACTTTTGTCATGAAGTGTTTCAAATGTCTCTTTATGATCAATGGTTACACTTCTTGATCTCCCTTAAGTTGCTGATTGAAATCTTTCCATAATTCCTGTAAATCACTAGAAAAAAGTGGACTATTACTTTGTACTTATGTGGGATTAACTTCTTTTGATCTACTAAGGATTTCAGTATACTTAGCAAGCTACTATTTTTCCTGTTATGTTTGATATTTCTGTGTAATAGGTTGGGATACCTATAAAATTTCTAGAGGAATACCTTCCAACCTATTGTTTCTGTATTCTTTGAACTGTTCCATTTTTTCAGGGTTGAGAAGCGTGGATGCAAACTTTTCAACATCTAGATAGGTATTGGCAGACTCAAATAAGTCATCATAATCATCATCTTCATGAAGGAAGTGTATGATCTAAAATGGTTTGGATAAATTATCATGTATTCAAGAACCTCCCACTCGCCTAAACAAATAAAAGATCTAAATTTCCTTTTCGTACTTGACAATTGAGTGAATTTATTACTTCGAAATCAAGAGGTGTACGATTTTTAACTGTTTAAGTGTCTTAAGTCCATTTTTTTCTTGCTGAAATTTAACATGTATAACAACAACATAATGAAGAAATAAAAAATTCACTCATAACAGAAAAATTATTCTAGGAGTTCACCCGAATATCATGGGCTATGTCTCCTTTGAGCTTTGTCATCTTGACTTGGCTCTTTGGGATTATGGTAAGGTTTCTTTTACAAGTTACACACTTAACTCCAATGGATATTTAACTGATCCAAAGGGCTAAGAATACCATCTATATATCTCTTATGGCTGTCATCACTCTGCAAACAACTTTAGGCTCCCTTAGACACGATTCCTTTTGTCGGTGGATTGAGCTACACTGAGCTTCTCCTTGGCACTAACTCCTTCATAATTCTATTTCTATCCCTGAAACCACACCTGTTGTCTCCAATACACATAAAACACCAAATATTGACTGATAATTTGTTCAAAACAAGCACTGCATCCCCAAACTAGGCCTTCCTCCACGGTTTGCCCTGGGTTGCCCAAAACTCCCTTTCAGCTTCTAGAGCTCTAGAGGTCATCATAATATTCTGAAAACATTTTCATTGGTTCCAAAATGTCTAAAATATTCAAGATAGACTATTCATTTGCAGAAAATGGCCTCCGGCTGCTCTGGTTTCGCCTCCAACACCTGTCGGCTCCCCTTAGCTCTAGGGTTAATAAAAAATTCTCTGATGGGTTTTCAATCTCTAGAAGTCCTCCTAAGCTTCTAAAACCTCCATCAATGGATTCATAATTCTATTTATATTCAATAATGTCTATTGGTTCACTGCATATGGTCTCTAGCTGCTATGGCTAGACCCTGAATTGCTGCTGGCAAAAGATGGCACTAATGGCCCCTAAAAATTTACTGAAGCTTATTGGCCTTAAAAAGTTCTCTACAGGCTCGAAAACCATCTCATCAGATTTAGAACATCTGAAATATCCAAATTTGACTATTGGATTGTTGAAAAGGACCTCTAGCTCCCCTAGCTAGGCCTCAAACTGTTGCTGCCTCTTGGTGGCCCTAGTGGCCCCTTGAACTTAACTGATGAAAAAACCTGCTTAGAAGCTCTTTTATGGCTCTGAAACCTACTCCATTGAGTCTGTAATATTGGAGATAGTCGAAATTGACTATTGGAATTCCAAAATTGGGCGAATAAGGCTCTAGATAGAGCCAATTTGTTTTTCCTAGTGTCCCATAAAGAAGCTCCACTAAATGTGGAGGACAGGAGTTAACTCCAGTTAAAATTGGAAAATATCCAAAATTTCTCACACGCTCCAAAAACTGTACCTAAAATATCGTGATGTTAAAGGTTGGTGGTTAAACATTGGGCATATGCACCGGATGCTATAGAGTTTCATTAAATGTCAGAGTTAAAAACTTCGAAACCATCGGCATTTGCAAACCTTATGCCATGTGAACAAAGTTTTGGGTTAATGATTCTAAACCTCGGCGGATAATTTGATGGTTAATAAAGACACGTCATGTAAACATATAACAGACCGTTGGCTGGCAGTTATTGTCGGGGCTTAAGCCCATGGTTCTTGGCCAAAGGCCATATGGTGGGGGCTGGCCCCCAAAACCCCCAATGCCATTTTCACGAAAACTTAAATATACGCAGAGTTCTATCATTGTTAAGAACTACCATGCAGCCCAACAGTAAAGAGTGGGCCTGTGCACACGGGGGTCGGCTGTTTGATTTTGGGGAAGGCCCAAATTTTTTATAAGACTAGACCTGGGCCATGTGGTGGCCTCCGGGCTTGCCACGTGGCAACTTTATATTTGCTCGTGAATTCAAAAGTCAAATCTTCATGCAATAAGACTGTGGCAAGTGTCAATTTCCGATTGGACCAAAGAGAATATTTTGGGGAATATTCTAGGGAATATTTCGAGTAATATCCCAGGAATATTATTTTTTCAATTTCCCAAAAAAATGCCAAGTCAAACTTGGTCAAAGTCTAGTTTTTGCAGTTTACTGGACTTTTCAAACTACAATAACTTCTTCATACGATGTCAGTTTTTCGAAGCGTTCACGGTGCCGAAATCGCAACGATGAGCCTTTCCGGTCGCTCAGGTTCAGTACACTTCTGAACACTTTGAATTTTGAGCTATCATTCTAGTCCATGATCCAATTCTGATCACACCTCCCCATTAGGAATATTTTGGACCCCAAAAGACTGATATACTAATCTGTACAGTAGATGAGAGTACCTCACCCTCTTCTTTTCAGCCTCCAAACACTTGCCTTGCATAGATAGTGCCTTTGAACCACAACTTGAAGGTAGTTGACACTTCCCTTCCTGGATGCGCTTGTCCTCTTGTCAAGAACTATCTTCCTTGCACTCACTCAGAAATTTCTGGCGAGAAATTTGTAGAAGGTAGCTGAACATCGCTGCCTTGATCATTGATCCAAGGTGGCTCAAACAAACGAGAGATTACAACATAAAATACATGCATACAACCGAAATTTTACATATGTACAAATGAGTATGTCTTACTGTGTTAAGAAGTCCAACCACTTCTCACCAAGCCACTTCTATGACGACTTTTACTGCTGCAAATCATCTTCATGTGAAACATCCATTCTCATATCAATAATGGAATCATTGGTTCCACTTTCACCAGTATTTTTGTCCTCTTGCTGCATGTGCTTGGGACGATTAGTTGGATGCAAAGTCCAACAATGGGAAACAACATGTCCCCTCTTCTAGCAATGTGTGCAAGTCTTATGCACTTTCATTGCAAGTTTCCTTTGCTTCGACTGCTTCCTGTATGCCTTCTTCCTCATCTAGCATCTCGAAACATCATGGTTAAACCAACCACAATATGTACAACAACTCTTTCTTCCATTTAAGCATGTAAAATTGTCATGCCTTGCAGAAACATAATCAAATTGACTATTGGAAGAATTATATTTCATGTGCTGCTTTGCATGTTCATCCTTTTTGCATTCTTGAGGAGATGAACTAGTAGAGGCTCCAGCTTTCTCTTGCAGACTAACATCATCGTTATTGTCTTGAAAACTGTCCGAACTCGCATGCTCGCCATAAGCTGCATGTCTACAATCTTCTTAATTGTAGAATCTGGATTATCCACAGTATCATAAAACAATGGTTGACATTTCAAATCCCAACAACGATCCATCTTCAGGACGAGAAATGAATGAAGAATGAAAAAAGGTCGCAAAAGGTCAAGGTATAAATAGTGAAGGATTATGATGATGAGAAGAGCCGACAACAAATTTTTTTAATCTATTTAAAATAAATTTTTATTTTATTCTTTATAAATTTTTTTTATTAAGTTTTTATAAATTAATTTTAATTTAATAATATATATATATATATATATATATATATTTTAAATAATAAGTATTTAAAATTTTATATATATATGTTTTAATATAAAAAAAATAAATTTGGTTCGAAACGTCGACCAAATCCTAATAATGTGATTAATCCGAAAGGCATTTTTATCTACATTTTTTATATTATTTTTTAATTTTTTAATTTTTAGAATTTTTATTTATTATAAACCCGTGAGTGCTACTAAATTAATTTTAATTATAATATAATAACCCTAATTTAAAATTTATTAAGTTTCATAATTTATATTTATAATTTTTTATATTAATTTCATAATTTTTTATATTTTTTTATTAATGGCTAATTTTTTTTTTTTTTTAAAACCTTGAGAGTTACTAAATTTTTTAATTTTTTACCTAAAATAATATAATCAAATTATTAATCTAAAGGTAATTTATTAAATCACATTAATATGAAAAATACCTATGTTTATTTAATTCTAATGACAATATAACTATTTAAATATATGTTAATAAATAAACTCTAATAACTAATAATTATTAATTTTACTAATGATTTTTATTAAATATATTTTATTAATTTAATTAAATCCTAATAAATTTTTGATTTTTAAAATTTTTATTTATAAATTAATTTGATTTGAATTTTTATTATAACTTACTTCCATTTACTGATAATAATTATTAATTAATTAATTTTTATTAATAGAATAAAAATAATTATTACGAGTGAGTGAAATAATAAGTGTTTTGTACTGACACGAACCTAAACTGTTTACTAAAAAGGAGAAGAAGCAAAACTGCGAAATTATACCTGGGATGAGGACGAACCTAAGGAGCAAATTTGTCTAATTAGAGGTCACCAACTGTAACTAATCTCATATCCTCCATCCCTGTTGATGTTATGCGGGTGTTTAATTATAATCTCCAACGCTTCTCTAATCTTTCGTCTCTGATAGTGTTCCTCCCTTGCAATGATTTTAGCATCCTCAAGACGTAAGTGATGTTTTGTTTTTGAGGAGTGATCAGCAAGAGCCGAGGTTCGATATCGCTCATGTTTAATATCAACACCATGCTCTTTCAAATGATTTTAAAGAGAGCACCCAGTTTCACCAATATAACTCTTCCCACATGAGCAGTCAATCTTGTAAACACCTTTAAGCTACCCCTGACTAATGCTATCTTTAACTGAGCACATATTTTGTCTAATGGTTCCTGCTGCTGAGAATTGTGCAAAAATGTCATGGTTCTTGCTGCTGAGAATTGTGCAAAAATGTCACTCCTTGGAATATGCGCTCAGTTAAAGATAGCATTAGTCAGGGGCAGCTTAAAGGTGTTTACAAGATTGATTGCTCATGTGGGAAGAGTTATATTGGTGAAACTAGGTGCTCTCTTCAAAAGCGTCTGAAAGAGCATGGTGCCGATATTAAACATGAGCGATCTCGATCCTCGGCTCTTGCTGATCACTCCTCGAAAACAAAACATCACTTACTTCTTGAGGATGTTAAAATCATTGCAAGGGAGGAACACTATCAGAGACGAAATATTAGAGAAGAGCTGGAGACTATAAAACACCCGCATAACATCAATAGGGACGGAGGATACGAGATTAGTGACAGTTGGCGACTTCTAATTAGACAAATTTTCTCCTTAGGTTCGTCCTCATCCGAGGTATAATTTCACAGGTTTGCTTCTTCTCCTTATTAATAAACAGTTTAGGTTCGTGTCAATACAAAACATTTTTTTTTTCTTTCTAAATTTGACTAAATATATTAATATAACAAAAATATTACAGTGAGGCACCGGCCTCAGCAGAACTTGCCCAGAGATGAGGCATTCTCGCACTGAAAAACTAGATGAAGTTTGTTTACTAGACATACCAGACATACTAGATAAAGGCTGTTAACACATACCAGACATACCAAAACATGCCGCCCACGCAAGGGAAACCGGCCTTGGAACATTAACACATGACCAAAATTCAGAAGCGATTGACTAAATAGCAGGAATAACACATAGTTAAACCCAACCGAAAGACTGTAAAGAAAAACCCTGCAAATTCTGAACAGTTTAGGCGTCATGAGAAGTGGAGGGAGGTTCTTCAATAACTGGGCACCCATAGGCATCCATATCATCGTCCTCAGCCTACTTATCTTCTTTGTCGTTGAGGTAGCCTTGCTTGGAGCAGCCCTGGTTATCTTCATGTCCTGTGTCTTGGTTCTCACTGCAGATAGGAACTTTCCTCTTCATAACTGCACTTTGAGGAGTGACCTGCTTGTTGATAGTGCTTATCTCCTGATCATAACCTATCTTCTCAGCGTTCGAACAAGGTGGCTCTTCCTTGAACTCGACAGTGATGGTAGCAATGACAATAGGCCTATTCAAAGAGCAAGGAAAATGAAGTTGGGCAGTTTGGTAATGAGCTGGGATGTTGGCACGGGAGGCCGGGATATGGGGAGAGCCCACCTCAAATTGAAAATGCCCAAGGCGCCCTTGCCCTCGACTGCTTCTATTTGCAAGATAGCGACCAGTGTAGTTATCAAGAGAGGGGGAGGAAGAGTCAGTAATGGACGTGGATGGTTGGACGAAGAATTGGCCACAACTGCTGCCTCTCCGGCAGTGCATTCACTGGCGAAGGCGCGACATGTTCCTCTGAGCAGAATGGAGCTTATGTACAATAGAAATACTGGAGGCAGAATGGGCAAGAGCTATGGTAGTATCCGAGTACAGGGGTGTCTGAAGGGTATATGGGGGGCGAGCTATCAAAGTGGAGGAAGCCTCAGTATGAAAATCGAGTCGTAGATTGCAGAGAGGGCTCTGCGAAATGTGAATACCGGGCTCAATTTCTAAACAACAAACAATGGAACAACGTCTCCCAGTGTTAGTTCGAGCGCTGGGCTCTGCAACAACAGGGGAGCAGTTGGAATGCAAAGGATTCAGAGCAGGAGTGAAATGGATGGAATACGCCATCCTTGGAATAGAAGCGGGCAAGTCTTGGCCTACGTGCTGCATTAATGCAGGTGAACGAAGGACGGTAAGAGGAGTTAATAGCGGCGTCGCGTGAGTTTGGGTGGTAGTGTGGTGAATCCACGCACCATTCCAAAACAGATACAACTTACACATGGAATTAACCACCCGCATCCGGGGAATACAAAACACTTATTATTTCACTCACTCGTAATAATTATTTTTATTTTATTAATAAAAATTAATTAATTAATAATTATTATCAGCGAATGGAAGTAAGTTATAATAAAAATTCAAATCAAATTAATTTATAAATTAATTTTTTAAAAATTAAAATTTATTATGATTTAATTAAATTAATAAAATATATTTAATAAAAATTCATTAAAAAATTAATAATTAATAATTAATAGAGTTTATTTATTAACATATATTTAAATAGTTATATTATTATTTAGAATTAACTAAATAGAGGTATTCTTCATATTAATGTTATTTAATAAATTACCCTTAGATTAATAATTTGATTATACTATTTTAGGTAAAAAATTTAGTAACTCTCAAGATTTATTTAAAAAAAAAATTTAGACATTAATAATTATTTTTAACAAATTTGGAAATTAATATAAAAAATTATAAAAAATAATTAACCTTTTTTATTTTTTATTTTTATAAATATAAATTATGAAACTTAATAAATTTTAAATTAGGGTTATTATATTATAATTAAAATTAATTTAGTTGCACTTAAGGGTTTATAATAAATAAAAATTTCAAAAATTTCAAAAATTAAAAAATTAAAAAATAATATAAATAATTTTTATAATTTTTTAAAAATATTTATTATTTATTTATTTTTATAAATATTTATTATTTAAATTAAAATTAATTTATAAAAGTTTTGTAATTTTTTTATTATAAAGAATAGAATAAAAATTTATTTTAAATAGATTAACAAAATATGTTGTTGCCTCTTCTCTTCATCATAATCCTTCACTATTTATACCTTGACCTTTTGTGACCTTCTTTCATTCTTCATTCATTTTTCGTCCTGAAGATGGATCCCCGTTGGGATTCGAAACGTTGACCATTGTTTTATGATACTGTGGATAATCCGGATTCTACAATTAATGACAACCACAGAAGCTTGAGAACTACAATCTTCTTGCTGCCACAAAGGCTTAAAGCAATGAAAATCTACTTGGAAACAAACTTGACATGTTTGTATATTAGAACTTGGAACAAAAGTTCTCTTTGAAGTTGCCTCACATGCCTTCATGGATTTGGAGTCTTCACCATTAGATTGCACATAATCAAGACCAAACTTCTTAGGTCGTTCCTCAACCAAAATAGGTTCAACCGTGCCTTGTGCATGCTTGCCTAAACCCTTGCCTTCATAGCCCATTTTAAACATTAACTTGGACCCTATACCTCTAGTGTGATTTTCAAAAGAACCAACACATCTTTCCGAAGAGGAAACTGAAGACAAATTAGAGTGGATTACCTCTGCTTCACGCATGTTCTTGGTCAAAGCCTCTTGGGCTTGATAGAGCTGCATCTCTATATCATGCAATATTTGAAGAATTTCTTCATTCTCTTGCTTCATATAAAACAATTTCTCACGAATTTCAGTGCTTTCTCTTCTATCTTCAAATAAAATCTGCACCATGTCCTTCAAGATGTAGAAGTCTCGCTTCATGTCTTCATCGAAGAATCTTGCGAAGGAGGAGGATTTGGAAACCTCACTTGATGAAGTTTTCATAATGAAAATGAACAAAATAACTTCAACAAAGTTCAAAAATCTTTCAAAACAAATGACAAAGCTTTTGAAAAAAATGGCTGTAGAGACAAACTCTTATTCAAGTAGCCAAACAACAAACAATCGACAAAAGGGTTTGTGCTTCAAGGGTGCCTTGAGGTCCTTTGGGTAAGGAAGAGGCCTTCAACCCTTCTTCCTTCTTTTCCTCTCCAAGACTTAGCTATCAATAGCTATCCCTTCACCTATAGCAAACTCAAGCAACAGTCAGTTTGCAAATAATCAAACAATCAATCTTTTGCACTGTTTAAATGCCTTTCAAGTTATACAAGCAAGCTATTGCTATGTCAATCAAGCAGCCAAGTGCTCTGATACCAACCTGATTTGAAAATGGTCTGGATAACTTGTTATGTATTTCAAGAACCTCCCACTCAGCTAAACAAATAAAAGATCTAGCTTGTACTTGACAATTTGCGGAATTTATTACTTGAAAGAGGTGTATGATTTTTAATTGTTTAAGTGTCTTATGTCCATTTGTTCTTGCTGAAATTTAACATGTATAATAGCAACATAATGCAACAATAAAACATTCACACATAACAACAAAATTAATCTAGGAGTTCACCCGAATATCGTGGACTATGTCTCCTTTGAGCTTTGTCATGTTGACTTGGCTCTTTGGGATTATGGTAAAGTTTCTTTTACAAGTTACACACTTAACTCCAATGGATACTAAATTGATCCAAAGGGCTAGGAATACCATCTATATCCCTCTTATGGCTGTCATCACTCTGCAAACAAATTTAGGCTCCATTAGACACGATTCCTTCTGTCGATGCACTGAGCTACACTGAGCTTCTCCTTAACACTAACTCCTTCAGAAATTTGTTTCTATCCCTAAAAACACATCTAATGTCTCCATCACACATCAGACACTAAATATCGACTGATAATTTTCTCAAAATGAGCATTGCATCCCCAAACTAGGCCTTCCTCCACGATTTGCCCAAGGTTGCCCAAAACTTCCTTTAAGCTTATCAAGCTCCAGAAGTCATCTAATGGCTCTAAAAACCCATTCATTGGATTCATAATGAAAAAATGAGCTAGGATAGACTATTTTTTCATCAAACATGTCCTCCGGCTGCTTTGGTTTTTCCTCTAATACCTGTTGGTACCCCTTGGCACTAGGGTCATTGAAAAATTCTCTTCTAGGTTCTCAACCCCTAGAAGTCATCCTAATATTATTTAACCTCCTTCAATGGATTTAGAATGCTTTTTACAGTCAATAATGACTATTGTTTCGCTGCATATTGTCTCTAGCTTCTTTGGCTAGGCCTTGAACTGCTTTGGCAAAAGCTGGCACTGATGGCCTATGGAACTTTACTGAAGCTTCTCGTCCTTCAAAATTTCTCTAAAGGCTCTGAAAACCATCTCATTATATTCAAAACATCTTAAATATCCAAATTTGACTATTGGATTGTTGAAAAAGGCCTCTATCTCCCCTGGCTGGGCCTCAAACTGTTGCTACCTCCTGGTGGCCCCTTGAACTTCACTGATGAAAAATCCTACTTATAAGCTCTCTGATGGCTTTGAAACCTACTCCATTAAGTCTGGAATGTTATAGATAGTCTAAATTGGCTATTGGCACTCCAAAATTGGGCAAATCTAGCTCCAAATAGAGCCAAAATAAAATTTTCCTGTTGTCCCCTAAAGAAGCTCCACTAAATGTGGAGGGCTAGAGTTAACTCCAGTTAAAATTGGAAAATATCAAAAATTTCACGTCCGCTCCAAAAAATATGCCTAGAAGACCGCAATGTTAAAGGTTGGTGGTTAAACGTTGGGCATATGCACCAGATGCTACGCGGTTTCATTAAATGTCAGAGTTATAAGCTCCGAAACCGTCGGCATTTCCAAACCTTATGTCATGTGAACAAAGTTTTGGGTTAACGGTTCTAAACCCCGAGGGATAATCCGATGGTTTATAAAGACCACGTCATGTGAACATATAACGGACCATTGGCTGGCGGTTATTGTTTGGGATTAAGCCCATGGTTCTTGGCCAAAGGCCATATGGTGGGGGCTGGCCCCCCAAACCCCCAACGCCATTTTCACCAAAAATTAATATACGCAGAGTTCTATTATTGTTAAGAACTACCATGCAGCCCAATGGTAAAGCATGGGCCTGTGTGCGCGGAGGTTGGCTATTCGATTCTGGGGAGGGCCCAAAATTTTTATAAGACCAGACTTGGGCCATCTGGCAGCCTCCGGGCCTGCCATGTGGCAACTTTTGATTGGCCCGTGAATTCAAAAGTCAAATCTTCATGCAATAAGACTACGCTAAGTGTTAATTTCCGATTGGACCAAATGGAATATTTTGAGGAATATTCTAGGAATATTCCCTAGAATATTATTTTTTATTTTCCCAAAAAAATGCCAAGTCAAACTTAGTCAAAGTCTAGTTTTTGCAGTTTACTGGACTTTTCAAATTGTGATAACTTATTCATACAATGTTGGTTTTTCAAACCATTCATAGTGCCATAATTGTAATGATGAGACATTTCTGGTTGCTCAGGTTCGGCACACTTTCGAACACTTTTAATTTTGAGCTATCATTCTGGTCCATGATCCAGTTCTGATCACAAAAAAAAAAATGGTATCATAACTCTATAATATTCTGATACCATTTGAACTGCTACTGGAAAAAGCTGGCACTAATGGCCCTTGTAAATATAATGAAGTTTCTTGGCCTTCAAAAGTCCTCTATAGGCTCTGCAAACCATCTCATTAGTTTCAGAACATCTGAAATATCCAAGTTTGACTATTGGATTGTTGAAAAATACCTCTAGCTCCCTTGGCTAGGCCTCAAACTGTTGCTGCCCCCTGGTGGCCCTGGTGGCCCCTTGAACTTAACTGATGCAAAACCATGCTTATAAGCTCTTTGATGGCTCTGAAACCTACTCCATTGAGTCTAGAATGTTGGATATAGTCAAAATTTACTATTGGCACTTCCATTCAAGAATGACTATTGGTTCACTACATATGGTCTCTAGCTGCTCTGGCTAGGCCCTGAACTGCTACTGGAAAAAGATGGCACTGATGGCCCCTCGAACTTTAATGAAGCTTATCATCCTTCAAAATTTATCTACAGGCTCTGAAAACCATCTCATTAGATTCATAACATCTAAAATATCCAAATTTGACTATTGGATTGTTGAAAATGGCCTCTAGCTCCCCTGGCTAGGCCTCAAATTGTTGCTGCCTCCTGGTGGCTCTAGTGGCCCCTTGAACTTCATTGATGCAAAAACCTACTTATAAGCTCTCTGATGGCTTTGAAACCTACTCCATTGAGTTTGGAATGTTGGAGATAGTCGAAATTGACTATTGGCACTCCAAAATTGGGCGAATCTAGCTCCAGATAGAGCCAAAACAAATCTTGCCCAGTGTCCCCTAAAGAAGCTCCACTAAATGTGGAGGATTGGAGTTAAATCCAGTTAAATTAAATCACCAAGAATTTTTAACTAGATAAAACTGTCTACCTGGAAAACTGTGATGTAAAAATTTGGTGGTTAAATGTTGGGCATATGCACCAGATGCTATGCAGTTTCATTAAATGTCAGAGTTATAAACTTCGAAATCGTCAGCATTTGCAAACCTTATTCTATGTGAACAAAGTTTTGGGTTAACGGTTCTAAACCCTGGTGGATAATCTGATGGTTAATAAAGACCGTGTCATGTGAACATATAACGGACTGTTGGCTGGCGGTTATTGTTGGGGCTTAAGCCCATGGTTCTTGGCCAAAGGCCATATGGTGGGGGCTGGCCCCCCAAACCCCCAATGCCATTTTCACCAAAACTTAAATATACGTGGAGTTCTATCATTGTTAAGAACTACCATGTAGCCCAACGGTAAAGTGTTGGCCTGTGCATGCGGTGGTCGGCTATTCGATTTCAGGGAAGGCCCAAAAATTTGATAAGACCAGACTTGGGCCACGTGGCGGCCTCTGGGCTTGTCACGTGGTAGCTTTCTATTGGCCCGTGAATTCAAAAGTCAAATTTTCATGCAATAAGACTACGCCAAGTGACAATTGCCGATTGGACCAAATGGAATATTTCGGGGAATATTTTGAGGAATATTCTAGGAATATTCCCTGGAATATTGTTATTATTTTTTAATTTCCCCAAAAAATGCCAAGTCAAACTTAGTCAAAGTCTAGTTTTTGCAGTTTACTGGACTTTTCAAATTGCGATAAATTCTTCATACGATGTCAGTTTTTGAACCATTCGGGGGCACAGGTAACAATGATGAGACCTTTTAGATGCTCAGTTGAAACACACTTTGAAATACTTTGAAATTTGAGCTATCATTTGGTCCATGGTCAATTGATCGATGTCGATCTTTACGAGTTGTAACATTTGAAGAAAACTTTATTTGAATCCAAATTGTCCCTATTCAAGGCCTTAAATAATTTCAGCTGATTTAAGTCAATTTCTAATCAACATGTTAAAATTTGTTCCTGCTTTGTTCAATCGGGAAAGTTAGGCTAGGAAGATTTCTTTGCCTCTTTCAAGGCTTTAGTCAATCCATGCCCCACCGTATGATAAGCAATTTTTCTGGCGAGAAGATTGTCTGGTACATATAGTGGGAGTACATGGGGTTCATGAATGCTTCCATAAACTCCGACATAAGTAAATAACTCCTCCACAAAGCACTTCCCTATGATTGTAAAGTCAACTTTGGCTTCCTTAGACAATCTTGGGGCTTTTTCATTAAAAACAACTTGGAAGAGTGGCATAATAAATCCATGAAAATTCCTGTAAAAATTATATTCATATTTAGATTCCCACAAAATATCATGGTAAACATGAATGGGGGTGGGATCTTGTATGGTCCATTTCCAACCCATGGTTGGAAAATCAAAGGCAAAATAGACAACGTCCATGATGTACGCAATCATAAAGAATGGGGGGATTTTATTGGAGGTAAAAGAGTGATTTTTTCTGTATTCAAGGATCTGGGAAGAAATATTGTTTGAAAAATGGTACCCCAATATATAATGTAGGATTCTGTGACGACATCCATAAGAGGGACCCATTCAATGGAAACTTTACTGGTATTGGGTGAACCGAAGAGTCTACACATCATAGCAGAAACATAACAATACATACCAACCAGAGAAGCAGTGGAATACATACGCTTTCCATCATTCTTGTGTTTGCTGGAGTTATTCTTCCAGTGTTTTATAGGGATTGACTGCAACTTGTTTTCTTTTGCAAATTTCTCGAGGAAATATTTTCCATACACCTTCAGGGGGTCCGGTATATAGTACATTCTCTTCAAATCCTCTGCTCGGAATGATCCTATCATTGTGCCTCTTGTTGTCATAAAGGTTATGTCTCTAATGTTAAGATTATCAATAATCCATTTCACCATATCTGAATATGGTAAAATATTAGCGCGCATAGCAATTCTATGAATAAAATAATTGTTGTATTTTTGATTATGCGAGGTTTTTCATCTTCAAAAATCTTGTTCATTGATTCCCATGAAGCAGAACCACTTTCTGTAGCACATGTAGTATTTGAAAACATGGGCGGCATCTCGGTCACTTTGACAGCGGAAGGTGTAAGATTAGCAGGAGCCATAGGTTTCTTTTATTTCTTAGCAGCCTTAGACATCTTGGACGAATTCTATTTTCTAGACTTGCCTATGAATAATAAGAATAGGGAGTGAAAAACACTATGCGAAAATGCGGGAGCGATGTAGCAATAAAACTGCAATGATGAAGAATATAGCGTCGCATGCGAAGAAATCTAAAATATTGATTAACTCTCAATCAAATCACATTTGGAGGCTTAGAGCTATCATACCGTATTGATTGTGCACTTATGGAAAAAATGGATTCACGTGTTTGAAAGGACACTATTTTTTTAATTCAACATCCTGCATCGCAGTTTCATATGCGATTCAAGGTCCTAAAACACCGAGCGCACTTGTTTTGCCGATTGCGATAAAAACCTTTCCCTTTTCAAACAATACTTTAATATATCAAATATTTTTTAAGCTTTGAAATGTTAGTGGGGAAAAGAGGGATGAATGATGTTGCGATGCGATATCGCATCACAATCACAATCTCGACGAAATTGGAAGGAGGAAAGGAGTGATAGTTGGCGAAAGTGTGATGCGATGCATTGCATCGGGGAAATGAAAGTGGGGCAGAGTACATGATAGTGGGAGAAATTGCAATCTTGTGATTGCGATTGGTGATGTGGAAAAGGTAGGTCCCGCTAATTATTATTTATGATATATAACTTCGTCGGGGATCATTTTCCTTTGTTATTTCTTTTTCGGCCTTCATCGCCGTTTTTCTCTAGGAAGCATTTTTCGCATGTTTGAAGATTTTGGGTGATATCGCATCACAAATTTTATTTGGAGACACTTAGCATGTCGCTTGTTTTATTTTCAATTTGAAATTTGTTATAAAATTAAATATTACAGAGCAATGAAACACATAAAATATACGAAAAAAACAAGCACACAAAACACATAAAAACCAGAGAGACACAGATATATATGGTTCACCCAGTTTGGGCTACGTCCACCCCGAACATCCAATCCTTCCTTTCTATTATCCAGTGAAAATGAAGAGACAAAACCTATAGAAAATTCGTTGTAATATCCTCTGTTCTCTCTCATAGTCTCCCTGTCTGTTTCCCACTTAGAGAATACACACACATTACACAGCCGCAATACAATACCCTCATAAAAGCGAGGGGTTGCCTTCTAGGGAAAAAAACCCTAAACTAAACATAACTTCTACCATCAGATCATCCTCCTAATGAACAGCCTGGATTGAATAGAAATTACTATACTTTTACAAGGCAAATTTACATCTATTTTTGGCTTCGGGGGCGCTGCCCCCGAAACCCCCGCTGGGGGACTGCTGGCCCCCAGACCCCCCAGCCAGGGGGTCACCCCCCCCGGACCCCATGGGGGGGACAAGTCCCCCCTGCACCCCCTCGCGTGCAAGGGTGTACAGTTTTCCAGGGGTATACATCCAACTAAAACAAGGATCTCTGAATCAGGAAGAAAATTAGGCTCCACACCCAACACAATTAAGGTGCTTTTGGGTTTTCCACTTAAATGTATAAGCCAACAAGCTTATGAATTTGATTCATATTTCTATTTAAAAAGTCACAACAATTTTATTGTCTTATCCTAAAAATTTAAAAGGGTCCCCATTATTTTCTCTAAGGTATCTATTCTAAAATAACGGGAGTTGTTGAATAGCACAACAGTAACACATTAGAGGAAATTTCAGCCAAAAAGTGGCCTCCTAAGGAAAAATAATAAAATAAGAGTTATTAATTTTGGAGGAAACATAAGAAAACTAATTTTTTAAATTGTATTTTTGGCTTATCTCCTTGTAGGTCTACTCAAATTTCAAGTGTAGAAACTCATTGGATGCATAATTAAATTGCGCATCCAATGAGTACCCATTATGCATACTTTTGAGAAGACCCACATTGTTAAAAATTGAATATACATTAAGCGTGATGAACACACTTTTTTAAAGTATATTCAATTTTTATCGATGTGGGTCAAAAGTATTCATAATGGGTACTTGCTGGATGAAAAATTTAATTCTGCATCCAACGAGTGTCTACACTTGAAATTTGGGTAAACCTACAAAGATATAAGCCAAAAATACATTTAAAAAAAGTAGTTTTCTTTTTTTCCCTCCAAAATTTTTACATGTACATCATTTTAAATTTAAAGGATTTTGATTGGTTTACATATTATGGTATGGAAATTACGTGAAATTTTCAATTTCCTCTAATGTGGATCACTACTTCTATCTTAAGAAGCATGATCAAAGGAAAAGTATCTCCTCCTCTAAAAGGATGCAGGAAGGCATAGGTGACACTAGATGAAATCAACATAATATATCCTCATATGAAGTATGAGGTGGTTGAATACAATCAAGGAACTCTCATTGGAAGCTCTTGAGAATGAAATGTGTGACGAAAGAAAGGAAGAGATCATGAGATATGCAACCATGATAAAGGAAATGAACATCCAAGAAGACCAAGAAGACTTGAATAGGAAATTTCTCGGAAAGATACGAAGACTCTTATGAAAGTCTGAAAAATATGGAGACCATTGACAATGGATATCTTTGGTAGATGTGTCAACATGTCTACATGAAGCTGATACCTGCAGGAAGATGTCATGATGAAAGACCATCACTAAGGTAATTTTGATTTAAGTGTTCAATTCTTATTTTGAACAAATATTTGGATGGGCTTATAAAGGCTGCCAAAGGAAAATGGATGTCTTCGACCATTGATAACCATGTGTTAGGATGAAATACCCTTGAAGAAATATGGTATGAGGATAAGAACATGACATGAAGCAAGGGTAGATGAAATATTGATCACTTTCCGATAAAAAGGAATGATGACATGACTCATACATGAAAGTGATGGATGGTCTATGCCCTATGAAGAGGTCCCAAAGGATGAAGACTCCATAATGAAAAATAAATTCATGACATCGAAGGAAGGATTTGTTTAGAGAATTTGGTTGTCCCATTATTTACACCTAAGGAGCTGTTGCAGGTCCCTGAGTAAGAGGGACCCTGGAAACAAGTTTATTACTTGGTAAAAAATTGGAAATTCCTAAGCCAAGAGGAAGCTTAGGTAAATTCCTTGTATAGGGATGAGTGCATTCCTTTATTGGAATATTTCCTTGATCTGAAAATGGTTTGGATAACTTGTATGTATTTCAAGAACCTACCACTCAGTTTTAATTAAAATGATCTAGCTTGTACTTGACAATTTTGTGGTATTATTTACTTGAAAGTGGTGTATTAATTTTTACTGTTTATGTGTCTTAAGTTCATTTGTTCTTGCTGCAATTTAACATGTATGACAACAACATAATGCAACAAATAATCATTCAAACACAACAACAATTTTAATCTAGGAGTTCACCCGAAATCTCGTGGGCTACGTCTCCTTTGAGCTTTGTCATCATGACTCAACTCTTTGGGATTATGGTAACTTTTTTTACAAGTAAATACTTAATTCCAATGAATACAAAAATGATTCAAAGGAATAAAAATACCATAAATATCCCTTAATTGGCTGTCCAAACTTTGTAAACAGCTTTAGGCTCTTGTTGACACGATTCCTTCTGTCAGTGCACTAAGCTACGCTAAGCTTCTAAATGGCACAAAATCCATCATAATTATGTTTTTGTCACTGAAACCACTACTGCTGTATCCAATACACATCATACACAAACTATCAATTGATAAATTTCTCAAATTGAGCACTGTATTCCCCAAATAGGCTATCCTCCACGGTTTTCCCAGGGCTGCCCAGAACTTCACATCAGCTTTTCGAGCTCTAAAAGTTCTCAAATTTTTTTGAAACCACTTCCATTGGTTCCACAATGACTGAAATAGTCAATATAGAGTTTTTATTAATCAAAAATAGCCTCTAGCTGCTTCGGTTTCACCTTAATCACCTATCTGCACCCCTTGGCACTAAGGTTAATGAAAATGTCTCTGCTGAGTTTTCAAACTCTAAAAGTATTTAACACTTGTTAAAACCTCTATAAATAGATTCAAAATGATGTTTTTAGTCAAGAATTACCACTGATTCATTGCATATTTTCTCAAACAACTCTTTCTAAGCCCTGCACTGCTGCTGGCCAAAGCTAGCACTAATTACCCTTGGAAATTTACTGAAGCTTTTTGGCCTTCAAACGTTATCTACAGGATCTAAAAACCATCTCATCAGATTCATAACATCTTAATTATCCAATTTAGACTATTGGAACTCTGTAAAATGACTTTAACTCCCTTATTTAGGACTCAAACTGAATTTGTCTCATGGTGGCCCTAATGGCACCTTCATCTTCCCTGAAGGAAAATATACTGAATATCACCTCCATTCAACCTGAAAGCTATCCAAAAGTTCTCAGGAGGTCGAAGAGACCTAAAATTGACTAAAATTTTGTCCAATTTGGTTCAATAGTGAGAGAGTTATGACCTCTCCAAGAAAAATGCCCAACGTCCCCCAAAAACCCCACTAAATGTGGAGTAATTGCAGTTAACTGCGCTAAAAATGGAAAACATTCCGAATTTGGGGAAAATGCACCAAAAATTGCGGACGGTTAGGAGATGGAAATTAATTTTAAGTTGAGTGGTGGACACATGTCTCACCGAAACTGTCAACTAAACCATTGGATTAATAGTTAGTGGTTAGCATTTATCATAACGTTTCCACTGGCCACATATCACCGTTTTTAACCGCCGCCAAAATAACTGCGGATTTAATTTAACCCCGCGTAATGGAGTGTGGTCGAAGGCAGATGGTTTTATGAAGTGGTCGGGCTAGCCCCTTTATTTCTCCACACTAAACCATTTTAAACCTTAAATATGTATCGGTTTCCCATATAGTCAAGAGACAAATGTATGGTGCAATCGTAACCTGTGTTGCTTACAGGAACGAGGTCCGTGGTTCAAACATCATAAGTTACAAAAATTTTAATATACAAAAACCTGCTCCTCGGCCTGGGGCCACGTGGGGGCCTCCGGTCATGCCATGTGGCAGCCCGTGATTGGCCACAAATTTACACAGTCACACCATTAACGAATCCAGCGCTGACACTTGTCAGAATATCATTCGCCCCTGTAGGGAATATTCTGGGGAATATTCCTGGAATATTCTTTTTTAAAATTTTCCAACATTACAAAAGTCAAACTTGGTCAAATGAATTTTGGAGTTTACTAGATATTTCAAACCTCAATAACTTTCACATATGACCTTGATTTTGAGAACCGTTCACGGTGCTAGAATCACAGCGACAAGACCTTTCTAGTCGTTCAGAATGCAACCACTTTTAAAAACTTTCATTTTTTAGCAATTTGCAAAACTTGGACATGATCTCCTGATCACACCTCCCAAATGAGAAGCTTTTGGACCCCAAAAGCTCTCTGGACTACTGAAACTAATCTGTACAACAAATAAGAATACTGCACCCTATTCTCTTCTGCCTCAAAACACTTGCCTTACATGGCTAGTGAATTTGAACCACAACTAGAAAGAAATTCACACTTCCCTTCCTCGATGCTTGTCCTCCTGTCAAGAGCTATCTTTCTGGCACTCACTCAGAAAATTTCTGGCGAGAAATTTGCAGAAGGAAACTGAACATCACTGCGTTGATCAATGATCCAAGGTGGCTCAAACAAACAAGAGATTACATCATAAAATACATGTATACAATCGAAATTTGCATATGTACAAAATAAGTACGTCTTACTGTACTAATAATTCTATCCTCTTCTTACCAAAACACTTCCATGGCGAATTTTGCTGCTGTAACTCTTCCTCATGTGAAACTTCCGTTTTCACATCAATAATGGAATCCTTGGTTCCACTTGCGCCAATCTTTTTGTCCTCTTGTTGCATGTGCTTTGGATGACTAGTTGGATGCAAATTCCAACAATGAGAGACATCATGTCCCCTCTTTTGGAAATATGTGCAAATCTTATGCACCTTCTTTGAAAACTGTCTTTGCTTCATCTGCTTCCTATATGCCTTCTTTCTCATCCAGCATCTTGAAACATCATGGTTAAACCGACCACAATATGTACAACAAATATTTCTACCATTAAGCATGCAAAATTATCATGCTTTGCAGAAACACAATCAAATTGATCATGAGAATATTTATACCTCTTGTGCTGCTTTGAATGTTCATCCTTTTTGTCTTCATGAGAAGATGAACTAGTAGAGGCTACAACTTTCATTTGAAAACTAACATCACTGTTTTTGTCTTGAAAAATTTCTGAACTTGCATGCATGCCATAAGATGCATGGCTACCATCTTCTTGCTGCAACAAAGGCTTAGAGCAATGGCAATCATCTTTGAAACAAATTTTACATATTTGCATCTTAGAACTTGGAATAAAGGTTCTCTTTCAAATAGCCTCACATGCTCTCATGTTTTTGCAGTCTTCGCCATTAAATTTCACATAACCAAGACCAAGATTCTTGGTTCATTCCTTAATCGAAATGGGATAAACCATGCCTTGTGCATGCTTGCCTAATCCTTTTCCTTTGTAGCCCATTTTAATCATTAATTTGGACCCTATACCTCTCGTATTTTTTTTGAAAGAACCAACACATATTTCTATAGAGGAAACTAAATTCAAGTTAGAATGGATTACCTTTTTCTCATGCATTTTCTTGGTCAAAGCCTCTTGGGCTTGATGAAGTTGCCTCCCCATATCATGCAATCTTTGAAGAATTTATTCCTTCTCTTCCTTCATGGCAAACAAATGTTCACGAAGTTCAGTGCTTTCTCGTTTATCTCAAACAAAATCTGCACCATGTCCTTCATTATAATAAAGTCACGCTTCATATCATCATCGAAGAATATTGTGAAGGAGGAAAATTCACTTGTAGAAGTTGTCATTATGATGTCAATGAACAAAAGGAACTTCAAAATTTTTCTCAAATCTTTCAAAAAAGATGTTAAACTTTTTAATCAAATAGCTATAAAGACAAACTCTTATTCAAGTAGCCAAACAACAAACAAACTCCAAGAGCTTCTTAACAGACAAACGTCAAGAGGGTTTGTGTTCCAATTTTGACCATAAGGTAGTTTGGGGTAAGAAGAAGCCTTCAAATATTTCTTCCTTTTTGTTCTCTCCAATACTTAGCTAATCATTAGCTATCCCCAAATCTCAAGAAAAATCAAACAATAATCAGTTTGCAAACAGTAAAACAGTCAATCTTTTACACTGTTTAAACACCTTTCAAGCTATAAAATCAAGAAACTGCTATGTAAATCAAGCAACCAAGTGCTCTGATACCAACATGATCTAAAAATGGTTTGGATAAATTGTATGTATTTCAAGAACCTACCACTCAGTTTTAATTAAAGTGATCTAGCTTGTACCTGACAATTTTGTGGTATTATTTACTTGAAAGTGGTGTATGAATTTTTACTATTTATGTGTCCTAAGTTCATTTTTTCTTGCTACAATTTAACATGTATGACAACAACATAATGCAACAAATAATCATTCAAACACAAAAACAATTTATTTCTAGGAGTTCACCCGAAATCTCGTGGGCTACGTCTCCTTTGAGCTTTGTCATCATGACTAAAATCTTTGGGATTATGGTAAGTTTTTTTACAAGTAAAGACTTAATTCCAATGAATAAAAAAATTATCCAAAGGACTGAAAATAACATAAATGTCCCTCAATTGGCTGTCCGAACTTTTTAAACAACTTTAGGCTCTTGTTGACACGATTCCTTCTGTCGGTGCACTGAGCTACTCTGAGTTTCTAAATGGCACAAAATCCCTCAAAATTTTGTTTCTATCACTGAAACCACTCCTGATGTATCCAATACACATCAAATATCAACTATCAATTGATAAATTTCTCAAATTGAGTATTGTATTCCCCAAATAGGCTATCCTCCACGGTTTTCCCATGGATGCCCAGAACTTCACATCAGCTTTTTGAGCTCTAAAATTTCTTAAAATGTTCTGAAAACACTTCCATTGGTTCCAAAATGACTTAAATAGTAAATATAGAGTTTTTATTCATCAAAAATAGCCTCCGGCTGCTCCCGTTTCGCCTCAATCACCTATCGGCACCCCTGGCACTAAGGTTAATGAAAATGTCTTTTCTGACCTCTAAAAGTCTTTAACACTTGCTGAAACCTATATAAATAGATTTAGAATGATTTTTTCAGTCAATAATGACCAATGGTTCACTGCATATGGTCTCAAACAACTCTTTCTAAGCCCTGCACTGCTGCTGGCCAAAGATGGCACTAATGACCCCTGGAAATTTACTGAAGCTTTTCGGCCTTCAAACATTCTCTACAGGCTCTAAAAATCATCTCATAAGAGTTATAACATTTTAATTATCCAATTTAGACTATTGGAACTCTGGAAAATAACTCTAACTCCCCTGGTTAGGACTCAAACTCAATTTGTCTCATGGTGGCCCTGATGGCTACTTCATCTTCCCTGAAGCAAAATTTATTGAAGATAACCTCCATTCGACCTGAAACCTATCCCAAAGTTCTCAGGAGGTTGAAGAGACCCAAAATTGACTAAAATTTCTTCTAATTTGGTTCAATAATGAGATGGTTATGACCTCTCCAAGAAAAATGCCTAATGTCCCCTAAAAACTCCACTAAATGTGGAGTAACTGCAGTTAACTGCGCTAAAAATGGCAAACATTCCGAATTTGGGGAAAACGCACAAAAAATAGTAGACGGTTAGGAGATGGAAATTACTATTAAGTTGAGTGGTGGACACATGTCTCACCGAAACTGTCGACCAAACCATTGGATTAACGATTAGTGGTTAGTATTTATCATAACGTTTGTGCTAGCCACATATCACCGTTTTTAACAGCCGCTGGACTAACCGCAGATTTCATTTAACCCCACATATTGGAGTGTGGTCACATGCAGATGGTTTTATGAATCTGTCGTGCTAGCACTAAGGGGCTAGCCCCTTTATTTCTCCGCACTAAACCATTTTAAACCTTAAATATGTATCGGTTTCCCATATAGTCAAGAGACAAATGTATGGTGCAATGGTAACCCGTGCTGCTTGCAGGAACGAGGTCTGCGGTTTAAACCTCATAAGCTACAAAAATTTTAATATACCAAAACCTTTCTGGACTACTGAAACTGATTTGTACAACAAATAAGAATACTGCATCCTCTTCTCTTCAGCCTCCAAACACTTGCCTTACATGGCTAGTGACTTTGAACCACAACTAGAAAGAAATTCACACTTCCCTTCCTCGATGCTTGTCCTCCTGTTAAGAGCTGTCTTTCTGGTACTCACTTAGAAAATTTCTGGCGAGAAATTTGCAGAAGGAAACTGAACATCGCTGCCTTGATCAATGATCCAAGGTGGCTCAAAAAAACGAGAGATTACATCATAAAATACATGTATACAATCAAAATTTTCATATGTACAAAATAAGTACGTCTTACTGTACCAAGCCACTTCCATGGTGACTTTTGCTGCTGCAACTCTTCCTCATGTGAAACTTCCGTTTTCACATCAATAATGGAATCCTTGGTTCCACTTGTGCCAATCTTTTTGTCCTCTTGCTGCATGTGCTTTGGACGACTAGTTGGATGCAAATTCCAACAATGAGAGACATCATGTCCCCTCTTTTAGCAATATGTGAAAATCTTATGCAGCTTCTTTGAAAGTTTTCTTTGCTTCATCTGCTTCCTGTATGCCTTCTTTCTCATCGAGCATCTTGAAACATCATGGTTAAATCGACCACAATATGTACAACAAATATTTCTACCATTTAAGCATGAAAAATTATCATGCTTTGCAGAAACACAATCAAATTGATCATGAGAAGATTTATACCTCTTGTGCTGCTTTGAATGTTCATCCTTTTTGTCTTCATGAGAAGATGAACTAGTAGAGGCTACAACTTTTATTTGCAAACTAACATCACCGTTTTTTTCTTGAAAAATGTCTGAACTTGCATGCATGCCATAAGCTGCATGTCTACCATCTTCTTGCTGCAACAAAGGCTTAAAGCAATGGCAATCATCTTTGAAACAAATTTGACATATTTGCATCTTAGAACTTGGAATAAAGGTTCTCTTTGAAATTGCGTCACATGCTCTCATGTTTTTGGAGTCTTCGCCATTAAATTGCACATAACCAAGACCAATATTCTTGGGTCGTTCCTCAACCGAAATGGGATCAACCATGCCTTGTGCATGCTTGCCTAATCCTTTGCCTTAGTAGCCCATTTTAATCATTAATTTGGACCCTATACCTCTCGTATGTTTTTCAAAAGAACCAACACATATTTCTATAGAGGAAACTGAAGACAAGTTAGAATAAATTACCTTTTCCTCATGCATTTTCTTGGTCAAAGCCTCTTGGGCTTGATGGATTTGCCTCTCCATATCATGCAATATTTGAATAATTTCTTCCTTCTCTTCCTTCATGGCAAACAACATCAAACAAATGTTCACGAAGTTCAGTGCTTTCTCATTTATCCTCAAACAAAATCTGCACCATGTACTTCAATATAATAAAGTCATGCTTCATATCATCATTGAAGAATCTTGTGAAGGAGGAAAATTCACTTGTAGAAGTTGTAATTATGATGTTAATGAAAAAAAGGAACTTCAACAAAGTTCTCAAAGCTTTCAAAACAAATGACAAGCTTTTTAATCAAATGGCTGTAAAGACAAACTCTTATTCAAGCAACCAAACAACAAACAAACTCCAAGAGCTTCTTAACAAACAAACGTCAAGAGGGTTTGTGTTCCAATGTTGACCATAAGGTAGTTTTGGGTAAGGAAGAAGCCTTCAACTCTTTCTTCCTTTTTTTTTCTCTCCAAGACTTAGCTAATCAGTAGCTATCCCAAAATATCAAGCAAACTCAAATAACAATCAGTTTGCAAACAATAAAACAATCAATCTTTTACACTGTTTAAACACCTTTCAAGCTATACAATCAAGCAACTGATATGTCAATCAAGAAACCAATTGCTCTGATACCAACCTGATCTGAAAAATGGTCTGGATAACTTGTATGTATTTCAAGAACCTACCACTCAGTTTTAATTAAAATGATCTAGCTTGTATTTGACAATTTTGCGGTATTATTTACTTGAAAGTGGTGTATGAATTTTTACTGTTTATGTGTCTTAAGTTCATTTGTTCTTGCTGAAATTTAACATTTATGACAGCAACATAATGCAAAAAATAATCATTAAAACAAAACAACAATTTTAATCTAGGAGTTCACCCGAAATCTCGTGGGCTACGTCTCCTTTGAGCTTTGTCATCATGACTAAACTCTTTGGGATTATGGTAAGTTTTTTTACAAGTAAATAATTAATTCCAATATATAAAAAAATGATCCAAAGTACTGAAAATACCATAAATATTCCTCAATTTGCTGTCTGAACTTTATAAAAAACTTTAGGCTCTTGTTGACACAATTCCTTTTGTCGGTGGTCTAAGCTACTATGAGCTTCTAAATGGCACAAAATCCCTCAGAATTCTATTTATGTCACTGAAACCGCTCCTTATGTATCCAATACACATCAAACATCAACTATCAACTGAAAAATTGTTCAAATTGAGCACTGCGTTCCCCAAATAGTCTATCCTCCACGGTTTGCCTAGGGCTGCCCAAAACTTCACATCAGCTTTTAGAGCTTTATAATTTCTCAAAATGTTTCGAAACCCCTTCCATTGGTTCCAAAATGACTGAAATAGTCAAGATAGAGTTTTTATTCATCAAAAATAGCCTCCAGCTGCTCCGGTTTCGCCTTAATCACCTATCGACACCCCTTGGCACTAGGGTTAATGAAAATGTATCTGCTAAGTTTTCGACCTCTAAAAGTCTTTAAAACTTTCTGAAACCTCTGTAAATAGATTCATAATGATTTTTTTAGTCAAGAATGACCACTGGTTCACCTCATATGGTCTCAAACAACTCTTTCTAATCCCTGCACTGCTGCTAGCCAAAGCTGGCACTAATGACCCCTAGAAATTTACTGAAGCTTTTCGGCCTTCAAACGTTCTCTCCAGGCTCTGAAAATAATCTCATCAGATTCATAACATCCTAATTATCCAATTTAAACTATTGGAAATCTGGAAATGGACTCTAACTTCCCTGGTTAGGACTCAAACTGAATTTGTCTCATGGTGGCCCTGATGGCTCCTTTCACCTCCCTGAAGAAAAATATACTGAAGATCAACTCTATTCGACCTGATATATGTCCCAAAGTTCTCAGGAGGTTGAAGAGACCCAAAATTGACTAAAATTTCATCCAATTTGGTTGAATAATGAGAGAGTTATGACCTATCCAAGAAAAATGCCCAATGTCCCCCAAAAACCCCACTAAATGTGGAGTAATTGCAGTTAACTGCACTAAAAATGGAAAACATTCTGAATTTGGGGAAAACGCACCAAAAATAGAGGACGGTTAGGAGATGGAAATTAATGTTAATCTGAGTGGTGGACACATGTCTCACCGAAACTGTCGACCAAACCATTGGATTAACGGTTAGTGGTTAGCATTTATCATAACGTTTGCGCTAGCCACATATCACCGTTTTTAACTGCCACCAGACTAACCGTAGTTTTCATTTAACCCTGCGTATTGGAGTGTGGTCATAGGGATATGGTTTTATGAAGCAGTCAGGCTAGCCCCTTTATTTCTCCGCACTAAACCATTTTAAACCTTAAATATGTATTGGTTTCCCATATAGTCAAGAGAAAAATGTATGGTGCAATAGTAACTTGTGCTACTTGCGGGAACGAGGTCTGTGGTTCAAACCTCATAAGTTGCAAAATTTTTAATATACCAAAACCTTCTCCTCACCCTGGGGCCATGTGGCGACCTCCAAGCCTGCTAAGTGGCATCCCGTGATTAGCCACAAATTTACACAGTCAAACCATTAACGAATCCAGCGCTGACACTTGTCGGAATATCATTCGCCCTTGCAGGGAATATTTCGAGGAATATTTTGAGGAATATTCTTAGAACATTCTTTTTTAATTTTTCCAACATTACAAAAGTCAAACTTGGTCAACTGAATTTTGGAATTTACTGGAGATTTCAAACTTCAATAACTTTCACATACGACCTTGGTTTTGAGAATCACAACGACGAGACCTTTTTGGTCGTTCAGAATGTAACCACTATTAAAAACTTTCATTTTTGAGCAATTTTCAAAACTTGGACATGCTCTCCTAATCACAGCTCCCAAATGAGAAGCTTTTGGAACCCAAAAGCTCTCTGGACTACTGAAACTGATCTGTACAACAAATAAGAATACCACACCCTCTTCTCTTCAGCCTCCAAACACTTGCTTTACATGGCTAGTGACTTTGAACCACAACTAGAAATCAATTCACACTTCCCTTCCTCGATGCGTGTCCTCTTGTCAAGATTTTCCTTTCTGGCACTCACTCAGAAAATTTCTGGCGAGAAATTTGGAGAAGGAAACTGAACATCGCCGCCTTGATCAATGATCCAAGGTGGCTCAAACAAACAAGAGATTACAACATAAAATACATGTATACAGTCAAAATTTGCATATGTACAAAATAAGTACATCTTACTGTACTAAGAAGTCCATCCACTTCTTACCAAGCCACTTCCATGGCGAATTTTGCTACTGCAACTCTTCCTCATGTGAAAATTTTGTTTCACATCAATAATGGAATCCTTGGTTCTACTTGTGCCAATATTTCTGTCCTCTTGCTGCATGTGCTTTGGAAAACTAGTTGGATGCAAATTATAACAATGAGAGACATCATGTCCCCTGTTTTGGAAATATGTGCAAATATTATGCACCTTCTTTGAAATTTGTCTTTGCTTCATCTACTTCCTGTATGCCTTCTTTCTCATCTAGCATCTTGAAACATCATGGTTAAATCAACCACAATATGTACAACAAATCTTTCTACCATTTAAGCATGCAAAATTATCATGATTTGCAGAAACACAATCAAATTGATCATGAGAAGATTTATACCTCTTGTACTGCTTTTAATGTCCATCCTTTTTGTCTTCATGAGAAGATGAAATAGTAGAGGCTACAAATTTCATTTGCAAACTAACATCGCCATTTTTGTCTTGAAAACTATCTGAACTTGCATGCATGCCATAAGATACATGTCTACCATCTTCTTGCTGCAACAAAGGCTTAAAGAAATGGAAATAATATTTGAAACAAATTTGACATATTTGCATCTTAGAACTTGGAATAAAGGTTCTCTTTGAAATAGCCTCACATGCTCTCATGTTTTTGGAGTCTTCGCCATTAAATTGTACATAACCAAGACCAAGATTCTTGGGTTGTTCCTCAACCGAAATGGGATCAACCATGCCTTGCGAATTCTTGCCTAATCCTTTGCCTTCATAGCACATTTTAATCATTAATTTGGACCCTATACCTCTCATATGTTTTTCGAAAGAACCAACAAATCTTTCTATAGAGGAAACTGAAGACAAGTTAGAATGGTTTACCTTTTCCTCATGCATTTTCTTGGTCAAAGCCTCTTGGATTTGATGGAGTTGCCTCTCCATATCATGTAACCTTTGAATAATTTCTTCCTTCTCTTCCTTCATGGAAAACAACTGTTCACTAAGTTCAGTTCTTTCTCGTTTATCCTCAAACAAAATCTGCACCATGTACTTCAATATAATAAAGTCACGCTTCATATCATCATCGAAGAATCTTGTGAAGGAGGAAACTTCACTTTTAGAATTTGTCATTATGATGTCAATGAACAAAAGGAACTTCAACAAAGTTCTAAAATATTTCAAAATAGATGACAAGATTCTTAATCAAATGGCTGTAAAGACAAACTCTTATTCAAGCAGCCAAACAACAAACAAACTCCAAGAGCTTCTTAACAAATAAACGTCAAGAGGGTTTGTGTTCCAATGTTTACCATAAGGTAGTTTGGGGTAAGGATTAAGCCTTTAAATCTTTATTCCTTTTTTTTCTATCCAAGACTTAGCTAATCAGTAGCTATCCCCAAATCTCAAGCAAACTCAAACAACAATAAGTTGCAAATAGTAAAACAATTAATCTTTTACACTGTTTAAACACCTTTCAAGCTGTACAATCAAGAAATTGCTATGTCAATCAAGCAAACAAGTGCTCTGATACCAACCTAATCTGAAAATGGTCTGGATAACTTGTATGTATTTTAAGAACCTACCACTCAGTTTTAATTAAAATGATCTAGCTTGTACTTGACAATTTTGCGGTATTATTTACTTGAAAGTGGTGTATTAATTTTTACTGTTTATGCATCTTAAGTTCATTTGTTCTTGCTGCAATTTAACATGTATGAAAGCAACATAATGAAACAAATAATCATTCAAACACAACAACAATTTTAATCTAGGAGTTCGCCCGAAATCTCGTGGGCTACGTCTCCTTTGAGCTTTGCCATCATGACTCAGCTCTTTGGGATTATGGTAAGTTTTTTTACAAGTAAATAATTAATTCCAATGAATAAAAAAATGATCCAAAGGACTGAAAATACCATAAATATCCCTCAATTTGATGTCCAAACTTTGTAAACATATTTAGGCTCTTGTTGACACGATTCCTTCTGTCGGTGCACTAAGCTACTTTGAGCTTCTAAATGGCACAAAATCCCTCAAAATTCTGTTTCTGTCACTGAAACCACTCTTTATATATCCAATACACATCATACATCAACTATAAACTGATAAATTTCTCAAACTAAGCACTGTATTCCCCAAATAGTCTATCCTCCACAGTTTGCCCAGAACTTCACATAAGCTTTTTGAGCTCTAAAAGTTCTCAAAATTTTCTAAAACCACTTCCATGGGATCCAAAATGACTGAAATAGTCAATATAGAGTTTTTATTCATCAAAAATAGCCTCCGACTGCTCCGGTTTCGCCTCAATCACCTATCGGCACCCCTTGGCACTAGGGTTAATGAAAATGTCTCTGCTGAGTTTTCGACCTCTAAAATTATTTAATACTTGCTAAAACCTATTTAAATATATTTATAATGATTTTTTCAGTCAATAATGACCACTTTTTCACTACATATGGTCGCAAACAGCTCTTCCTAAGCCCTGCACTGCTGCTGGCCAAAGCTGGCAGTAATAGCCCCTGGAACTTTACTGAAGATTTTCGGCCTTCAAACGTTCTCAACAGGCTCTTAAAATCATATCATCAGATTTAGAACATATGAATTATCCAATTTAGACTATTTGAACTCTAGAAAAGGACTCTAACTCCCCTGGTTAGGACTCAAACTGAATTTGTCTCATGGTGGCCATGATGGCTCCTTCATCTTCCCTAAGCAAAAGCTACTGAAGATCACCTCCATTAAACCTAAAAACTATCCCAAAGTTCTCAGGAGGTTGAAGAGACCCAAAATTGACTAAAATTTTGTCCAATTTTGTTCAATAATGAGAGAGTTATGACCTCTCCAAGAAAAATGCCCAATGTCCCCCAAAACCCCATTAAATGTGGAGTAACTGTAGTTAACTGCGCTAAAAATGGAAAAAATTCTGAATTTGGGGAAAATGCGCCAGAAATAGTGGATGGTTAAGAGATGGAAATTAATGTTAAGTTGAGTGGTGGACACATGTCTCACCGAAACTGTTGACCAAACCATTGGATTAACGGTTAGTGGTTAGCATTTATCATAACGTTTGCGGTGGCCACATATCACCGTTTTTAACCACTGCCAGACTAACCACAGATTTAATTTAATCCTGCGTATTGGAGTGTGGTAACAGGCAGATGGTTTTATGAAGCAATCATGCTAGCCCTAAGGGGCTAGCCCCTTTATTTCTCTGCACTAAACCATTTTAAACCTTAAATATGTATCGGTTTCCCATATAGTCAAGAGGAAAATGTATGGTGAAATGGTAAACCGTGCTGCTTGTAGGAACGAGGTCCGTGGTTGAAACCTCATAAGTTACAAAAATTTTAATATACCAAAACCTGCTCCTCGGCCTGGGGCCACGTGGTGGCTTTCGGGCCTGCCACGTGGCATCCCATTATTGGCCACAAATTTACATAGTCAAACCATTAACGAATCCAACACTGAAACTTGTCGGAATATCATTTGCCCTTGCAGGGAATATTCTAAGGAATATTCTTTTTAAAATTTTTTCCAACATTACAAAAGTCAAACTTGGTCAACTTAATTTTGGAGTTTACTGGAGATTTCAAACCTTAATAAATTTCACATAACACTCAGTTTTGAGGATTTTTTGTGGCGCCAGAATCACAGTGATGAGAAATTTTCGGTCATTCAGAATGCAACCACTTTTAAACACTTTCATTTTTGAGAAATTTGCAAAACTTGGACATGACCTCTTGATCAGTCCTCTGTAATTAAGAGGGCGATATAGGCACATCCTTTTGGTCTTCACTTAGGAAGAAAAAATGGAGGATTTGGTAATCATCTGGCATCTGATACTCTTTGAGTATGTAGTAGGAAATCAAATATAAGAGGAGTCGTGAAAGGACCGATATTCTTTGAGGACTGGGAATCCAAGATAGGAATAGTCCTGAACATACTCTGAGAGAACCTGGGTGGGGTATGTTCCGAGAGAGACAATGATGAGGGTTTCTATTAAATCATTGGTCTCACCAGCATTGAACTTAAGATCTCATGCAAATATGAAGCTATTAGTCAAGGCCTTTCTATGTGAAAATGTTGGTTAATATGATGTTACATAGATGGGTTACCGGTCCGATTCTTCTTATGATAAATTCTTCAGAATGAGAATGATCAAGTACCATTATGAATACCTCCCTAGTTAAGAGGGAGTTTTGAAAAGTGTAACTAGGTTTGGTATTCATAATGACATGTAATTGTGACTTATGTAAATGATGTAATGAAGAAAATAAAATTATTATTGTAAGCCTTACTTCATGGGTTTCATGAGCAAGTGATTTTATTTTAGATGGCTCCCATTGAGAGCATTAGGATTTTTCATTTAGAGTCAAAGAATTAAAGTCATGTATGAAGAGCTCTTCTTGAGCCTATGTAAAATGTATATGAGTCTATAAGTTGTCTAGAAGCCCTCCAAAAGACAAGAAAAATCTTCCTCTCTTCATGGTCGGCCTCAAAGATATATTTAATGTTCATGTGAGCTCACATAAATAGACACACCGGTTCACATGCTCAAGTAAGCTTAAATGTATGGGTGAATAGCTATATAAAGGATGCTAACCTCCTTAAATTTCCACAGTCTAGAAGTTTAGACTCCTTTGCGGTTTCGGTGAGTAATTACAGTCAAACAATTTAGGTATTTTTGATTGAAGAGCAGCAGTGATGAGTTCGGTCACCAAAAATTTCGGATCTCTATTTTGGGGTGAATTACCACAGTTATATTATAGTCAAATTTCAGAAGACATAATTTGTATGATCACTTAAATAAGGATTAGATGTCTACAGTTGAGGAGCTCGGATTTCAGTGCAGGAATAGGTCTCAATGCTACTTGGTAATGTACTCAATGCTACAGTAAGGATATGAAGGGCTCAGTGATGATGATCAATGTATATTGGTCCTATGTTGGTGAGAGTAAGAATATCTTTGTGTTGACATGTGTTGAGGAGGATGAAGAAGAAAAGGAGAAGTAGTGTCCTGCTCTTGGAGTGGCTACTAGGTTAAGGGTATTGGTCTTGGTCTTCATCAATCAGAATCTTTATAATAATATTTTGTGTGGGTTTTCCTCTCAAAGAGTGAGAGGTTTTGGCCTTGGCTTATAGCCTACATGTTGTGTCTCTTGCCTATTTTATGTTCATGCATTGGTTACTGTTTTATGAAGAAGAACACTAATAAATGATAAATAAGAAGATCTTAATCTAAAGAAATAAAAAGTATTCACAAGAAGTCACTAATAAAGAGAAATATCCTAATGCTAATGACCTATATTTCTCAATAGGATCCAGTTTGAAAACATATGAAATAGAGGTCCACTAGGAGTTTTAGAAGGAGGTGGGCGTCTGTAGGTTTTAAACTATGCAAAAATTATCTGCAAACGAATCTTAAAAACTGAAAATAAACAATAGCGAAAGCGTAAAACATAAAACATATATGAACAGAGAGTTTCCCCTGAATCCCAAATCGGGACGATAAGCTTGATTTTCCATTATATTCCTTTTAGTGTTACAACACATCTATATACACGCCGAAGCATACATACACCCCAATCCATTAACCCCAGATTAGAACATAACCGTAGTTCCCTTGACCGGATCTACAAAATACCAGGGGCCGAAAACCATCATGCCCCAAAACCATGTGAAAACCCATGCACAAAACCATGGGCGGGTCTGCCCACTGAAAATAGGGTCCAATTTTTTTTTCTCGGGGCGCTTTCCTAGACCCTGAACAGGGGGGGCTTCCACCCCCCTTATGACCCCCCTGAAACACCTGACGCAACGTACAGGGGGATCTGTTTCCCCGCCTGTGACCCCCCCGCACGTGAATAGTCATGGAAAGAATATAACACATACCCAACGGTGTCTCCATTGAGGTTGAAGCCTAGATCATGTTGGAGATTGATCCTCATTGATGTTAGTGCATGTTGACAGTGTTGGAAATCTGTCAACCAAGGGGGACTCCTCGATGTAAAGTCCTAATTAGACCTCACGCCGTTTGGAGTAGGAGCCCCATCTAGAGTGTTACCCTGGATACCATGTATCATTGTATATTTTCCTTGGCTACAAAGTTCAACACAAGAGAGTAATACACAAGTATTTTCATATCAACAAGTGAGTATGCCTTGTGAAATTTTTAGCTACAGAACGTATCAAGGTGCTTCTACCGAAAGGGAAGAGAAAAGTGGGCCCTTTAAAGAAAAGTAATACTACTAATCTAGAAAAGGCACATGAGCATATACATAAGAATGAATCGTTGATCAACCAACGAAATAGTTCACAAGAAGGCAATGATTGTTAAAGAAAATACAACACACCTTTAACAAGATAAGTATCAAAACCACTGAAATAGTTCAATTTACTTAGTATGATGAAACAACATACATCACAAACATTTAAAGAATAGTATTACAATATTCACGACATATTCATGAAAGAATGTTGGTTTAACGAGCTTATGAATTAAATAAAAGTTCCAAGACACATCAAGACATTGAACACCACTAGCCCTAATAGTGGAGGATTAAAGTAGTCACTCACTCCTCCAAAACAACTATCTTCCTCTCCAATGCCTAGTAGGAGGATCCAAGGTGAAAAGACCCTTACATGAGAAATGAGGGTGTATAAATAACAAATGGGGTGCTCATTCAACTCCCTTATGACTCTTGGAATACCCTCATGATTGTTTGACTTCTCTATGACCTTTTGACTTCCTACATGACTTTTCACATTACATGGATGACTCTAGGCCTTCGTCTTTAAATTACATTTATCTAATATTTAATTTACATAATACACAAAATTATGTGGCATATGATGATGTAGGAGCATTGGACACTAGCCAGCAATGTGAGAGAATTGTCCACATGTTGTGGCTATAAGAGTTCGAATTTGTTCAAGGAAATGTACCAGAAAAGGTGTCAATACCTTAGCTGGCAGTTACACTTAAGGTAGATAGGGTTAGTTTAATAACTGAAGAAGCCGAATAGTTTGATTCGTGTCTATCTGTTCAGTTTTTGTTGATAGGATTATAGTAATATTATGAAATTAGGATTTTATGTTAAGAATAAAATGGTCCTCAAGGAGGAGCTGAACAGTCATGTAATAATCTATAAATGTACACCCCTGATACAGAGTAAAGGGGGGATTTGGCAGTGAAAGATTGAATCAAGAAGTATTATTCTCTGTTGAATAAAATTTAGACTTATTGGCTATCTGTGTGTGTTATTGACAATCTTTCCGAAGGACTCATTCCTTCGATTTGTGAACTCTGTGTATAATCTGAAGAAGGATCAGTTCTGTGGGAAATTCCCTTATTTCTCTCTGTCTGTCTTTGAACTCATACTCTCAGTGAAAGAATTGAATGTGTTTGTTCTGTTTGAAGGAGGTCGAATAGAGGCTCTGTTGGAGGAGAAAACCATAGTCAAGCTTGTTTTATTCACAGAATATTGAACTCTATCTGTTAGAGTGAATGTGTTATTTGTTGTTGGTGGAGCGATATAGTTAGAGACCAAAAACACGGTGTTAATGAAGAGAAAGACATTTCGGGCGGAATTCTAAGTTAAGCACTATTTAAATACCATATTTGCAATTAAGCGGGTTTGTGAGGAGATACCACTGGTTTCACATTTTGTTTTGGCCAGGAGCGGTTTTTGAAATAAAAACCTGATCCAGTTAGAAATTTCCACGTCGATGATGCAATACCGCCCATTTCGCATTTTTTTTGGCTTTAAAGTTCTGTTCACAAAAAATATGCGATTAGCGTCCGATCCCAAGGGAGGAAGATCAAACAGCAATCGCAATCAAAATTGCAAGGTCGATAGCTAGAGGTATGGCCCCGCGGTTTTAACATTATTGAATATTTATTCAATACATAGGGTTTGTGGGCCCGGAAGACTTAAGTGCTGCTAAAGGTGTATGTCGGAGATTTAATGTGTTTCACTATATTATGTTAAAAACTTGTATGTTTGTTTAACAAAGGATGTGAACGTCGGTTCCTATATTTTAATGCCATATTTCGAAAGGGGGTTCAAGTTATAGTTAAACACTTTCAAAGGGAGATATAGTTTCGGGTATTTTATTTAAAATACCAAAGGTCTTATTATTCAGGGGTTTGTATAAGATCTAACTAAGGTATTCATTAATCAATTTCCATGAAATTGATAAATGAATTTGAAAGAAGAGATTAATGTAGACTCCCTTGGTGAATGAAATTATTGAGAGAAGATAACCAGCTCTCCTTAGCACCTCCACACCAATTTTTGCTATCATTTGTGGTATCAGAGCATATTTTAAGACATTTTGCAGAGACTGAACCGACTTCCAAAAGCCAAAAGAAGAATTCCAGCATGGCTGTCCGAGTTTCCAGAGGTGCTTCTGTTAGAAGAAGAGGCAGGCTAGTTGCCAATGCAGAAGTATTGGAGACCTTGTAGCGGGTCCAAGCCAGATTGGAAGCAATGGAATTAGGACACCCAAGAGATCCTAAGGATGTCAGTGAACCTGAAACTAAAGAAGAGGTAGGAGAAAATGTTGAGATTCCTCCTGAGCTAAGACTCCTTAAATCTGTTCTAGGGTCTACAACTAAGCCTAGACTTGAAGTGTCAAGCTTTGCAGGAGGGTTGAATCCAGAAGAATTGATAGACTGGATCAATGAGATGAAAAAATGTTTTGATTATGAAGAGATGGGTGAAGATAAAAGAGTCAAGTTGGCAGTAACAAAGTTGAAGGGACATGCAACACTTTGGTGGGATGGAGTGCAAGCAAAGAGAAGGAGAGTTGGTAAAAAACCAATCAAGAGTTGGACCAGAATGGTGGCAAAGCTGAGAGGTAAGTTTTTTCCTAGTGATTATCAGCTTACATTGTTTAGACAAATGCAGAACCTTAGACAGATATTGGTGACAGTGAAAGAATACACAAAAGAGTTTTATAAAGTGAGTATAAGAGCTGGACAAATCCAAGACATAGCAGAGAAGGTTTCCAGGTATGTGAATGGTCTCAAGTTGGAGATCCAAGATGAGATAGGTATTTTTTCTCCTAAGACAGTTGAAGAGGCTTATCAAATGGCCTTGAAAGCTGAAGAAATATTCCTAAGAAAGAAGTATGCCAAAGGAAGATGTACTTTCCGAGGAAAGGGAAGTCAAGGTGGTAGAGGAAGGTCTACAACACCAAGGGATGGAGATAGCAATAGCTCACCTCAGAATGCATCCACAAAGGATGAAGCAAGGGGCAGAAGGAGTTCCTACAGAGGAAGAGGAGGTAGAGGCAGAGGAAGAGAAGTAAGGTGTTATAGATGTCAACAATTGGGACATAAACACTATGAGTGCCCAAAGAATATGGCTACCGGTCAGAGAAATGAAATTTTTTCTCAGGTTGGAGAAGAGGCAGCAAGGATGTCTGAAGCAGAAGAAGCAATTTTGCCACAGAAGGGAGAATATTTGGTGGTCAATAAGGTTTTTTTGAAGCAAACAAAGGAAGTTGCTGAACCAGCACAGAGGAAGAATTTGTTCAGAAGTGTGTGAAAATACAAAGGGAAATGCTATCAATTGGTCATTGATAGTGGTAGCACAGACAATTTGGTCTCTACAGAGGTGATAGAGAAACTGAAATTGAAGACAAGGGAACATCCAACACCCTACAAGGTGTCATGGCTTCATAAAGGGCACCAGCTGATTGTGAAGGAGAAATGTGAGATAGAGTTGGAGATGGGAAGCTACAAAGACAAGGTCATGTGTGATGTAATGCCTATGGATGTGTGTCACATACTGCTGGGCAGACCTTGGCAGTATGACAGAGCAGCAGTACATGATGGTAAGAAGAACACTTACAAGTTCTTTAAGGATGGAGTGCATCACACATTTATACCTATGGAGGAAGGAGACCCATAAAGCAGAAATTCTGATCCAAAGACTTTATTGCTTAGTGGGAAAGAGTACTTACAACAGATTGAAGAGGAAGAGGTAAATTTTTCTTTAGTTTGCAAACCTAAAGTAGTGATTACTTCTACAAAAATTTCTGATTTTCCAGTTGAGATTCAAGAAATACTGGACAATTATTGTGATATTGTTATGGATGATTTTCCTGATGAATTTCCACCTGTAAGAAAAATCAACCATCAGATAGATTTGATTCCAGGATCAAATCTGCCAAACAAAGAAACCTATAGAATGAATCCCACAGAGAATGAAGAAATCAGAAAGCAAGTGCAGGAATTGGTTAACAAAGGTCTAATTAGAGAAAGCTTGAGTCCATGTGCAGTACCTGCAGTGCTGAGCCCAAAGAAATATGGAGGTTGGAGAATGTGCACTGATTCAAGAGCCATCAACGAGATAACAATCAGGTATAGATTCCCTTTGCCTAAGATTGAAGATTTAATGGACTGTTTGAGTGGAGAAAAATATTTTTCAAAATTAGATTTGAAAAGTGGATATCATCAAATTAGAATAAAGGAGGGTGATGTGTTAGCTCCCCGTAATTCCAGCAGATTGGTGAGACCAGAACTGCGGAGAGAACACTTGAACCGCTTTGGGATTCTAGGATCTAGCCCTCCTGAATCCGGAGAGGGATCTCTCCAATAAAGTGCAAAGATTGATTTATCTTTAAAGGTTTTATGGGTATGATATTAGGCTAGTTATTAGGAATGAGGGTTTTGTTTGGTTCTGGATGGTTGAGCATGATTTTAGTTGAGTGGAAAGTCTTAAAATGAAAGAGTTTCAAAGGTGTGAAGTTGCAAGCAATCAGAACAAGCTTTGGCTAAAAAGATAGACATAACGCTGGTTTTTAGTCCATTGGGCTATGGAGTCATAAAAGGGTTTTAATTGTGCAACAATTCAAGAGTGGTCCAAGGGGCAAGTCATCTGTTGGAGGGGTGGAAACAGATAATAATTTCAACAAGGTTTTATAGTCTGTCCAAACAAGAAAAAGCCTTTTAAGCAACTGTTTAAAACCAACCAAAGGGCAGGGCTCACCGTAAAAATATTTGGACAAGCTCGTATTAAAGATAACTCAAGAGACAAACAATCCAGTAATCTGCATAATTACTTTCAGAAGGGGTGAAAACACGTAAGAGAAACAAAATGAAACTTAAGATCAAATAAGATAATTTTAAATCTAGTCTGCTTTCAACATACACTTAGGGAAACTTTTCAGAATCTACCTTTGGAGAAAGAAGCTAGAAAACAGTGCACACCATCACTTTTCTAGTCTAACTTTAATAAGAAAATAATGAAAATAACATTCAAGAATAATGTTTAAAGTAAATAGTAGGACGAGGGAACGCCAACATTCCTAACTTCTTGACTGTACTGAATCATTCTTAAATAAACAATATGGAGGAAAACATTGAGATAAAGCTTATCAGTCAGAAAAGGGTACTGTAAACAGTAAATCCTAACTCTATGCTTGCTATTCTTTATCAGAGAATAATGGACAAAATGGCATACAATGAAAGGAAAACAATAACAAAGAAAGAAGCACTTCACCAGTGATATAGACCAGGATCCCAAGAAACAACTTGTATATTGATGTCAAACCAATTACATCTTCAAGTCCAATGTTTCAGTTTAGCAATCATCTTCACTTCTCAGCCTAACTTATTAGATCACAAATAGAGCTTCAAGAGCCTTTGAACACTATTTACACATAGAAAATTCGAGCACAAGTATATTTCAAAGTTCTACAACCAACGTTGTTTCATCTTCTTCAGAAGTATTTATAGAAGATATGAGGAGGTGGGATGGGATAAAAGATCTTCTAGGTTCAATTAATACAGATTAATGCTTCTTGGCCTTTAAGGGGCTCAATGGAGAAGATTATAGATATTTCCTTTGTGTTAATTGTTTTTCATTAAGTATTAAGCTTGCTGGAAGCTTTTGTTGACTTTAAGGCTCCGTGTCATCTTGTAATAACTCTATTTGGCTTGGAATAACTGTTCGGCTGTATTGAGGAAAATATCCTCTATTCTGGTCATTACTTGGCCTCTATTGAATGCTTTGAGGCTACATGTGGCATTAGGTAGCTGAGAGGAATAAATTCACCTTTGATGTGGCGGTGGAGGTTTTCTCTATTTGGTAGATATTTTTGATTTTATTTAAACATGTTTAATTTAGTGGATTAGGATATTGATTGTCGATCTTAAACGTAATCCACAAAATCTGCGGTTCTACCTTCAATTCTTTTGTTCTGGTTATATTTGATCTTCAACATTGATACTCTTTGTTTTAATCATGCTTCACTGTGCCTTGTTGATGCGCAGGTGCTACAGGGCTTTATAATATTTATCAGTGCTCATGAGGCACCGATAAAACGTGGTGTCGAACCCTGTGAATGGATACCCTTTGATAAACAAAAGCCTAGAGGATCGTCATCCTCGGATTTTTTGTTTCTTTTTAAAACATTTGAAAAACCTTTGAAACCTGCATAAACAAAGAAATATTAATAAATCATGCATATTTTTTTTTTTAACTGCATCGGAGGCTGAGGTTAGGAGTGTGGCCATTGGATGATAGCATCCAATGACGGAGATTGCGCGTTGAGGTTCAAAGGAGGTGGTTGGAAGATGGTGGGAAAAAATAAGTCAGGGCCGTTGATCTACAAATATCAACAGTAGGGAGTGATCCGGGTTCATATAATGAAAAAGGGCCACTTTTCGTGAAAATAGAAGAAATACAAAGGAAAATGAGGGAAATTTCCTTTGGCAGAGGTAAAATGCACAGGAAAGAAAATTGGGGTTTCTGGATGATCGTGGGCCGTCGGATCAGATTGGACCCAGAGATCAACGACTGTGATTGCTCGTTGAAGGCCCTTTGGAAAAGGCGGAGGGCGATAATGTAAAAAGAGATCAAATAGGGGTTGTTGATCTGTAGAGATCAACAACAGAGGTTGCGCGCGATGAAACACAATGGAAAAAGGGAAAGCGGTTTCGGGTGGTGAAACCGACAGTATCGCGTAGGAAAAGGGGAGGAAGGTGGTTTCACCTTTTCGAATGCGATATGCGTTATCAGTTGACACATGGAATTTAAAAACTACCCATATCGTGTAGCTCTTGCGGAATTAACCTTTGCACTTGAATTTACATGAAAAAACACATCAACCGTTAGATCTTGGGTCTCAGATCGGACGGTGGGCAGTGAGTGCGATATTGGATAGATGTGCGGGCTGAACGATGTGGGGCAGAGCATGAGTGGTTTTAATCTGGGCCATTGGATCAGAATATGAATGGCAGAGATCAAATCTATAGGAAGGCAGGACCCACAGGAGTCAGGCCTGTCAGGATTATTCTGAACCGTCAGATGAAAGTAGACCAACGGTCATGATTGAAACTGGGGTTAAATGGAAAAATAAACGAGGCAGAGAAAGGGGTTAATATGGGCCGTTGATCTGCAGAGATCAACGGCTAAGATCTCATAAAACAACATTATAAAGCAGGGCTTCATGTTTTTAACAAAGGTCGAGGGGTGCAATCTGGGCCGTCGGATCTTGACATGTGGATGGCCCAGATGTAATCGGAGCTTTCACGATCGGCGGGGGCAAAACAAAATGGGCACCGATGCGATTAACTGTGGACCGTTGATCTATAGATCAGATCGACGGTGGAGGATGAATCGAAGGATTTCTTAGTGGGGGAAGGGGCTTTGAGCAAGAGCAATGGCAACCGTCGGATCTAGGAAGGCAGACAGGAGATCAATGGCTAATAATTGATCGAGAGATCGCCAATCAAAGGTTGCGAATAAAATAATAAGTGCGCCCAATGGAAACTTTCGATGCGAAATTCTCCCGATCGTTGATTGGTTCAAGATCAACTGTCGGGATTTGTTTAAAACATGAACCGGCGGAAACCCTTTATAACATATGAAAACCCAAATTTTAATGAAAAACAAAGGTTTAACGTCTTCGGAGGCGGGTTATATATAAGGTTTGGCGCTCGATTGCGAGGCCTCAGGGTATATGCGAAAGGTTAAAAGAACTGGGGTTTAAACATATAAAGGGCCAATCACATCGGAACAATGGTGCAGGCCTTTTCAATCTACCCATTTATAAAATCTTCGATGCGAGATCTTTTAGACCATTGATCGGCCTTTGGATCAATGGTTCATATCATTCAAAACATTGCACCGGCGGGTTTAATGCAAAACATAGAAAAACGGGTTTTTGCGAATATACAAAGGAAAAATATGATCGGACAGGGTTTATTCATAAGTTTAAGTGCTCGATTGCGGGCCTTTGGTTTTGTGGAGCGGAAAAGGGATCGGGGGTTATGTATAAAAGGGCCAATTGCATCGGAGGTTTTATAAAAGCCAAAAGACTTGCGCTCTCCGATTTGTTCCGATGCGATAAGCGCCCGATGGGTCTAGCGCCTGGTTCTAGGGCGTGGGCATATGTGGGGAAGTGGTTTAGGACTTAGCCCAAAGGGGCTTAAGCCTCAAAAAATCTTATTTTTTATGAAATTTTCAAGGTTTTTTGATGGATTTGGGGGTTTCGGTAAGGTTCAAAAAGGATTTTCAAACCTTACAAAAGGATTTTTATGAAGGGGAAAGGGGAAATAATGAGAAACAGAGGAATTTTATGAGGAATTAAGGGGGTAAAATGGAGGTTAATTTGTAGTGAAAGGAGGGGAAAAATGGGATTTTTACAATAGTCTTTTCTTTATGAAAATAGCAGATTTTCAGCATTTCGAAAGGGAAACAACAGTGAAGGTTAAACAGAGGGCATGATGTCTTCATAAGGCTTCAAGAGATAACAATTTTTTGCAATAAAACTTGTTTCTTGAAGGCTTCAAAAATGATTTAGCCACTATTTGATATGACAAATTTTATAGGTGGCTGACATGATGAATGGAAAACAACCTTTAAAACAAATGAAGGACTGTATGAGTGGTTGCTAATGCCTTTTGGGTTATCAAATTCACCTAGTAATTTTATGAGGCTCATGAATGAAGTGTTAAAGGAGTTTATTGGTAAATTTGTAATAGTATATCGGGATGACATATTAGTTTTCAACAAAACAAAGGAAGAACATTTAAGCCATCTTAATTATGTCTTGAAGAAGTTACATCAAGAGAAGCTGCTGATAAATTTAAAGAAATGTTCATTCATGAAAGAAGAATTGGTATATCTAGGTTTTTGTTTTTCTGTTGAAGGACTGAAGATGGATCTAGAAAAGGTCAAGGCAATTGTGGAGTGGCCTTCACCAAGAAGTGTTTTTGAGGTAAGAAGTTTCCATGGACTTGCCAATTTTAACAAAAAATTCATACCAAATGACGCACCACTGTCCAAGAACTAAACTGATCCCACCACACTTGAAACCAAGCATGCGATCAGTGAAAAATCCAGTTCGAATTGAGAAGCCAATGCCTCTCCCACTGCAGATCCAGCAGCCTTCTTATTGTTCTTCTTCTGCGGACAATTTGTGGCATAGTGTCCTTGTTGGTGACAGTGAAAACACTTCACCTTGGACATGTCTTTCTTCTTGCCTTTCGCACCAGACTGAGAAGATTTCTTGCTCTCTCCCTTCTTTGCTTTGGCAGCTAAAGCGCAATTTTCTTCATCAGATACCTTTGATGAAGATCCGTCCCTAGTAGTCCTCCTTATCTCCTCTTGCATGAGATCCACCCAAAGTCGCTCCCATCCCGGTAACTTCTCCCGACCATTGACACTATCTTGATATGCATGCCAACTTTTCGGAAGACCAAGGAGAGCCAGGTCTACCATATCCTCTTCTTCGACAGTCACCCCCACACTTCCCAGCTCATGTTTGCATTGAGTGAACTTCATGAGGTACTTGGCGATACTGTCGCCTTTCTCCATCTTAATGTTTCTGAGCTTATCCTTGAGCGCCAGCGTCCTTTGGTTGCTCTTACTCTAGAATAGATCTGTCAATGCTTTCCACATCAAATATGGAGAAGCTTTTCCATGCAGGCTGGATACAATGTGATCCTTCATGCCCTCCAACAGAATCCTTCGACATTTCGCCATCTTCTTTTGCCAAGCCTCGACTTCAGCAGGATCAGTGGGCTTTTGGACATCCGTATCTACGAAATCCTTCAGTCCATTATCTTCTAATACTGCCTCCATCCGATCTTTCCATGCAACATAATTCGAACTACCTTCAAGGGCATATTCGAGTCGCAAACCGTTGAAAGACATTTTCAACTCTGGCACCAAGAAAACAAACTGCTGCAAAATTCGAATTCCAAACTCAAAAACTCAACTGCTTCTGGATCTGTGAGAACAAATTATTTCTAGCACAGAGATCGACTGTAAGGGCATTTATTGGATATATCACCTTTCAGAGAAAGGATGGATCCAGAGGCTACCTGGCCCGTTACAGACTCTGTCTACCGAAATAATATTGTAATCACTGCAATAGATCTCGATGATCAATTCTCTCTGATACCATGTAGAAATTTGCTGAATAATGATATTTATCCACTGAGATTATCCTGATCATACATTAATTCGAATTCATGTATAACACATAACCTCTTCTACAATCAATCATCAATTTGCGGAAATAGAAACAGTCGCATGCGCACATAAACACAATATGTAATGGGGAAAGCTTATAGATGAAAACCCCCAGCTATTTTGTATATTATAATAGAAGAGAACATGTAACAATCTCAGTACAATACTCCTCACAAGTACTCAGTACTGTCTCCAAAAGTTACACACAAACTAGCTCAGTTTTGAACAAGTCACAGGTTCAAAACTCATCCACTAATTGTCTGCCTCTACTGCGCAATCCAAGTTGGTTCAATGAGAGATCCAAGTTTGAATCTCCTTGGCTTCAACTGCGCAATCCTCATGGGAAATCTCCTCCAATGCTTGTGCAAATCTCATGCACAACTGCTGTCGTAACTAATAGCAAACTCACCCTTTCATCTACCTCTTCCACTGGTCTCCACTGAACTGTCCATGCACTGTAGTGAACTGATGTGTTCTTGAGTTGAATAATGAGTTAATAATTAGTGAATTAAATAATATTTAATTCAATCCACTCATTACTAGTGTATTATCCAGTTAAACTAAACACAACTAGTTCAACTAAGTTAAACCGAACACAACTCCACCAACTGTCTCATCAACTCCACCAAACTCTGCCACTGAAGTCCTAACTGAAGTCAACCATGCATGAGCTCACCAAACCCCAAGGAATAGCGTAATTCATTCTGTCAGATGCATGGGCCACATCCGTAGCTCCAACTGAAGTGCTGTAAGAGAATAAACTGAAGTTTAGAGTCCAAATATTATTAAGGGCTAATAATATTTGACTGACCTATTTTTAGACAGGCAGTCTAAAAATAGACTTCGAACTGTATGTCTAAAAATAGAGGTCCATCTATTTTTACCAACTCGACCAATCATCCAAGAATAGCATACTGCAACTCCTAGACCATGCTCCATATGTCTAAAAATAGACATAGTCTAAAAATAGACTCTGCGCCAAAAATAGCCTGCGGGCCCACTTAGTGAAGGCGACTTCATTTCACTAAGCTCCATCATCTTGTTGCATTTTCAACACTCCCTCTCAACAAGATATGGATTATCTGCAACCCCTATCCTGCCTCTGTGGAATTCAAATTTGCTCCTGGTGAGCGCCTTCGTCAAGATGTCAGCATCCTGATCCTCCGTGGGAACATATGAAAGTAACATGATCCTCCACTGAACACAATCTCTGATATGATGGTACCTGATGTCGATGTGTTTGGATCTATCATGAAATACTGGATTAGCCGAGAGTTTAATGCAACTTTGGTTATCACAATAAATCATAGTAGGCTCCAAGTGCGACCCGAACAATCCGACGAGGATCTTCCTCATCCAAATAGCCTCGCATGCAGCCAAGCTTGCTGCCATGTACTCGGCCTCTGCTGAACTGAGTGCCACGGATCTCTGCTTCCTGCTGTACCAGGAAACTGCTGTCGACCCGATACTGAAAACTCCTCCAGATGTGCTCTTTCGGTCCATTGGGCTCCCTGCCCAATCTGCATCAGTGAAGCCGGAAAGCTTCGCTCCATCCTCCTGTCTGTACCATAGACCATATCCCGATGTGCCACTAAGATAACGCAATACATGCTTGCTTGCCTTCCAGAAGAGCTTGGTAGGATTAACCATAGCTTGCGAAAGCTGGTTAACAACATAGCATATATTGGGTCATGGATTGACTAGATACATAAGCGACCCCACTAACTGTCGATAGACAGTGGCATCCACTACCTCCGCTGAAGTAGAATCCTCCTTCCTCCAACCACTAGGAAGAGGAGTGTCAACAGGCTTGCAGCCATGCATGTTGAACCTCTCCAGTATCTCCCGGGCATACTTACCCTGAGAAACAAACAGTCCTCCACTGCGCTGCCAAATCTCCAATCCCAGGAAATAATGAAGGAGGCCCAAGTCCTTCATCTCAAACTCTCTAGCAAGATCCTCCCTGCATGAAAGTATCAACAGCTCATCACTCGTCAAAATCAGATCATCTACATATAGTACAATGATCATCAGCTTCCCCTCCACCACAATCTGGTACAGGTTAGGATCCACCTCACTCTTGGAGAATCCAAGCCCGGTGAAATAACTGTCTATTCGTGTGTACCAAGCACGAGGTGCTTGCTTCAGCCCGTACAGTGCTCTCTTGAGTCGGAAAACATGCGAATCACTGCTGAAGATCTCGAAACCTTCAAGCTGCTCTATGTAAACCTCCTCCTCAATGACTCCATTGAGGAACGCAGTATTCACATCCATCTGATGGATGTGCCATCCCATCTACGCTGAGAGAGCTAGGATCGTTCGTATGGAAGAGTACCTTGCGACAGGTGCAAAGGTCTCCTCATAATCGATCCCCTCGATCTGTGAGAAGCCACATGCAAAAAATCTCGCCTTGTACTTCTCCACACTCCCGTCAGCCTCCTGCTTCACTTTGTAGATCCATCGCGAACCCACCACTGATTTCCCCTCTGGTCTTGGGACAATCTCCCATGCACTGTTTCTGACGATCGAATCATATTCTTCGATCATGGCATCTACCCATGCGGGTTCCTCTACAGCTTCCTCAAAAGAGGATGGCTCCATCACAACACATTGACTCACAAGAGCCATGTATCCGATTAATGCGGTCGTTATTTGCCTCTTGTGCAACGTAACTGTAGGGTGGTCTAACCTTCTACCATCTCGGACGGTCGCTCGGCATATTCAGTCTTTGCTGCGCCCTCGATGGTTATTTGCATAGGTGGTATCTTCCGGCTTTCTCATGAACTTCCTCTTGTGGATGATCCACATCCAGAAGCTCCTCCTTAGGAACTAATAGCTCCTCATCTGCATGCAAGTGTGGCTCCCTCTCAAGCGAACACTGCATGGCTTTCTCCTCCTGAAATTTGATATCCCGTCGCACAACAGTCTTGCGACTGTCTGGAAAATACACCCGATAGTTGTGAGGTGTATTAGTGTACCCCACAAATATTCCAACCTCTGCGGTCGGATCCAGCTTCTTTCTGGCATCCTTCGTCACATGCATGTAGACAGGTGAGCCAAAAATTCTCAGATGAGAAATATCAGGCCTCTTGCCAAAAAACGCCTCCTCCGGTGTACTCATGCCAAGAATCTTGTGAGCACAAAAGTTCTGCACATATACTGCTGTATTGCATGCCTTAGCCCACAAGTGAAGGGGTAGGCCCTGATCATGCAACATCGCCCGTGCAGCACCCACGATCATTCTGTTCTTCTGCTCAGCCACCCCGTTCTGCTGTGGGTTATGGGGTGCGATGAGCTCTCTTCGAATCCCTTCTGCGCTGCAAAATTCCTTGAATTCAGTAGAGATGAATTCACCACCATTGTCGCTCCTAAGAGCCTTCACATGGATTGACACTGCATAATGCACAATGAAGGACTGTTTGGAGAGGAAAAATGCACAATTATGGAGCTCAGGGGCTGGGCTTGAGCACTGAGATTGCACATTGCGTAGTGCCAAGAGACAAGGTTGCTGCTTAAGGACTGTATGAGAATGAGGGCCCATGAAATGTGCAGTTCAGGAGGGCTGTATGAGAATGAGTAGCCTAGTCGGGGATTTTTCCAAAGTTTGACTAAGTGTTGGATCAGTGAGATGCAGTTAAACAAAAGAAATATGTGAAAATGATCACACACTTAGTTCACTTGAAGAAACAACATGGAACACTCAAAAAATATGAGCAACATACTTTCCTCAATGCGACAATATTAGGAAAACTCACTCCAAGTGTGACAATAGAGATACACTTTGCGATGACAATGAAAAAATTTGTGTGACAGTGCTCGAAAATTTGGAAATGAATGTGATGCATGTTTACATGATAAGAAAAACTCATCAATGAAAATATTACCCCTTGAAACAAACCAAAAATCCACTTTACACGTTAAGCGACACTTCCCATGCTAAAAGATGATATTTTCTATATGGAAAGAGAAGTGTGAATGATACTTGCGATATGAGAATGATGATGAAAGTGACACATTCTAGATGAATATAACATGAAAATTACACTAATTAAAGTGAAATAAACCAAAAGTGGCAACCAAAATCATGAAAATGACATTCGCAAAAGTGAAGGTGCGCAGAAGTGACAAGTTGAAAAACTCACCAAAATAGAAGTACAAACACATCCATAAGTGAGGAATTATAGTTGAGAATGTGCATTGACTGTCAACATGGGTTGAGAATTACACAGGCATTGTATCGATGGACTGTGCTAGGCATATTTGAGCTTGTGTGAAGGAATGTGCTCATGAATTCATTATGAAGTGAGCATGTGTGAGCGGGTGACTTCGACACTTGCAATCCAAGAAAGGAGCTTAAAGTATTAACAGAGTATTAATTGAACAAGAAGTTAATATGGAAAGACCGATCACAAGATCCACAGTAGGCTCCAAAATTGAAGTATAGGAAAATTTTTGGAGGGTGTTTGTCACAGTGATAAAACTTGGCGACATACTGGTAGAACTCCAACTTCTCTGCCTTGGTAAATTATTTATGCAGGGTATAGTTATTTATGGAGTATTGATTTATCATTCGGATCACTCCAACTTTCCCACTTACTTTGTATGTAAACATAGTCCCCTTCTTTCCTTCTCGGTTGAAAAAAAACATATAATCAAAGATATCACAATATTTAAATAAAGGAGAAGGGTAATGTAGCACACGAGCTTTAGATTTTCAGAGTACAATTTTTCATCTCTGGTGTTTCTTCACTTACATTTGGCTTGAATAGTACCCCGACCGAGTCACTTCAAGAAAAAAAATATTGCTTTGCTGCCAACGAGCCTAGAAAGTACCATGGCGGAGTTGATCACTTCACCTTCTTACGTAGGAAGCATTTGTCTCCTTTCACCCTTACTTATTTATGTTATATAGGTATGTGCATCGACACATTCATTTCATGGGTGGAAGAGGGATACTGAATTATTGAGAGCAGAAGAGGTTGTCCCTTCAGAGAGGCATATGTAAGACCTTTGATATTGTTTTTCTCATTTAGATTGTCCCCTTCTCCTTCTCCACTTGATTGAATCATCATGGAAAACACCAATCGTAGAGAATTGATCATAGGGATGAGGTTTACAGAATATACACAGATATCATGGTTCAACACAGAGCTATCCTTACCCAAGGATCGTATTTGTTTCCAAAACATCATTGGCCAAAGGATAACCAATACATAGAAGAAGGAATTAAGGTTATCCAAATGTTGTAGTGTCACAAAGCACTCTTCTATTTTACCACACTGTCTTCAAGCCAAAGGGAACATCCTTCATGCAAAGTATTATAAAAAAAAACATGAAAGAGGATACAAGACATAACAAAAAACCAAAACCAAAAGGAAAAAGAAAATGGGGGGAACTAGAAAGAGGATGCAAGACAAAAGTTAGAAAACAAAAGAGAGACTACATAAAATGAGTGCAATATGAGTACAAAAGGGGGACACTAAAAGTAGCTAGACCTACTCCTAACCTAACCAGCTAGAAGGTTAGGGTTAAGTATAATGAAACTTCTAGTGAAGCCACCATAGTTGTTCCCATCTTGCAATCACAAATATACGATCAATTAAAACTAATATAAATCAACGTGTAAGAGAAAATATAGGAGTTTGAATAATTTGCACAATAAATAAAATGCCTTTCTTGTCAGCAGATAGATGTGTCATAGTTGCTACTTCTACCCAACTTGTGATCTTACCTTTTCGATGAAAATTACAAACATAAAAACCTCGACAACTTCTTGCGAATGCGCCTTCATTTGTGCCATCCTTCTTAGCAAGCATTAGAAAATACCAAAACTTGTTATTAGGAAAAGGGCTTGCTAAGTAAATTGAATGGTAATTATAGGAAAATTTCCATCATATGTGCTTATGGTAAAACGGTAATTTGAATGACTATCATCAGAGCTAGAATCATGATCATATTGGATGATTAAAGCATCAGATTATCAGTTGGTAGTTAACAAAGATAAATTAATTTAAACAAATTTGTGAATGATCAGAACAATAGAACCAAATTCCTCGCATGTCAAATGTGACAAACCATTTTCCTATAACTGGTGACAAATTGTACTAGCATCGAAATCATCGAAAGAATTGAAAAGGAATGCTACTATAGAAAATATAAGAATATAGACAGGATGTAATGGATGAAAACGAGGAACTTGATTAAAAAAATAACTCAAGCACTTGCTAACACTAATAGGATTTCTGGTGTCATGAAGACATTCACAAGAAAAAATAGGAGTTGATTATGCGCCCTAGCACTCAATAGATATGAAATCTTCAACCAAAGGTAATCTTCAAATTGATCAGCTTCATGATTTCAAAAACTCACAAAAGGTGTACACTCCAAACCTAAATTAGATACAAGATATTTTTATGAGGATGAATTCAATACAATAGTATGAGTAGAAACCCATTCTCGAGAAATAGGAAAATTATAACGAGAAATCCTGAAATCCGTCAAGAAGGAGTTTGCATCCAAAGAAGCAATACGAATGAAATAATTCCGCGAGAAAATCCAGATTTGACATGGTTAAGGAATTTTACCAGGATCGCAAGAAATTGATATAAACTGTTGAAATTGGCAACAAGAAACAATGAAAATGGCATCCAGAAATGGTACCATAGGGGGCTTCTAATTTAATTTTCCCTTAATTAAATTGGAAGAAAAATTGTAATTTAATCTCATGACTACTTGTATTAGTTAACCAAGTCAGGAAGACTGAGTTAGCTTAGGAAATTTGAGTTAGAGGCCAAATAGGAGTCATGTAGAGTTCTCCCCTCATATTAGGGGGTCCAGTTATAGTTATTTGTGAGCTGTAATTAGTTAACTCAATTAATTGAGTTAAAATCAGTTTAACTAGTTCTGACTAAGAGATGAGCTAGTGAGAGGTCCAGTGAGTTAAATATGATTTAATTCACAAGTAGTGATCAATCAGTTAACTGATAATTCACTATAAATGGTTGTTTCATGTCATTTCTAAAGAAGGTCCAGTTGAGTTTGAGGTTAAAGGGAAGATAACTATCAGTTGTTTAATTAGAAAATTGTACAGGTCATGCATGAAGTCATCAAGAAGCCTTAGATGAATTGCGAAATAATTATTCGGGATTTTCCTAATTAATAAGGACTCAAGTAGCCCAAGAGTGCGTAAGGAAGGAAAGTCATGCCTAGGAAGAAAAAGGTTAAATATTGGACCAAACTTGCTTAGATCGCAAGCGAGATTCGAGAAGGATCAAAGTGAGACAGTTAGCAGAGTACAAAGGTTTTTCAGTGATGAATAAAATTGTATTATTTCATGATCTTGACTTTATGAAATATACAGATAGATGGGTTTTTAGCAGCTACTTTTCCCAGATACATCTTGTGTTGTGCGATCAATTATTTCTTTCTCTTACTTGTTATGTCGTGCGATCATAATTTGGTTTCCACAAATTGTAGGAAGGATTTGGTATTTTTTTTTAGTACATAACAAGATCAGATTGAATCCCGTGGACAAATTTCTACATGGTATCAGAGCGCCAAGAATCACAATAGAAGAGAATAAAATATTGTTTTTAAGCTTATGTGATTATCGTTTATTGCAGAAATTTCTGGATTATCCACATTGTTAAGAAACAATGGTCGACGTTTCGAATCCCAACGAGGATCCATCTTCAGGAAAAGATTTTGAATGAAGAATGAAAGAAGAGCAGAAGGTTAGGGTTAATATATAGATAAGGGGAGAAAATAGCCAACAATACCTACTAATTAATTAATTAATAATTTATTTATTTTAATTAATAATTTCTTTATAAATTTAATTAATTTAATAGTATTTTTTATAATTCTATTCTAAAACCTAACTAATATATTCTACTAAAGTATAACTAATCAATATTATTTTTATAAATTTAATTAATTTAGTTTTAATATTTTTAATTTTAAATAGTTATAATAAATTTTTAATTAATTTTAATAAATAATAAAATGTTATTATAGTGAATTAAGGAGATTTAATAAATGTTACTAAAATCATAAAATTATAAAACCCAAAGTTACTGAGCAAGTTGAAAAATTATTTTAATTTATCTAATAATATAATTCATTCTTGTTTTTGTTATTTTTAAATTTAATAATAATAATAATAATAAAATTAAAATTAACAAATATTTATTCCAAGAGTAAATAAATGTTAATAAATTAAGTTAAATTATTTATAATTATTATTAATTTTAAGATTAAATTTTTATCTTAGTCTCACATATTTAATTATTTTTAATAATAGTTATTTTTAACTATAACAATAATTATTTTTAAAAACCTATAGATACTAACAATAAATCTTAATTAATTAATTTTTATTAATAAAAATAAAAATCAATTAATAATGATAATTATTAAAAGTAACTAATATGATTAGCTTTTAAGTATCAATCAAACCCTAATTATTTAAAACTATAGATACTAATAATAATTCTCAATTAATTAACTCTTATTATTAAAAATAAAATTAATTAATAAGGATAATTATTAAAAGTAACTGAACCATACAAATTTATAGGAGGAGAGGTAAACTTGAGATAATATACCTTCGATACTATACATTTGAAGAGGATGAACCCTCGGAGCACATTTGTCGAATTAGAGGCCGCCAACTGTCACTGATCTCGAATCCTCCATCTCTGTTAATGTTATGAGGGTGCTTTATAATATCGAGGGCTTCCCCAATTTTCTTCTGTGATAGTGTTCCTCCCTTGCTATGATTTTGGCATCCTCAAGACGTAGGTGATGCTTAGTTTTCAGGGAGTGATCAGCAAGGGTTGAGGTGCGAGATTGTTCATGCTTGATATTAGCACCATGCTCTTTAAGACGCTTTTGAAGAGAGCGTCCAGTTTCACCAATATAACTTTTTCCTCATGAGTAGTCAATCTTGTTAACACCTTTAAGCTGCCCAGGATTAATACTATCTTTCACTGACTTCATTTTCTGTCTTATTGTCCTAACTGCTGAAAATTGCGTGAAGATGTCATTCTTACCTAGAACCTTGGTGATCTTATTTGTAACACCTTTAATGTAAGGTAGAAAAACCCTACCACGATTTTCTTGAGGTTTTTGGGGCTTCTTGGAAATGACCAAACCCTCAGCTCTTCTTATGGCTCTTTTGATCTCTATCTCCTTATAACCTATACCCCTGAAAATAGATGTTAGGTGAGTGATTTCATCCTTTATGTGCTCCTCATCGGATATCCTCAGGGCTCTTATGAAAAGAGTGTTAAGAACACCAATTTTTTGAGCAGGATGATGGTAAGACTATGGATAATCCGGAAATTTCCGCAATAAGAGAATAAGATAGTTTATTTTGAACATGTTCGAATTTGCAGATTTATTCTTCAAGACCAAACAACAGATCAAGATGTCTTTCAATGGATTGAGACTCGAATATTCCCTTAAGGGTTATTAGAATTACATAGCATGGAAGGATAGGATGGAGGCAATGCTCAAGGACAATGGACTAAAGGCATTCATTGACACTGATATTCCTCAGCTCGCAGTAGCAGATGCTCAATATCTTGATGCATGGAAGAATAATGTAGCAAAGGAGAGAAGGATCTTGTTCAGGGATTTCAAGATCATATTTTCTTGAGTCTCCATGGGAAGGCGACTCCATATGCTATGCGGAAGGCCTTGAAAATTTTATTTTAGAACAACAACGACCATGGGAAGTTGGTGCTAAAAGAGAAGCTCAGAAAGATCAAGATGGAGTAGGGCGAGGTGATACCAAAATACTTGATCAAGTTTACTCAATGTCGAGATGAACTTGGAAGCATTGGTGTTATAGTAGCCCAAGATGATTTGGTGAGCCTATATCTTCTAGGCATTCCCAAGAGTTGGCATAGTTACCAGGACGTTGTGAATGGGAGGGAGAAGCTACCAGAATAGGAGCATTTATGGTCCGAGTTGGTACAAGAAGTGTTGGACACCTAATCCTCCTAGGGTTAATGTGGGTGTTGAACAGTCAAGAGGAGTCCAAGAGATCACTTGGAATGTGAAACCAAGGGTCACTCCAATGTATCATATATGCATCATTGTGAATAATAAATTCATCCATGCTTATCTTTCCTATTTTCTGTCTATTCCAGTCTTGTGTTTGACATGGTATCAGAGCAGGTGATTATTAGCCCTGCTCCAATTTGAACCACTGGTTTAGAGGTCTCTCTGTGCATGACAACTCTAGTATCAATTCTGAATTTAATGAATATCCCATCAACCAAATTTTAGCTACATTATATGCTAGTTCTAACTGCTCAATAAATCCTTTACGTAGATAGTCTTCTCCTACTATGGATTCAACGAATTTGTGATATTAGCTCTGCCTCTCTACACCCCGCGTTACTCCATTGAAAATGATTACAAGGATTCCATTTTTGTATGCTTGCCAGGAATTACAATGCTCCATTAATTTACTATATGTCAAAACTCCATTTTCATAATGCTGCCTTGACCTCCACCGTGGCTCCCTCAACTTTTTTGCAATAATTCTATTCTATGTCTATAACCTCATTTTTCTTGTGAATGAATCTATGGATTCTTGTTAGACCTAGCCAACTCATACACACTCGAATAATTGGAAGCAGTTTGACACATACGTTAATGATCGATCTGCTAAATAAATGCTTGATCTATTGAACGTACTAGAGGATATTTCATCCTTGAGGATGTTCCAAGCCCATCTCCGTCGCTCAGCACAAAAGGAAATTGTGGTTTGGAACTGTTTGTAGGAATTTGTTCAGTGTTGTTGCTTTTCGGATCTAGGGTCTGTGTGGATTTTAGAATCTCTCAGATGCATTCATTTTTGTGCTCTGGAGACCTTGCAAACTCTGTAAACGGTCGAGTGTGACTAATATTCAGCTCTAGAGATGAGGGTTACTCTGCTATCTGTTGTGGAGTGCAATCGCTCTTAGCTTATACCATTTTTGTGGCTATTGTGCCACCCCCCTCACTACCTCCTGGTTCAAAAAATCCCTCTATGACGCTCCTCTCCTCTCGTTGACAAATTTTGGCCATTACATTACTCCATCATCACCTTGACTCCTTCAAATCCAATGAATTCCGCTACTGCACAGGTGATTCTTCGCGAGTTCAACTGTTTTGGTTTATTGCGGTCACTCTGGTCCCTTGACTATTCTACCATAGTACCCTTGGCCCATACTCTAGTCAGTGCTCTTCCTACATCTACCCTCATGATGTGGACTCCTCCCCTCATGCAATAGGAACCTTGACTCTTGAGCATGCCATAAATCTGTTGTTTGATAGTACGATTTGTCTACCTAGAGGAGTGAATGAACCTTCTTATTTACCTGAATCCAACTAGAACCTAGAACTGTTTTAATTACTTGGTTTTTAATCATCTTTGATACATCATCCCACCATATTGTCACTGCATAAAGGTTTGACATCAACACATAATTTCCTATATTTTTTGGTTCCAACTAAAAAAAAATATGTTTTGTTGCACATTTTTATCTCCAAATGTAGGTGGATTCTCCATGCACCAAGAAATGCTCCCCAAACAAGTGAATCAGGTTCAAAATTCATATTGTTGATAAATTTCTCTGCATTTTCCAAATTTCCAAAGTGCTCGAGCAGGTCTACCATGCATGCACAATGCTCTACTGTCGATGAGATATGATAATCGTGCCTCATAATTTCAAATAAGTGCAAACCCTGATCCACAAGGCATATGTGACTGAATGCAGACAAGACACCAAAAAAAGTGAATTTTTCAGGCTTCATACCTGCCTGCTGCATTTTTTGAAAGTTTTGCAGAGCTTCCTTACCATGTCCATGTTAGGCAAATCCATAAATCATTGCATTCCACAACACTAGATCCTTTTTAGAAGCTCTATTGAACACATGTTGTGAATTTCCTATACTCCCGCATTTGACAGTAATAAGAATGCTTCCCAAGTGTACATCTAATTAAAATTCCACTTTTAAGAATGTGATCATGAACCTGCTCGCCATGTTCAAAATCTACTAGACTTGCACAAGCTATTAGAACACTAATTAAAGTGGGTTGGTTCTGCTGAGAGTACAAGTCATTGTATTTTTCATTATCGTATCATTTGTTGAAAAAATGGTCAGAATTGAAAATTTATTATAGTTATTAAGAACTCTAATCGTTTCAACTGCTGAAAGCATAGTTAAATTCAGCAAATACATTCTCACAGATATTCAAATATCTCTCCAAGATGCACAAGAAAATATTGTTTTTTTTCTACTTGAGTCACAACTACAACAAGATGAGATTCAGCTGAAGAGTTGTCATTCTGAACTTTTTTTTGTTTAGAACATTGAGACAAACTCCCATCATAAAACTGTTCAGATCACTGAGCCCAATACATGAGGAGATTTGAATGTAGAAGAAAAAATCTAGCTTGCACTTCCCAAGCCAATCATCAAACCTTGGGAATATCTTGTCCACAACAAGCACATAACTGGTCTTGGATATGAAAAGGATGTGTCAGTTCATATTCTAGACTATTCTAAGCTCATTTAGTTTCAGAGTGTTGGAATTCTTCATGACAACACATCTTCAAATATTCCAGATTTTTCTCCTCTTACATAACAACAACAACATATTGTAAAATGGAAACACTATAACCGAGTTAGCCACATGAAATATCATTGTTTCGATCTTCACCCATGCAAGCACTGTGGTCAGCACACTCATTCTTCACACAAATGCTTCAGAAAAAAATCCTCCTGCAAGAACAAAGATTCATCTTGGATGGATCGCTTCTTGGAAATGGGCATCAACAACCAGGAAGATGTTTCAGTCATATGTCAGAACTTGTTCAAGAGTATTGACAATATTGCAGTTGAGTTTTTGCCATCATCTCACCTTGTATCTGAAAGGGGGGGAATGATGGTCATCTACAAGCTTCAAAGCCACATCAAGTGAGACTGAGCCACAAATTTCCATTCCATATTCAGATTTGTAGCTAGAGACACAAAAGTTCAGGTAAGCCTGAGCCATAACTTGCCATTCCAGATTCAGATTTGTAGCTAGAGACACTACAGTTCAAGCGAGCCTGAGATGAAACCTTCCATTCCGGATTCAGAGTTGTAGGAAGAGACAAAAATTCCCATGAGCATGCATTTGGTTGGTGGTCAACCTTAAACCATATATGTGAGGTTGATATTCTTCCTCTTTAAATAATTAGGGACACTTCCTCTAGCAGAAGACTTCAACTTCTTGCTATTTTTGGAGGAGTTCCAGGAAATGAATTAAGAATTCCAGATTTGGTGGTCATCCTTAAACCACCGCAGGTTGTATACCTCCATCTTTCTAGGTTGAAGGTCTCGCTCCTAAAAACATTAGGATAACTTCCTCAAGCAGAAGATATCAACTTCTTGCAAGGTTTGGAAGAGTTTCGGGAACTATACTAAGCGTTCCAATGTTGGTGATCATCCTTAAACCACCTCCTTATGCCAACATTTCAAAGAGCACATTCAGCCTAGTGTTGCCATTTTGTATTACAACTCTCTTCTTGGACTCACACATACCCCTTCAAATTAAGGGGGGGAATGTTGGACACCTAATCCTCTTAGGGTTAGTGTGGGAGTTGAACACTGAAGAGGAGTCCAAGATAAAACTTGGAATGTGAAACCAAGGGTCACAAAAATGTATTATATATGCATCATTGTGAATAATAAATGCATCCATGCTTATCTTTCCTATTTTCTGTCTATTCCAGTCCTTTTTTTGACAAGAATATATAAGGCGGAGCACTAGAGATGGGAGCTCTTTCATTGATAAAGAAAAATATTTTGCATTGGTCAAAAAGGAAAGAAATCTAAGGGAAAGAAGTCCCAAGGTGAAGAGGGAAAGAGAGACTTGTCCAAGTTCAATTATTTTCACTATCACGAGCATGGGCACTATGCCTTGAAATGTATATAGAAGGCAAGAAAGAAGGATCCTGAAGTTGCAGCAACAAGTGAAGTGCTAGCTTCACTGTTCGAGCTTGATTTTACTCTCATTACATGCATGGCCAACAATGTAATGGGATTCATGTGGTATCTCAATAGGCATGCCTCATTCCATATTATAGGCAATAGATATGTCTTAAGTGAATTGGAGGAGACGGACCTCCAACAGAGCATAATGTTTGGAGATGAAGGGAGGTATAGCACAACCGACATAAGTACAGTCACCTTTTAGTGGGAGATAGGTTCCCCTCTCAGAATCAAAGATGTTTTGTGTGTTCTAGGACTAAAGAATAATATTGTCTTTGTAGAAGTATTGGAATATCGTGACTATGATGTGATATTTAGAAAAGGAAAGGTTTTCCTTAGACACATCACCAAGGGATGAGTGAAACAAATCGGTGTACGAGTCAAGAACTTGTATGCTCTCGAGGTCGAAAATGCATGCAAAGCTTTGAGGATAAAATTAGAGGTTAGTGACTCAATGGTTGAGAGGGAGCCTAAATTGCCTCAACTTGTAGCCTCAAAATAAACCTTAGAAGGTTGTGCAACAAACATAATTGGAGGAGCAGAGAGGAGATCTAGTGGATGCATCCAATCAAGAAGAGACCTCTAGAAGGGGGAAATTTCGAGCTAGATGGGAAGAGGGAGCACATGCAACCATAGCTCCATGTGAGAGGTGATGTGAAGAAATAATACCAAGAGAATAAATTTGGGCAGGATCCATTGAGATGTATTGTCTCATGGATCAGACCTGGCTAAGGGGAGTCCACATTACACAGTAGTAGGAAGGATCACTAGGATTGATGTAGTCAGATGTTAGAAAGACATAAATCATAGTGATAGATATTAGATAATAGAGAGAAAATCAGAGTTTGCAGCAGTGCAGATGGAACAAATGCAGAGTCAGAAACAACACAGAGTTTTCAGTAGATAATGCAGTAACCAGTAGTAGTCTGAAACTATGATGAAAGATGCATCATATTGATTCAGTTTTTTATTTTTGAGGATTTTTAGTTTTAGGAGTTGCAAACAGCACTAGAGAAGTGTTGCATGCAGAACATTCCAAAGGTACCTGATCAAGATATATTGAATTCCTTTTTTGTTGAGAGGGAGTGTTGAAATTGGCAACAAGAAATAGTGAAAATGGAATCCAGAAATGGTACCATAGGGGGCTTCTGATTTATTTTTCCCTTAATTAAATTGGAAGAAAATTTGTAATTTCATCTCATGACAACTTGTATTAGTTAACTAAGTCAGAAAGACTGAGTTAGATTAGGAAATTAGAGTTAGAGGTCAAAAAGGAGGTATGTAGATTTATCCCATGATTTTAGGGGGTCCAGTTACAATTATTTGTGAGTCGTAATTAGTTAACTCAATTAATTCAGTTAAAATCAGTTTAACTAGTTCTAATTGAGAGATGAGCTAGTGAGAGGTCCAATGAATTAAATATGATTTAATTCACAAGATGTGATCAATTATTTAAATGAAAATTCACTATAAAAATTTGTCTCATGTCATTTCTAAGGACTGCCTAGTTGAGTTTGAGGTTAAAGGGTGGATAACTATCAATTGTATAAATAGAAAATTGTACAGGTCATGCATGAGGCCATCAGGAAGCCTTAGATGATTTGTGCAATCATTATTTAGTATTTTCATAATTAATATGGGCTCAACTAACCCAATAATGCGTAAGGAAGGCATGCCAGGCCTAGGCAAGTAAAAGGTTAAATATTGGACCAAACTTGCTTAGATCACAAGCCAGATTCAAGAAGGATCAGAGTGAGACAATCAATAGAGTGCAGCAGTTTCTCAGTGAGGAATAAATTTGTATTGTTTCATGGTATTTCCTTTATGAAATATATATATTTCAAGGTCTTGAGTAGTTTCTTTCCCCAAATACATCTTGTGTTGTGTGATTGATTGTTTATTTCTCTTACTTGTTATGTGATTGTGCGATTGTAATTTGGTTTCGAAAAATTGTGGGAAGGATTTCGTATTTTTTTTAGTACATTACAATATCATATTGAATCCCGTGGATAGATTTTCTACATAACCATCAACGAGAGTTGAAATGCCATGAATTCCTGACAAGTTTCAAAGCTTTGAAAAGGAAGATAACAATATTTTTTAAATTGAGTAAAACTGCAAATTACATGTGGACAACTCCTATCAGCTAAGTCAATAGGATCACCACTATCTAGATGGTAGCTATCTACATCATTAGTTTGATTATATTTTTCAAATTCAATAAAAAAATGACTCAAGTCATAATATTCCTCTAATCGCAAGTCTAAGAATGTATGCATCCAAAAAATCTCATGATCACATTGATTCGAAGAGTTTCCCCCAGACAAAGTAAGAGAAGATAAGGGATGGATGCTATATAATTTCATTGTTCTCTTCTTCATCATGGATGATCTCACTATTCTATGTCATTTCAAGATTCAACTGATCAGATAAAAAACTTGAAGAACATGAAGAATTTCCATCACAATTTGATGCATTACAAACAATATAGCATAATGGATAGGGGGGTGAAGAGGAAGAAGTGTCCATAAGTGAATATTATTTGAATGAAAAATATTTGAGATCTAAATCTTTTGAAAAAAATATATTCTTGAGAAAATGAAAGATCGGATGGCGCACTTGGGCATTCATCATCATATATATCAATGGAGTCATCCTCATAAGAATGATTGTTTCCCAAGACTTTAGACTGATTAGGAGGATTGATTATATCCTATTGACGACTAATATTACCGGATTATTATCATCCAAGAATGATGAAACACCATATTCATGTGGAGGATTTTGAAAAAGAGAAGAAATACTGAAAGGATATTCACCTTCCTACTCCTTGCCCGTGAAATGTGACTACCTTGCACCTGTTCACTTCCAGGATTTGGAAGATATTGATTAGGCAGATTGAGGGACAAGGGGTCAAGAGAAAGAGATGGTATAGGATGACATGTATCCAAATAATATTCCAGACTTGAGTTATGAGTGTTAATACCATCTTGAGGAATGGAGAAATTAGTATTCAACATAGGCTTCATGAACCACTATGGTAATTCCTTCATGGGATATGAGTAATGAAAAGTGGAAGGAGAAAGATAATATGGATTAATAATTTGATTTTCAGAATTAATAACTTTATTATCATCATGAGGAGGCACCCTCATCGGAATTGGAAAAGGATGAGGACAAGGAACAAAAGGAATAGGAGGTTCCTCCTATGAACCAAACTCTTAAAATTTTGTTTAAACAAATCCAAATCTATGTATTCCTTATGAATTTTGTAGGTTTTAACCCTGTACAGAAATTATCTGCAAACAAATCTTAAAAACAAAAAATAATTAAAAACAAAAAATAAACAATAACAAGAGCATAAAACATAAAACATATATACACAAAGATTTTCCCCTGGATCCAAAATCGGGACTACCCGACGATTTTTCATTATATTTCCTTTTGAGTATTTAACTTTATATACATGCCAAAGCATTCATAAGCCCCAATCCATTAACCTGATTAGAAGACATAACTTTAGTTCCATTGACCAGATCTAAAAATGGCAGGGCGAAAACTATCATGCCCCAAACCATGCGAAACCCATGCACAAAACCATGGGTGAGTCCGCCCTAAAAAAGAAAATGGGAGTCAATTTTTTTCCCAGGCGTGCCCCGAACCTCAAACGGGGTATTATAAACCCGTGCTACGCCCCGGTCACAATGTACGGAGGGGGCTTTACCCCTTGTGACCTATGGCGATCAAACTAATGAAGTAAAATAATATAACACATATCCAACATTATCTAATCTTGCTTTTCTTTCAACGTGAGGGCTACATTCTACAGTAATTAGTCCATATACGCAACACCCATTGTTTCTCTACACCAAGAGAACTTCTGAGTGCTCACAGACTTTGTCAATACATCTGCAACATTCTTCAAAGTGTCCACCTTTACCAGCAACACCCTTTTAGCCTCAACCATATCTCTAACAAAGTGATATTGAACATCAATGTACTTTGTCTTTGAATGGTAAGCAGGGTTCTTAGCCAAGAAAATTTCACTTTGGCTATCACAGTCTATCCTTATAGCTTGTTGTACCAACCCCATACTTGAACACAATATAACACAGCCAAATTGCTTCCCTTGCTTGCATGTACCTACCATGTATTCTGTCTCTGTGGTTTAGAAAGAGGCCACTATACCTTCTCTAACACGGTACAGATGATTCTTTCCTTTTCCATCAATGTTCTGTTCATTATTTCTACCCAACTCCATTTTTTAAAATTCTTATATGAGTATTCTTAGTTATCTTACACTTCTTCTAACTCTCCACCATTATCTGCCCTCAGCACCTTTATCTTCTTCTTTATGTGTTTTTCCACTAGAGCCTTAAATTATTTAAATCTGTCAAAGACTTCAAATTTCTTCATAAGGAAATATATCCATGTATTCCTTAAGAAGTCATCTATGAATGAAAAATAGTACACAGACTTACCCTGTGATGGAGCCAACATAGATCCAAACACATCACTGTGCACAATATCTAATATCTTGTTTGCCCTCTTAGCACCAGAAGGAAAGCTCATTTGATTCTGCTTCCCATATACACAATGTTCACAGAAATTCAAATCCAAAGAGAAATTGGACATACCTTCTACCATACCATTACCATGGAGTATCTGAAGGCCCTTATCTCCAATATGTCCAAGCCTTTGATGCCATAGCATGGTATTTTCTCCATAGACCGCTAGGCTTTCCACTCCACTTTCAGGAGCCAAAGAACTATTGCACCCATCAATAACAGTGTTATCATGAAGCTTGTACAGAGTTCCAATCCAAACTCCCTGCATTAATACCAGTGCTCCTAGAGCCATCTTGCAGGTATCTTTCTCGAATACTGTTTTTACACCTGCATCATCCATCTTGCTTATAGAAATCAAATTTCTCACTAATGCAGGAATATGAAAAACACTAGGAAGTGTTATAATCCTTCCACCTTGCAACTTCAGCTTGAATTTTTGACGTCCAACGATTATAGACTTCCTATCATCCCCTAAGAAGACATCAACACCATCATATTTCTCATACTCGTAGAACCACTCCCTATGGGGAGTGAAGTGAAAGGACGCACTTGAGTCAATCAACCATGCCTCATGATCTACATGTGTATTTGAAGAAGAATCCAAGTACACATCCCTACCTTCATCCGAGGTAGTTTTTCCCTATGCAGAAGGAGAATCATTAGATCCCTTTCCTTTTTCAAGAGCTTTAGATATGCAGTCCTTTTTGCAGTGCCCTTACTTTCCGCATTTACAACACACCTTTACAAAGTTCCCTGGAGATTTAGATCTCCCTCTAGATTTAGATATCCCACTCGAAACCTTATTTTTGTTTCTGTTTTGGGACCTTCCTCGTACATATAAGGCATCTCTATTCTGTTCCTCCATATTTCTCTGTCTCATTTTCTTCGACATCAAGTTTGAGACAATTTCATCAAAATTCAAGGTAGTTGTATTGCTACCTATTGCAATAACCTGACTGTCCCACGAATCTGGTAGAGAACACAAAAAACTGATGCACTTATCTTCATTTGAGATTTTAATATCAACAGATGACAACTGACTTACAACAATATTGAAGGCGTTAAAATGCTCTGTCACCAAGTCTCCTTCCTTCATCCTCATGGTATACAAATTTTTCCGGAGGAACAATTTATTCACTGGAGACTTAGATTGGTACAAAGTCTCTAGCTTGTCCCACAAAGTCTTCACCGTAGCTTCCCTAGATATATTAAAAAATATCGAATCTGAGATACAAAACCGTATTGTGCTATTTTCCTTCTGATCCAACTTCTTCCAGTCTTCATGTGACATTTCCGCTGGTTTAGTACCCGGATCTACTGCGATCCACTGATCTTTATCCACTAGCAGATCCTCCATATTGAGCCTCCACAACTCAAAACTTTGACCATTAAATTTCTCGATCTCTATCTTTCCACTATTCGCCATCTTCTTTCACCGCAAGAATCGATCCCGCAGATCTCCCACTGAACATGGTCTACTATAGGCCTGAACAAAAAAACCCTCAGTAGCAAAGGCATCCCATTGAAGCCAAAAAAAATATGATACCAAATGTAGGTTTTAACCCTGTACATAAATTACATGAAAATGAATCTTAAAAACATAAAATAAACAATAGCGAGAGCATAAAACATAAAAAAATATACATAGATATTTTCCCCTGGATCCCAAAATCGGGACTACCATATTGATTTTTCATTATATTCCTTTTATTGTTACAACACATATATACATGTCGAAGCATTCATAAACCCCAATCCATTAACCCTTGAGTAGAACATAGCTGTAGTTCCCTTGACGGATCTAAAAAATACTAGCGGTCGAAAACCATGATGCCCCAAAACCATGTGCAAACCCATGCACAAAACCATGGGCGGGTCCGCCCACCAAAGAAAATAGGGTCCAATTTTTTTTTCCCAGGGAAATTCCCTAGACCCCAAACAAGGGGCGCTGCCATCCCCCCTTGCTTCGCCCGACGCAACATACAAGGGCCGCTTTCGCCTCCCTGCACATGCGACTAATCATGGAAAGAATATAACACATACCCAACAAATTTCATAACAAATATGAATGAATCTATCAAATAAATCCTCAATTGATTCATTAGGCTTCACTCTTAGTTGATTAATTCTTTTAAGAACATTGCAGTAATCATACCTATCAAATTCTTTACGAATCTTCTTCGCAAGTTTCTCGAATGAATGGATAGAGGCAGTACGTAATGTATGACACCATCTCTTGACATGACCTTCAAATGTGAGGAGGAGCAGTCATGCCATGGAATCCTTGCAATGTATTACATTAGAAATGAAAAAAAGAACAACTTGAAACATATGTTTATGAAGAGTTTATTTACCCTCACCATTAAACTTAAATTGGAACAGGTTATGAATAAATTTCTGCGGAGATGGTAAGATCAAGCTCTTTAGAAAATCATCCTGAGATTATGATTTTGAAAAGAGCCAATTTGTATAAGATATGAGAATCACACTCAACAGGCATATCCTGTCATCGAGCCCTCCTTCTAGCGCCATTTTTTTGAAGGTGCTAGAAATACGTCAACCAAGTGTTCTCCCTGATGTGAAGTCCCAATTAAACCTCGCACTGTTTGGAGTAGGAGTCCTATTTGGAGTATTAGATGAATTGCCATGTATCCTTGTAGATTTTCTTGGTTACAAATTTCAACAAAAGAGAATAATACATAGGTATTTTTGGATCAACAAGTGAGTATGCCTTGTCAAATGTTCAACTACAGAAAGTATCAAGGTCCTTCTACCAAAAGGAAGAGAAAAGTGGTCCCTTTAAAAACAAGTAATAGTACTAATATAGAAAAGTCACACGACCATATAAATAAGAATGAATCATTGATCAACCAATGAAATATTTCACAAGGAGCCAACGATTCTTAAAGAAAATACAACAAACCTTCAACAAGATAAGTACCAAAGCCACTGAAATAGTTCAAATTTCTTATTTCAGATGAAACAACATACATCAAAAACATTCAAAGAATGTTCTTAAAATATTCACGACATGTTCATGAAAGTGTTTTGGATTAACGAGCTTCCGAATTAAGTTCCAAGATACATTAAGATAGTGAATGCCACTAGCCCCAATAGTGGAGCATTAGATCAGTTACTCACTCCTCCAAAAAAAATATCTTCCTTTCCAATGCCTGGTAGGAGGATCCAACATGAAAAATCATTTACATGAGAAGTGAGGGTGTATATATAACAAATGGGGTGCTCATTCACCTCTCTTATGACTCTTTGACTACCCTCATGACTATTTTACTTTTGTATGACCTTTTGACTTCCTACGGTACTTTTCACATTACATGGATGACTCCTGGACTTCCACTTTACATTACATTTATATAATATTGAATTTTACATAATGCACAAAATTATGTGGCATATGGTGACTTGTGACTTGACATGACATGGAACTGATGACAAGGACTTCAAAATGAGATGGCCATGTCAAATCGCTCTTTGTCGTTACTTTCTTGCTATCTTATTGAGAGATAGAACATTATCTTCTTCTTCCCCCTCCTCATGGATTGAATATAAGTAGTCTTAAATGTGATCTTGGTCTTCAACTGCTATTGAAAAATGATGCCCCTTTGTATTCCCTTGATTGATCAACTTGTATTTGTAGTTATAGATATGTTTTCTAGCATGGTATACTTCTCCATCTCCTTCATCATCATCACGTCATAGTGTGATAAAGTACCTGCGACTACAATCCACTCATGAAAAGAAACCATTAGTTTGATAAATCCATATTCTAAGATGAATTATGATGATCCATTGACAGAGCTGGAGTTGGGTGACAGCCTGAGAGAGGCTCTACGATTGCGCAAATGCATAGCTCATTCAGTCAAGGGTCGGGATTGGGCCTTGATACTACACAATGCGCCATTAAGGCTAGGTTGGACATGTTAATTGCATATTTTAGGTATTCAAGGAGGCATGATGAGGGATTAAGCGCTGAGTTTACCCATTGTGAAATTATAGAAGGAGAGGAGGCCAAGTGACTACACATTTCGCAGTTCAGGAGCCCAATTCTAAGGATTGAGGATTGAGATTCTCCAATGCATAGTGAAGGACTGGTTAGAGAGGAAAATGATGCAGATCTGGAGCTAAGAGACTAGGCTTGAGCACTGAGATTGGGTAATGTGCAGTTATAGGAGTCAAGGGTTGTGCATTGCGCAGTTCCAAGAGACAAGGTTGATGCTTGAGGATTGAGACTGCGCAATGTGTAGTTCAAGAGGGATGGATGAGGCTGAACAAACTGATCGGGGAGTTTTCCCAATTTTGACTAAGCGTTGGATGAGTGAGATGAAGTTAAAAAAAGAAAGACTTGAACATGATCACACGCTTAGTTCACTTGATGACACACCATGAAACACTTAGAACATATGGACAACATACTTTTCTCAATGCGACAACATTGCAAAAACTCACTCCAAGTGTGACACTAGAGATACACTTTGTGACGACAATGACGACACTTGTGAGACAATGCTCAAAAATTTGGAAATGAGTATGATGCATGTTTACATGCTTAAAAAAACTTAAAGAAAATATTACCCCATGAAGCAAACCAAAACTCCACTTTACACGATAAATGACACTTCCCAAGCCAAAATATGACATTTACTATATGGACAGAGAAGTGTGAACGACACTTGCGATATACGAACGTCGATGAAAGAGACACATGCCAAAGTGAAGATAACATGAAAATAAAACTAATTAAAGTAAAATAAAGTGAATGTGACAGTATAAAACATGAAAACAACACTCACGAAAGTGAAGGTGCGTAAAAGAGACAACTTGAAAATCTCACCGAAATAGAAGTACAAATGCAGCCAAAAGTGAGGGATTATCAATGACAGTGCACACTGACTATTGATATGGGTTGAAAATTGCACAGGAACTGTCTCGATGGACTGTGCTAGGGATATTCAAGATTCCATGAAGGAATGCGATGATGAATTCGTTATGGATTGAGCATGTGTGAGCACATGACTTTGACACTTACAATCTAGAAAGGAGCTCAAAGACTTAACAACGTATCAACTGACCAAGAAGTGAATATTGAACGATCGATCACAAGATCCACAGTAGGCTCCAAAATTCAAGTAGAGGAAAAATTTTGGAGGGTGTTTGTCACATCGACAATAATGCCTCAATTAGGTTGTAGCGAAAGTGAGAAACTACTTGGATTCTTTCAAGGTTGGTGCCTCATTCAGGTTGTAGCCTATCATAAGTGTCAACTTGCATATCTTGGGGGTGGATTCCTCTAGTAGGTCATAGCTTAAAATATATGTAATGAATTAAATATAAATAATAAGAATATTTATGGTTTTCTCCTACATGGTTTTCCACATAAAATCTTGTGTCTCTCTTGTGATGTGATGGATTCTGATATGTTATTGATATGATGGTAGCTTGATGATGTATTGTTCTATTTTATGATATGATGCTTATGGTTAAGATTAATTTATATATGATTGTTTGATTATGAAAAGTTGTGAAATGGTAAAATTGATCTCACACAGATTCACTCCCCATCTCAATGTCTCCTTTGGGCCAACATTTGTAAATATTTGAAGAGTTAGCATGGCAAAGGGGAAAGTGATTGAAAAAATGGTATTCTTCAGTAATGGTGTAGGGAATAAGAATATGAGAATATTTTATGAGGAAATCACATGTGAAAATATTATATTGGAAGGTGGTCAATATAAATCAATCAAATACATATTATTTATTTCAAATCTCAAACAATGTTTTAATTGAAATATGGATACGAAAACTCAATTATATTTCCCCATTAATAGTGGTGAATGGGATGAATATGAATGCATGTATCATGTTGAAAAATGGGATTAAGTATCATTTAACATTAACTATACATAGTTATTTAATTAAAACAATTGGAGGAGAATTAATAGACCATTTCACCACACTATGATAATGTCTCATATGTTGTGCAAACAAGTTCAATGTAAACTAGGAATACGAAATTAATTTTTATATTATAACAATAATGTAGCATGAATTGTTAATTTGGTGTAATGGTTTTAAGAATAAATATTTCAAAATAAATTTATGGACTAAATTATTGGTACTCCATTTTTGTAGGATGCATATAGGAAATCGTTGCCACAAAAGATAATGTATAGGACACTCAATATTGTTTGGAATGTTGCTTGGAGGGAAAGAAAACCCTGAATATATCACTAATTGGCGATGAAAGAAATTAATTAAGTTTGATTGGATTTATGGTCGTTAAAGGTGAATATATGACACTTTATGGTAGCACAAGAAAGAAGGGTGATTATGTATATCAATGTTACAAACTAGGTGCATCTAGATACCACATAATGAACATGGTCACTTGTACAAACCTCCAACTATAAATAATGATAAAGAATAAATTATCAAATTTATGACACTTTTTACCTCATTCCAAGCATGAGAAGTTAATGGATACCATTAATATCATAGGTGAACTAGATGGTATCCTTAACTTACCATAAGTACCTATACATGTGAGGTAAAAATGACATGTTCAATATTGTGTTATTCTTTGAGGTATGTGAGTTTTTCAATATATTTATTTATTTATTACATTTATAAATGAGCATAATTGTTTATTTTCATAAATACAATAATAATGTCCTTCTATATGTACATGTTTTCAAAGAGTCATAGGTATATGAAGGGCCATTAATAAGACCAATGGTATTTTTCAACACCACCAAATAAATTCTCAGAAATGCAAAATTCCCTATTTCAAACCTAATTTAGCTTTGAACTAGATTCATAAGTGCATCTTGAGACTCTAGGGTGAGTTTTGGGCATAAAAGCTGAACTACTCACACTATGCATTGTTTGAGGTTCTAATCCCAAAGTGTGGTTGATTCTTGGTTGAAAGTGTATCTTGGTTTCTATATGTTTATGGTTGCAAAGAACAATGGTATCAACTTTATGTTTTAACCCTGTACAGAAATTACCTACAAACAAATTCTTAACAAACAAAAATTAAACAATGGAGAGAACATAAAAATGAAACACATATAGAAAAATATTTTCCCATGGATCCCAAAACCGGGATTGCCAGATTGATTTTTCATTATTTTCCTTTGAATGTTACAATACATATATATACATGTTGAAGCATTCATAAACACCAATCCATTAACCATGGATTAGAAAATAACTATAGTTCCCATGAACAGATCTACAAAATACCATGGATAGAAAACCATCATGTCCAAAACCATGTGCAAAACCCATGGCTAGTTGTGGAAAGAATATAAGATAGACCCGAAAACAACTTGGCTTGGAAAATTCTTAATACTACTGGGCTATGCATTTTATTGTTAGAATTTTCTTAATGCATATAAACTTCCCTTGTCAACATTTATGGATTTTATGGATTTAATTCAACTTTAGAAGAGTCCTGTATATTTTTACTACACATATTTGTTGGGTGTGGAGAATGGCTATCTTCTTTATTTAGATGTATCGCGATGTTTGACCCCTATTATTAACGGGGTGGAAACACCACTCGTTGTTTAATCACCATCAGGGGGGTCCCGGGGGGGCGACGACGATTTTATGAGCCCCCCCCCCCCCAAGTGGGGGGTTTTAGGGGCAACACCCTCGAAGCTAAAAACAAATGCAAAAATTCCTTGTAAAATATTGTAATTTTGTAGTCAATCTGGGCCGTTCATTAAGTGGATGATCTGATTATAGAAGTTATGTTTAATGTAGGGTTTTTTTCCCTAGAAGGCAACCCCTCGTTTTGTATGAGGGTATTGTATTGTGGCTGTGTATTGAGTCTATATTCTGAGTGAGAACCAGAAAAGGGGACTGCATGAGAGAGTAGAGGATATTACAGCGGATTTGTTGTAGGTTGTGTCTCTTCATTTTGCTCGATAGTAGAAAGGAAGGATTGGCTGTTTCCGTGGACGTATCCCAAGTTGGGTGAACCACATACATATGTGTCTCTCTTGTTTTATATGTTATTTATGTGTTTATGTTTCGGCATATTTTATGTGTTCCATTGCTCTGTAATATATAATTTTATAAAATTATTAAATTTATTTATGGTCATGAATTAACTTTGATTAGTGTTGAATTGGCATGCTAGTTGATTTGTATGGCATGTATAAATGACTAGCTGGATTATATTACATGTGATATTCCAAATCATCTTATATTGTGTAGTGCATTAATTATGATAATTTGGGCTATGGTATCATCTCTAATACAACATAAGATGTATGTTTATTATATATGATAATTCCGCCTTTCTAGATCTTTTTCTTTTCATTGGAAGTTTCATAAACCTTGCACATGGATTTGAATTTTAAAACTAGAGGAAGTTTCCTATTAGCATAGATATTAGGTTTCACAACTTTGATTGTTACCATTAATGAATGGGACACAATTTTTTACACTCGAAAGGCTATATTTATTTGAATAATAGTGCCATTTTTTATAAGGAAAGGTACAAAGATTAGTTGAAAAATGGTTGGCAAAAACTAATGATACACTTTCCATTGGTTGTTGTTCTTCTCAATGTACTTAATTTGATGGTACAATTATTAGTAAACTAGGTTTAAAAGTGTACTCATAAGAATATTTGTGAAAGATGTTTTGTTATTGTGCTCTAAGACTGCTCCATTTTCCCTTGTGAGTGTCAAGCTGAATTTGTCTCTTCACTAAATTTCTAACACTAATCTCTTGATCCAATCAACCAAGCCTTGGACCTTTTCTATTTATCCTAACAAACATCAAGCTCAATCTCTATCTTGGACCCTCCATTGATCCTACCATTTATCAAGACTACTATATTTATAGATCCATCCATTAGTTTTACTGTATATCAAGCATAAGTCGAATCCTAATGTATCTATGAGCCCCTCCATTTATATTTCCAAATATCAAATTCAGTCTCTCTTTATAAAGCTAATTTCTAATATTAATTTTTTTTATGTAGAAAAGGAGATGGAGGACAAGACGATACTCACTATTAAGTTTCCATTTGTAAATAGCCATATAATAAGGTAAAACATAAGAGGAAACGTACTCATTAAAAAGATAAATATATTTCAACCATTTTTGTAGGCTTATAAATACATGCCCATAAGCTAGGAAATGTAATTATACCATTCATTTTTTTTTTTAATGGATAAATTTAAGGAAAGGCTTTATGAAATAGTGGAAGGGCTAAACAGACACTAAATCTAAAGATTAAGATATATGAAAGACTAGTATGTCATCATATTCTTTGGAAAAAGAAGAGTCAGCTAACCTAGACAAGTCATAATCAAGAGTTAAATTGGTTGTTCCATGACTAGGTTTAACAACCTTGATTCTTACCCAACACATAATAAGCATAACAAAATAATGAGAGACAAAGTCTCATTGGATACATAATGATTCAAAATTAATACTTAACAAAGTAGATCGAAGCCACTTAATTAACCATACATAATAATATTCAAATACCAATCATGTAGATGTAGTAGCACTAGAAGGGCCAAACATTGGCCTTTAAACTGTGGTGATGTGATGATAAAACCTTATTGATGACAAAAATAGATCTTGAACTAGGTAAAGGCATAAACTAACAATTATAAGAAAAAATACATATTAATAGACAAATTTAATTTCTTCAATAGTTGGTTGAAGGGCTAAAAAATGCCTATAAAAACTCCAATGTGGAAAACTATAATGGGAGTATGTGCAAAACCAAAAGGTACATGGAAGTGAGTATGAGGTAGACAAGTTGAAGTCCCATTAGAAACTAGAAATGAAATATGCAAAACTAGTTGGAAATTTTTTAACCAACATATTTTAGAAATTTATCAATTTAGCATACAATTAAACCAATTGAAATTTAACATGAGGCTTTAGAACACTCATTAATATACATGTTAATAGTATATGGTTTCTCTAACAATTATATACACACACACACACACACACACACACAATAAAGATAGTAAATATTTGTGTAGCTTGTAGTTCTAGTGGTCTCACCACTCATCATTAGGGAGTCAAGTAAAGAATGATATATCAGAAAAGGGTGTTAGAGTATCTATAAAGAAAGAATCAACCGATGACCGATAATATGAATGTTAATATGACTATTAAAAAATATTTTAAAGAATAAAATATATTCATAAAAAAATATTTGACCATAATTTAAAAAGATTTAACTGCAATTTAAAATAAAATAACACAAAGATAAAGAAATTAAGAAGTGTATATTTCCATAGGTCATATTTCTAGTGGTCTCACCACCCATCATCAAGGAGTCAAGTAAAACATGAAAAATCATAAAAGAGCCATGGGGTATTTATAAAGAAAGAACCAATCGGTGACTGATAATACGAATGTTTTTTTGTAAGCTTGACAAGACTACATCTTCATCATGTCCAATATATCACCCTGATCAGGGAAGGGAATTGAATTGGTGACTTCACATCAAGGAGTGCCTTAACAGAGCACCTGATCACTGTCTATCCAAGACCCCATGTACGACCAATAATATGAATGTTAATATAATCGTTAAAATTTATTTTTAGGAAATAAAATATATTAATAAGAAAGATTTGATCATAATTTAAAAAAATTGACTACAATTTAAAAAAAATAACATAAAAATAAATTAAATTAAATTAAATTAAAGACATATATTTGACCATATTTTAAAAATAAGATATATTTATAAAAAAATCGACCATAATTTAAAAATATTTGACACAATCTAAAATAAAATAAAATAAAGAAATTAAAAATAAGAAATATCTATTTATTTATTTTAACAGAAACGGTTATGAGACTATCGAGTAGAACTCTTTTATATGGTTTTCCCCACAATTTTCACCTAGTAGAACATGTCTCCGAAGATTGGAACCCAACATGGTTTGGAACACAAATATGTGTCCCACTGCTTCAGCTAAACTCTTTAGAAAAAAAATAAAAAAATATTGATTAAAAATATTTGGAACCTGCCATGGCTGGGAACAGAAATATTTGTCCCACTGCTTGAGCTAAACTCAGAAAAAAATTAAAAAAAATTGATTAATTTTTTTTTAACTACAATTTACAATGAATTAAATAAAATTATTAAAATATAAATAATACGGTTTTTGACCACAATTTAAAATAAATTAAATTAAATTAATATATTTATTAAAAATATACCACAATAAAATAAAATAAAATAAAATAAAATAAAATAAAATAAAAAAATAAAAAATAAGATATATTTATTAAAAAAAAATAACCATAATTTAAAATGAATTAAAAGTAATTATTAAAATATAAATAACAAGGTTTTTAAAATTAAATTAATATATTTATTTATTAATAAGATTTTGACCACAAAATAAAATAAAATAAAATAAGGAAAAGATTCAACCACATGATTCATTGTGGTTACCAAATCTTCTTCATCATACACGACCTTAAGTATAAGCAAACTGAGTAATAACGATAGCAACTATATCATCATATCTTGGGCCATTTAAAATTACAATATAAATTTGTTTGAATGGCCTAACAAACATCTACACCATGATAGTAAACCTCTAGACATAGATTAGCATGTTGTGGATTCTAGATATTTCATGTAAAATGGTTTTAATGGTTTTTTCCATGTCAACAATGGTCTTTGTCGTTGTTATTAAATGTTGAAGTATGATGATGTTGTAATTCCTTTCTTTATACCATGTGTAGACCAATGTTGTAAATAGTTTTTTGCACAAGCTTGTAAGTTTCAAGACCCTCCATGAACAAGAAAGTCTATCACTTCATTGGATATCATAATCCTTTAACCAATTAACCAAATAGGGTCACCACTAGGTAAAAGGAAAAATTTTCAGTTATTTTTAACGAGTGACGATTGAATTGTTAAAAATTTTACTTTTGATCTTGTCCTCTTGGGTCTTCTCTTAATGGTTTTACTTTACTTCATTATGAGGGCTTACCATCATTAGTCTAATCCTACTTCCAATTTGCAGTAGTTTAATGTTCTATTTTATTTTAGTGAAGATATCCCCTGGACCATTTTATTTTTCTATTATTACATGCCATGATCGAGTGGAAATTTCTACATTTTCATTTCATTTATGTGATTAAAATTTTGGTATGTGATCCAACTAGAGTGGCTCAAGGTTGTTGATCAACACACAAGGAAAATAGTGCCCTCCTTGATCTGTTACATCTAATTATAGTTTCATTTCTAAATATGTTTCAAAGTACATGTTTTGAATGGCTTATGCAGGGCATTATACATTTAGGGAGTTTCACGTTAGTTAACATGCATGTGAGATATTTTTTTGTTATATTCTACAAAAGTTAGTTTTTAGACAACAATACAACAATAACATGATATAGGTATCATGCATATAACCTAATATGGAAGTTTCATTGTTTTGACATTACATGTCATTGGTCTATGCATGGGATCAAGAGAGGCACTGAGTTCCCTAGTTGAACATTTGGAATTTCCCTATCAAGTCTATTTTCCATTATATTACTATGATTTTTTGGGGATTTTTTGTCTTCTGGATTTTACTTATTTGTAAGGCACCTACATGCCATGTTTTCCTTCTAAAAGAGTTACATGTTATGCACCTTGACACTCCAGAAATAAGTTAAATTGTAAAAACTTCATGAGTTGAATATGAGCAAGATACGGGAATTCCAATCCATTCATAATTATAGTATTATGTGTAAAATTGGAATGGAAGATTTATCCATTAGAATAGTAATACAAATAAAGCAATGTGATGTAAATATTATCTCCCTTATAAATAATAAATATAGGTATACCTTATGTAGGGAAACTAATTTCCTAGAAGTAGTATGTTTGATGTCTTTTTGAACAATGTAGGAGAACCAATAACTAGAAGGTAGTGTTTTTGAACAGTTTTCACTACAAGAAAAAGACCTTCTAGCGAAGGTTTTTGCAGGCCTTGTTTGTAGCAAAGGTCACTAGCGGAGGTGGGCGGGTGGATGTTTTAGCAGATTTTTCTTTGACAATGCATCTAAATTACTCAAGCACACTGATGCTTTCTTATCCATACACGCACTGGAGCTACATATAAAATGGTGCATCATATATATATATATAGGTTTTTGAAAAATAAAAAAACACGATGCGCTAAATACCCAAATGTATCGGTGCTTGATTATTCACTAGCACCAAACTCCTTCATATAGTAAAACATACCAGTGCTATTCGAGAAGGAAGTCCTTGTGCAATAAAAATATAAAAATGCCCCAAAAAATCTTATAAACGTATCGATAGAAAATTTCTAATTTCTAAAAAAACGTTGGTACTATTGCAAAACCACAACACCGATGCGTTAACAATAACGTAAAGCCCCGATGCATCTCAATAAAGCACCACAATAATTTAAAAATAAATAAATCTACTTTCGGATATAGCCTGCCTTAGTGCACTTTATGAAACCGACCAGGGGAGGGTTAAATAAAAAAAACCCTCCCGACCATAATTTTCATTTTTACCATCTACAGTGAAGGAGAGCTCTGAAGCTCCGGTGCCCCTTTTTCCATGTGAAAGTGCCCTGATGTCGGTGCTTCTCTTGCTCACCACCTTTCAGTATTGTGCTCACTGTTTGAGTTTCCAAATTTTTCAAACGGTGTGAAATTTTTCTCCATTATGTGTCCACAATTCCTCCCCAACAACCAAATTTCCAGGTAATCGCTATGTTGATTTACAATTTAAGCTTTTAGTAGATTAGAATTGAAAATTAGGTTGAATTCATCACTGGTTTTTCAAAAATAAAAAATCGATGTGTTATGCACTCGATATGTTCAACTCACACTGGAAATAGTGCGCCCTATAAATTTACAGGGTGCACTACATTTTAGTTCTTGAACATAATGCACTGCTGTTGTGGTGGTATATTTTTTAAATAGAAACACTTCAGGAAAGATGCAACAAATTGTGTTTTGGTGCATCACTCCCGGTGCATTTATATTTACCAAACACATTGAAAATAAATATTTAAAAATATTCCTATAGCTTGGTGTATTCAATAACTTGAACGTACCGTACTAGTGCCAACAAGTTATACATGCGCATCGGTGCACAAGTATGTTGCATTGATATGAAAAGTTAGAATTTTGAAACCCCTATGGCACATCGTACTTATGTGCACACAATTACCGGTGCGGTTATAGTTAAAAGCCCACCGATGTCGGTGCATGACTGTTATTTGAGCACATCTTAATTTTTTTTTAAAGATTATAAGTTATGTTTCCATAATTATAAATACATGTTTTATTTAATTAAAAAAAATTGTATTTTAATATGAGCCTGATATATCTTATATGTCAATCATGTAGCAAAGACATTAGTAGATGGAGTAGCAGCAACAACAGTAGAAGGTAGACCCATACAATATTTTTTTTCCATGGCAGGCCAGAGAGAGGGGGAGGGATTTATACCCTAGCCATATTACCGCAGTGACCCAATTTATCTTGAGGAATGTAGGCCTTCTCAAGTACTATGAGGAGGGTACATCCCTGAAGGTGTACTTGGTATTATTGGAACATCTGATCCACCAATAGAATGTCCAACATCATGCTTTCTGTGTCATTCTTGAGTTGTGGTATAGGCCCACTAAGGAGGATATATAATTTATCATTGACCTATCTAGGAGACGGGAAGATTTTCCCTAGTCCCCTGATGTCCCCCATGGTGTTGCAACTGAGAGTTAGCTTGCATACACTCTGAGATATTTCGGGCCTCATGCGGTTTTTCCATCATATTTTTATGTCCATGGTGGACAACTACACATTTCTTCTTTTTCTACAGAGGAGACTAGGTGCCTCTCATTATTAGTCAACACCATTTTCACATTCTTGTGGTGATGGGAAGCACATTAGTTTCCCTCTTTTGTATTATGTTGATTCTTTGATTCAGGTGCCACGTTGCATTAGATGGTCTGCCCTTTTTTTGAGGCACTTTTTCACAACTTTAGATAGATGTCGTGCATTGTCGAGACAGGGAAGGGAGACCTTCTATTTTTCTTCCAAGATTTTTTGTTTATATTTTGAGAGGTTTGTAGAGATGAGGCCTATATTTGATCAATGCCCTCCTAGGATGATCTTTGAGGCCCATATTCCCATGTGGGGGCACATGATTCCCAAGAGGGGCGTGTCAGAGTTTCTGGCCAGAATTTCGGACGAGGCAATGAAGCTATTGGCCAATGTGAATGACTATGTGTTTTTCGTGCAAGGGTATTTGTATGCGGATATTTATTGGAGCCTCTAGATGATAGAGGTAATATTAGTGTTTTCTTTAAATTAATCTAGTTTCATTTTATTGTTTTAATGAATTAGAATATAGTTTACTCTAGCACATTATTTAACTTGTTTTATTAGATTGTTTAATTAAATTTTCCAACTATTTTTGTGTAATATATGTTTTGTAGACATCAAATCATATGATGGGTACATGCCTCCTCCCCCACTGTCGGATGGAGGAGATGAGGAGATGGGTGAGGGCCAAGAGGGTGAGGGTGAGGGTGAGGCACATCGTCAGGGGGGCATGGGCGTCCAGGGGTGGAGGCCTACTATTCTATGTTGAATGGACTATTTTGATAGATTTGCTAGATTTTTGGTTCAACAGGGAGTCCGCCCTGTGAGGCCTCAAGATATTAGATCATATTTGATGTTTGTGGATCTCTATAGGACTTGTCCATGGGCTTTGATGCCTTTTATGTAGGATTTCATCAAATCTAGTACTTTAGTGGCAACGATGAGGGTTGCAAGGCATCATGCATCAACATATCCATCAGTTGATGAGGGTGGTCATGAAGATGATGAGGGTGATGATCATGATCATGATGTTGAGGGTGATGATCATGATCATGATGATGAGGACGGTGATGATGATGCCTCTAGTAGTGCCAACCCATCGGATCATGGTTTTTGTGGTTTCGGTGATCCTTCTGGTAGTAACAATTCTCATTATTTTCCTAATGATGTCAAGATTCCAAAGCTATAGGATTTGTTGTATGTTTCTCCTCACAGAGTGGAGTGACCACCTTCTCCTGCAGACCAACCACGTCCTTCTACTGCAGACTAACCACCTCTTATTCCTCTAGCTCAACTAAGTTCGACACACATACTTGGTCAAGTAGTAGTTGACCATTCATCGTATTTTACTCTGGACCAGGCTGCAAGCACTACTACGCATGTTGTATCTGATATTTGATTGCACTTATTTGACTTCTTTGTGTATATATATATATATATATATATACATATATTGAATTTTTTTGTTCATGTTTATGTACTTAATTTATATGTTGGCATTGATGTGTATATTGTTAGGTCATGTTAGATATTTTCATTTAATGTGCTTGAAGATAGGTGTGTACGTGATAGAAGTTATTTGGCATGAGATTTATATTAAATCGAGGATGTGTGTGGTGATGATGTTAGATTAAAATCTTTGTGTTTTGTTAGATGTGATCACGATTATGATGCCTTGTTAAATTATTAGATTTGTGTGCTAGCTAATGACATTTATATGTGCTACTAAAAGTGTATATAATTAGACGATGGTAGTGAATTCGAATGTGTATCTTAGATGATGTTTATGTTTGCTAGATGATTATCGTCATGATTATTTTTATGAAATAATGTTTACTATAGATTATGTATCGGTGAATTTATATCAAACTTTTATATATGAAATTGCATGCAAAATTACTTTAAAAAAAAATGCAAAGACACTTTTATAAATTACAAAGTTTAGTATGGTTGAAACTATGATTGTAAAATTATGATATATATTTTTCTATTGCTTAGATAGTTCCTTGATATTAAATCTAACTTAAGTACTAAAATATTTCAATACTCACAACGATAAAATAATTAACGGTAAAATAATTTTGTCAGTTCTTAAAAAGATGAAAATGTTTAACTCATTTAATTTTTAGTATAAAATATTATTAATAATAAATTATTCAAAAATACAATTTAACTAATTCAATATTGGTTTATAAAATTAAATTTGTTGTTAAATTTAAAAAACTTAAGTCGACATTTTTTTACAACCTGCAGCCTAGTTCCATCTTAACTCTGGATCTACCAAGCACCAAGAGGGATCAAATCTCTTGATATGCAAACATATTTTTGAGTGAAAGGAGATTTGATCCCTCTAGGCGCTTGGTGGATCTAGGCAGATGGTATATTAATATATATGTAGTTGACATTGAAATATTTTATTTATAATTCATGTTCTCCGTATTAAAATGTTAAATTATGCCCCCCCATATTTTTTCCCATATGTATACATTTAATTATTTTTATTATTAACATTTTATAAATTAATATTACATATCAAATCCATTTTAACATTGAAAATTTTACAAATATCCCTCATACATTGAATTAGAAAGCAACTATTAATGGAATAACAATTCTCTCAATCTTTCTCTATATAAAATATCTATAAAATTGTGTTATTTAATATGGACATTGAAATATTTTACTTATGGTTGTGAATAAAACATTTTTTTGTTATAAATATATTTTTGTTTTAAATATCACATGTAAATGGAACATAGAATGAATTACACATAATGTATTATCAATAATACTATTTCTTGTGCAAGTTTTCAGATGGGACCCTTTAGGATCTGGGCCATGATTATTGCCATGAATGGAAGGGTTGGAGGGCAGTCTCGTTACAACCCTCACACATTTGGTCTTGAGTGCAAGGTGGCACCGTGCATGCATTTATTTAATGTCTCAGGAGAAGGACAAAGGGACACCTTTGAGTCGGGGTTTTATGATGGATCATATGAGATTTTAGGGGAGAGAGACATTGTTATCTTCTTTGGAATGATCATAGAACTATTTATAAGCTTGAGGAAGAAAGTGCAAGAGCTTCTCGTGGGTCGCCACCCTGGTGCAGAAGGTTCCCTGCTCCCTATGGCCAACAACAATAGGTATGTTCTTTTATTTAGTTTCTCTTATATCCCTCATATAAAAATCAAATTAATTTGTCTTATTGATGGGGAAGTGTTCATTATTTGTTGCCTGGAGTTAATTGGAAATCCATTAGTGAATTCTGTGAGGATAAGGTTATTTTTTATGTTGGGTTGTCTAAACACTACAAAATTATTTCTGTTTGTTTTGGAATCTTATTATCCTGCATGGGGATGTACTCCGGCTCTCTGGTCTGTAATTCTACATGTATCTCTTGCATGGATGCCTATGTTTATTTCCTTGTTTGTTCGTTGTTCTTGATGTTTGTTAAGAATCAGGGCCTCCTGGGTAAGGTACATCCTTAATGGACTCTATGTTCTACCTTGGGATGGCTTGGTAAGCCCTTGATTATTTTTTTCGTCTTCCTGCGATAGACCCATTTTATATCCAGGGGAAATTTTTGGGTTTTTGGTTTTGATGCTCATAGTTATATGGGTTTTTTTTGTGGTATCCTTTCAATTTTATATTTGTAGTGTGTGCACAAGGACCTTAAGCTTGTTAATTGTTTCAAGCTTGAGGTCTTGGCACATTGTCTCAGGGTTTCATCACATTATAGTGTTTGGATAAATAGAAATATGGTACAGTTCTCCTCCTTTAAAATCTCCTTGGCTAGTGGAGGTCGCGTGGGAAGAAGAAACACAAGGTAGCGTAAGGGAAGCAACCCTCACCAGCCTCGCTAAGCTAGGGGTAGGGGCTGCAAAATCCACTTCCAGATTCATCCAATATTCTGCTTAACCATACCAGACATGCACGCCATCTCAGGTTCGTTAGTGTAGGTTTTAACCCTATACAAAAATTATCTACTAAAGAATCTTAAAAAATAAAATAAACAATAGCGAGAGCATAAAACATAAAACATATAAACACAGATATTTTCCCCTGGATCCCAAATCGGGACGACTAGCTTTATTTTTCATTATATTCCCTTTAGTATTACAACACATATATATACATGCCAAAGCATACATAAACCCCAATCCATTAAACCTGGATTAGAACATAATCATTGTTGCCTTGACCAGATCTACAAAATACTAGGGGCTGAAAACCATCGTACCCCAAAACCATGTGCAAACTCATGCACAAAACCATGGGTAGATCTGCCCGCTGGAAAATAAGGACCAAAAACATTTTCTGGGGTGATGCCTCAGACCTCAACTGGGGGGGCTAATACCCCCCCTGTGACCCCCCTGAAGTTATGCCCAACGCAACGTACAGGGGGGGCTATCGCCCCCCTTGTGACCCCCCCCCCCCCCGCGCGTGATTATTCGCGGAAAGAATATAACACATACCCAACATTCTCCCACTTGTTGTTTTCTTTCTGCAGGGGGCCACAGGAGAGCTTAATCATTAGCCCAGTTCTGCAACACCCATTATTTCTCTACACCAAGAGAAATTTTGAGTTCTTACAGACTTCGTCAATGCATCTGCAACATTCTTCAAAGTTTCCACCTTTACCAGAAACACCCTTTTAGCCTGAACCATATATTGAACATCAATGTTCTTTGTCTTTGAATGATAAGCAGGGTTCTTAGCGAAGAAAATTGCACTTTGGCTATCACAATATATCCTTATAGCTTGCTGCACCAAACCCATACTTGAACACAACCTTTGCAACCAAACTGCTTCCTTGCTTGCATGAGTGGTTGCTATGTATTCAACCTCTGTAGTTGAAAGAGCCACTACAGACTGTCTTTTACTCATCCAACTGACTACACCTCCAAATAGGCTAAACATATACCCACTTGTAGATATTCTTTGGTTTAGATCTCCAGCCCAGTCTGCATCAACAAAACCACGAATGTCCAACACTCTTTCCAATCCTGGTCTTCCCTGGTAGCACAAGCCATAATCACTAGCACCACGTAAATATATGAAAACCCGCTTCACTGCTGTCCAATGCTCCTTCCCTGGGTTTGACATAAACCTACTCAATACTTCCACTGCATGTGAACTGTCTGATCTAGTACAAGCCATTGCATACATCAGGCTACCCACTGCACTTGCATATGGAACATGGGACATATCCTCCTCTTCTTCTTGTGTCTTGGGACACTATTTAGCAGATAGCTTTGTACCTACAAGAATCAGAACATTCACTAGTTTACTATCTTGCATATTGAACCTCTGCAATATAGTCTCGACATACTTCCTCTGGTTTAACTAGAGCTTCCTCTTTGCCCGATCTCTCTTAATTTCCATGCCCAAAATATAGTTTGCAGCACCAAGATCCTTCATGTCGAATTTGGAGAACAACTGGGTCTTCAAATCTTAGATAATTTCTTTGTCATTTCCAATAAAAAACATATCATCCACATACAAGACCAAATAAATAACACGGCCACCAATTAATTTAGAATAAACATAGTGATCCTCCTTGCTTCTGGTGAAGCCAAGTCCCCGTATATAAGTATCAAATTTCTGATACCACATCCTTGGTGACTGTTTTAACCCATACAAAGACTTCTTTAACTTGCATACCAGTTCTTTCTTCCCCTTCACCATAAAGCCTTTAGGTTGTTTCATGTAGATCTCCTCTTCCAGATCCATGTGAAGAAATGTTGTCTTCACATCCATCTGTTCTACCTCAAAATCAAATGCAGCAGCAACAGATAAAAGTAATCTAATATAAGTAACTTTGGCAACAGGAGAAAAAATATCACCAAAATCAATTCCCGACACCTGGGAATAACCTTTTTCTACCATCTGAGCTTTGTATTTCTCCACCATGCCTTCTACATTCATATTCTTCTTAAAGACCCATTTGCTACCGATGGGCTTCCTTCCAGTTGGAAACTCCACCAGATCCCAAGCCTCATTTTTATGCAAGGATGACATTTGATCAACCATGGCCTCCTTCCAGAGTTTTCCATACTCTGAATCTATTGCCTCCCTGAAGGTTATGGGATCATAATCAGTTATAGTTAAAGAAAAATTTGAATAGAACACAGATGGAATATGCCTTTCTGGTTGTCTTCTTTCCTAAACTGATCTTCTAACAGTTGGAGTTTGTGGCTATTCCTCTTCTGAGTCTTCTTCTATTGTAGAGTTTGATTCATCCTCCTTTAGCTCAAACTATATCTTCTCAGGTTCCTTTGGTAGGAATTCATGTTTAACAATATATTTCACCTCTCTAAACACCACATCTCGGCTATACACAACCTTCCTTGTTTTCGGGTTCCAGAGCTTGTAACCCTTTAAACCATCCTTATACCCAATAAAGATGCACCTTTCAGATTTATTATCCAACTTGCTCATTTTCTCCTTTGGAACATGTACATATGCATCACATCCAAATACCCTTAGATGTGAAAGAGAGGGTTTCTTACCAGTCCATACCTCATGTGGAGTCTTATCCTCCAACGTTGATGAAGGTGACATGTTAACCAAGTAACATGCAGTATCCACTGCCTCTTCCCAGAATTCTTGTCCTAACTCAGTACCACTAAGCATGCTTCTTTCCTTTTCCATCAACATTCTGTTTGTTCTTTCTGCAACTCCATTTTTCTGAGGTGTGTATGGAGTAGTCTTCTGCCGTGCTATACCAAACTTCTTACGAAACTCTTCAAATTCCTTCTTGCAGAACTCCCCACCATTATCTGTCCTCAACACCTTTATCTTCTTCTCTGTCTGGTTTTCCACCAGAGCCTTAAATTCTTTGAATCTGTCAAAGACTTCAGATTTCTTCTTTAAGAAATATATCCATGTATTCCATGAGAAGTCATCTATGAATGAAACATAGTACACAGACTTACCCAGTGATGGAACCGACACAGGTCCAAACACATCACTGTGCACAAGCTCTAATATCTTGTTCGCCCTCTTAGCACCAGAAGGAAAACTCACCCGATTTTGCTTCCCATATACACAATGTTCACAGAAATCAAAATCCAAAGAGCTATTAGACATACCTTCTACCATACCATTTCCATGCAGTATCCGAAGGCCCTTCTCTCTAATATGTCCAAGCCTTTGATGCCATAGCATGGTCTTTTCTCTAGAGACCGCTAGGCTTTCTGCTCCACCTTCAGGAACCACATAAATTTTGCACCCATCAATAACAGTGCTGCCCTGAAGCTTGTATAGAGTTCCAATCCGAACTCCCCACATTAATACCAGTGCTCCCCGAACCATCTTACAGGCATATTTATTGAACACTGTTTTTACACCTGCATCATCCATCTTGCTTATAGAAATTATATTTCTGGCCAATGCAGGAATGTGCAGAACACGAGGAAGTGTTCTAATTCTTCCACCTTGCAGCTTCAGCTTGACTTTTCCACGTTCGACGATTCTAGCCTTCCTATCATCACCTAAGAAGACATCACAACCATCATATTTCTCATACTCTCAGAACCACTCCCTATGGGGAGTGAAGTGAAAGGATGTACCCAATTCAATCAACCATGACTCATGATCTAGATGTGTATTTGAAGAAGAAGAAAAATACACATCCCCACCTTCATCTGAGGTGGTTTTTTCCTCTGCAGAAGGAGCATCATCAGGTCCTTTTCCTTTCTCAAGAGCTTTAGATCTGTAGTCCTTTTTGTAGTGCCCTTCCTTTCCGTATTTCCATCACACCTTTACAAAATTTCTAGGAGATTTAGATCTCACTCTAGATTTAGATCTCCCACTCAAAACCTTATTCTTGTTTCTGTTCTGGGACCTCCCTCGTATAGATAAGGTATCTCCATTTCGACCCTCCATATTTCTTCGTCTCATTTCCTTCGACAGCAAGGCTAAGACAATGTCATCAAAATTCAAGGTAGTTGTATTGCTACCTATTGCAATAACCAGACTGTCCCATGAATCTGGTAGAGAACACAAAAAACTGATGCACTTATCTTCATCTGAGATTTTAATATCAACATATGACAATTGACTTACCACAGTATTGAAGGCATTCAGATGCTCTGTCACGGAGTCTCCATCCTTCATCCTCAGGTTATACGGCTTTTTCTGCAGGAACAATTTATACACTAGAGATTTAGATTGGTACAAAGTCCGTAGCTTGTCCCACAAGGTCTTCGCTGTAGCTTCCCCATATACATTGAACAATACTGAATTTGAGGCACACAACCGTATTGTGCTCTTTGCCTTCCGATCCAGCTTCTTCCAGTCTTCATCTGATATTGTCGTTGGTTTAGTACCTAGATCTACCGCGATCCACTGATCTTTATCCACCAACATATCCTCCATCTTGAGCTTCCACAACTCAGAACTCTGACCATTAAATTTCTCGATCTCTATCTTCCCGCCACTCGCCATCTTGTTTCACCGCAAGAATCGATCTCGCAGATCTCCCACTGAATAGGGTCTACCTCAGGCACGAGAAAAAAATCCCTCAGTAGAAAAGGTGTCCCCTTGAAGCCGAAACTGCTCTGATACCAAATGTAGGTTTTAACCCTGTATAGAAATTATCTACTAACAAATCTTAAAACATAAAAAAAACAATAGCGAGAGCATAAAACATAAAATAGATAAACGCAGAGATTTTCCCTAGGATCCCAAATTGGGACGACCAGCTTGATTTTTCATTATATTCCTTTTAGTGTTACAACACATATATACCTGCTGAAGCATACATAAATCAAATCCATTAACCCTGGATTAGAACATAACCGTAGTTCCCTTAACCGGATCCACAAAATACCAGGGGCTGAAAACCATCGTACCCAAAAACCATGTGCAAACTCATGCACAAAACCATGGGCAGATTCACCCACCGAAAAATAAGGACCAACAAATTTTTCCGGGGCACTGCCCCGAACCTTGACAGGGGGGGCTACTGCCCCCCTTGTGACCCCTCCCGATGTTGCGCCCAGTGCAACATACAGGGGGGCTATCGCCCCCCCATGACCCCCCCGTGTGTGATTAGTCATGGAAATAATATAACACATACCGAACAGTTAATTAATATCAGGTTGGGAAACATAGTTAAACCAACAGGAAGTAGGGACAAAAATAGATATGGAGGAATGGTGAGACTTGTTGCTGGATCCTAGACACTCCAAAGGTTGGTCCTCTCAATATAAACATACTATCTATTTATATTGGTTGATGAAGAATATTGTTGCAAGATATTTGATGATTCCTTCAGCTAGCTCTTCCAAGACTAATCCTAGTCTCTAGGAAATTCATAAAGGATTTCAATTAATTTAGTTTCAGGTTCAACAAAAAAATGCCTGCCTCAACCGCATTGAGAAACATATTCCCTGACTATCTCAGGCATAATTACTTGGTTCGAGTGTGAAAGACCCAACTCTAGTAGAATCTTCCGATGGCTAGCAACATGTTAGGCTTAGTTCTGGTTTTAAATTTTGTTTTTGACTAGATGAAGGATCTGTAGACTATGATATCTAATATTAGTTATTTATACTTTAGAATATTTAAAGAAACTAAGACACATATATATTTTCTTGACAACCTCAAACTTTTCTATTTTTGGATGGCTTATAATGCAGTTAGGTGGCCAACAAATATGTTTTCCCATTGGGCAGGTTGAGGCCACCTAACCATTTGAATTATGGTAGATGTAACCTACCTTTTTGAAGAAAATTAATGATTAGTCTTTCCAAGCTTAAAAAAAAAAATAATTATATTGTTTTACTCATTTTATTTATTCCTCATAATAAAACTAATTTTTTTTTTTAAACTTTCGGTTACATTATATCCCTATACATAGTTATATAAGATTAAGGTATAAATTGAAGTATTGTAATTATGGCTGACATTAACTTTTGTTCTCATTACTATTTTTAATTTGTTAATTTCAATTATTATATTACTATTTTTAAATGTAACATTATGTGACATTATCTCTCCCATACTAAGTTGTAGAGCGCCTCTCGACACAATTAATTTAGATTTAATACGAATTAAAAAATTATATTTTTATAAAATTTATTTCATTACTAAAGTTATGATATTTTCAAGAAATTTAAATTTAAACTTTATAGCAACTCTTACCAATTTAAATTAAAAATTTCTCTCTCTAAAGATGAGGATAAAGAAATATAAAATAAGGCTTGTGATCAATTTACTTGTAGTTGGGGGTTTGCTCTATTGGAAGTTCTCCCTTAAAGGGGCAAGTGAAATTTTTTCTAGTAATAAAGATATAAAATTTTGATGTTATTTTGGTTATTTATTTGCTATTGTGCTGGCTTAAATTTAACTCTTTTTAATAATAAATGTGAGTTAAATAATACAAATTAAATATCACGATATTTTCACTAAAATTCATGCTTTTCACATTTCTCCTAGTTAATATTACAACATGTTCATAATGATAAAGACATGTCTATTTAAAATAATTTAGTTACAAATACATAAAAAATAGATATTTATTTTACATAATCTAAACAGGAAAAATAAATGAATCACTAATTCTATTTGAAATTCAAACAAATTCCTCTAAATCACCATCACAAATGTGATGTGCTTGGTATGTTCTGATCGCACCGGTGTTATCATAGTTACCCAACGCATCACCTAAATAATATTTAAAAATATAGCTATATATCAGTGTGTTAGATAACGTGAACATTTTGTCCCAGTGTGAAAATGTTATACATGCGCACTGGTGCATAAGTGTGATGCACTGCTACGAAAATTTAAATTTGTGAACCAATAACGGTGCATCATAGGTATGTGTGATCCGGGTAAAATTTTGATACCATTGTAACCAAGACCTTTTACTTCGGCTGATGTGTTATAATCACATTTCATCAAAATCACATATGCAAATATAATCAAGAGGAAAACATGTCAAAAACCCCTCACTTCCCAAGAGTTTATAGAATACACTCGTTGGCCACTTGATCCAGAATCTTTAGCTTCAAGATGGAATAAAGAATTATATGTAAAATTGCATCTTAACCATGAAAATTAAAAGGCGTGAAACAAGAAGAGAGACAAAAATAAAAATCATGCAAAGAAGACAAGAACTTGATATTGGATTTCGTCTAGGAGGGACTATGTCTTCGGGCCCTGCTCAATCAATGGGGAGGCCCTCTTTCATTAAGTGGAAAATAAAATAAAAGTACAAGCATCAATGTAAAATTACACCCTTATACCTCCAATTTGCAAACTAGCCAAAAAATGGAGACCTCTATTGCAGAAACTAACGTCACCATCAGGTTCGTGTCGCCGAGAGGTGTAGAATTGATTGTCAATTTTATGAATTCTAGCACTATCGAAATCTGGGCCGTAAGGAATCTTTTAGATTCCCCTTAGATTCTTCAAATATTCTTCTCCACAGGGAATCTGGAAATCTGCAACTCAAAATAGGAATCTGATCTCACCATTGAGATCCTTGCGAAATTATGAGAAGAATGAGTATAAAGTTGACCTCATTCTGACACCCATGAATTTTGGCCTCCAAGGAATCTAAAAGATTCCCTTAGGATTCCTGAAGATTCTCCTCCACAGAGAATCTACAAAACCGCTGCTGAAAAGGTGAATCTGATATCGCCATTATGTTACCTACGAAAATATGAGAAAAATGATTGTAAACTTCAGCATATTCTGATAAAAGGAAATTTTACCTCCCCCAGGGAATCTTTGGGCATCAAAGGAATATTCTACATCTCTAATTTCATGTCACCATTCTGCCTCCCCTACCTCAAACTACATGCTTGGGTCTGGCCTCTGTCTCTATCTGGGCGCACTGACGAAATGCGAGTTTATATAAAAAACCTGGGGGGATTTAACAAAGCGGGTCTATTGGTGTACTGGTAAGTTGGGCAGTTCGTTGGAGGGAGGTCGGGGGCTCAAATTGTGACCCCTCCATAATGGTGCTAATTTGTTTTTAAAACCAATAAAATAGATTTTTTGGGGGGCTTGACCTGTATCGGGCGGCATGCCCATTCGTATCACCGTTGTATGGTATATATAAGGGTTGGGGCAGTGGGGTTGATAGCCCGCACCCCTCCCAATGTTATCCAGTGGTTGGGATATGACGTGTGGGTCCGACAGGGGTCACGGCCCGTCGGCCCCATAAGTCATTTTTGTTTTTTTTAAATATATATGTTAATATAACCGACATGGGGTGGCAACAGCCCGCCCCCCCTAACTTTATATTTATATTTTTAGTTTTTTAACAAAATTGGTTATTTTAATATTTCTCGAAAATAGGTCGAAGGAGACAAATTAAACGTCCCACAATTTCGCCCAGAATTTGACTGGAGCTAGCCGGAATCCAGTCCCGGGTTTCTGCGAATTTGCGTCCTCCTTAACTTGCCATGTCACCTGGTCAACCCCAGAACTTTGAATGCCTCTAACTTTCACATACAAGCTTGGTTTGAAAAACCGTTCGCACCATTGCGATCATGATGAAGAGATATTCAACTTGAAACTAAGTTTTTCACATTCATGTCACTTTTGTTTTTGAGGTTTCATAAGCCCTCTTCATCCTGTGTTTGTCTCTGGAGCCACCTGGATCATTCCTCCCCACTGAGGAGCTTTTGGTCCTCCAAAAGCATCAACAAGAATCTGCAAATGTTGTGTACTATGTCTGCACCACAAGTGTCCTAAAAGGTCATCCTTCATTCTCCTTCACCTTTTTCCTTCGGATCCATAAGCGATGAACCGACACCTGCATCCCCTACAAACCTATAGTACAATCTCCTGCAAATTACATGCTCAAATTGACCAAATATGACCCAAAAATTTCCATACTTGCCATGAGTTTATAACCATACTCGGTGGTCAAGCTTACATAAAATGGAAATCACACCCCTGCTTTCATTACAAGGCCAAGGACATCATTGTCACGTTTCGAAGTGATGAAAAACACATCATCACTTTTACATAAAATAAATGCATCACAAAACAAGGAAAAAAATATCATGGTTTCTTAATAAGCGACGGAAAACACATCATCAATTTTACAGTGAAAAATGAAACATATGATTTACAAACATAGCCATGACACACTACCACATCTAGAAAAACCATCTCTCACTTATCAAAGTGAATGGATCATTTCCCCATGACACATTTTATTCTCGAACATCTGTTTCAACCGGTTCATGCACCGACGCTTCATCCTTAAGGCGATGCTCTAGATGGAGCCTCGAACACGTGGCTCTTTGATGGCCACTTTGGTTGCAATGGCTGCAAAAGTATTCTTCCTCCATACATTCTTAACCAATTTCCTTTTCTATTGTGGAGAAGGATTTTCACGCCTCATCCTCCTTTGTGCTGTCATACTTTTCCAACACTCAGAAATGACATGGTTATGTAAACCACAAAAACGACAAGTTTTCTTATGCTATGATTTGCGTTCATGATTAGCAACATGCTTATAATCAAAATGAACTTGTGAATATCAAGATTTATTGTACCTTTCCTGGTGGTCTCTGGTATGATCATGGTGATGAGAGCTTGTCTCAGCTCTTCTATTGTGACATGCACTTCCATGGGGTGATGACAAAGTATTCCCATCCTTCTTTTCCCCTGACGAGTTCAAAAATGTATGTTTTCTTATGATGTCATTATGGCGATGAGAGCATGCCTCAACTCTCTCTTTGTAATATGCAATGTCATAAGATGATGGTGAAGTGCTCCCATCATTCTCTTTCCTCAATGATTTCATCAATGTCATGGGATATTCAGACACCTTTGAGCATTCTCCTTCTGTGTATCCCAAACCCGCGTAGCGAGGTCTTTGCACAACCTCCAATGACTGAGTTATGCCTTCGCCATGAATTCCAAGTCCTCCTCATTTTTACCCCATCTTGGTAAGGAGTTTCATGCCAGTTTCTATAATGGGGATCTCCACATTTTCAACATATATAATAGCATGTGAAGATGAAACTGAAGAATGATCACAACTGTTTACCTCAGATGTCGATTTTTAAATAGGTGAAGAGGGCTTCTCTTAGCCTTCATTACGCTTCACTTCCTCCAAGGCCTCCGTTGCGGCTTGTAGCTGAAGATGCAATCAATTCTTCTCCTCCTTATCTTCCAGTAGGAGTGCCTTCAACTCATCGTTATCTGCTGCTTGTTTCTCATAAGCTTCATACAAAATGTTCGCTTTCTTGGACACCCTGAGCATGGTCTCGTACATGTATTTTTCATCCTCCATTGCTGCACATTCAATGGTTCATGCATGCAGTCCACATTAGCAAGAAGACCACTCTAATACCTCTTGATCTGGGTAAAATTTCGATACCATTTAACCAAGAACTTTTACTTCGGTTGATGTGTTAGAATTAAATTTTATCAAAAGCACATATGTAGATATAATCAAGAGGAAAACATGTCAACAACCCCTCACTTTCCAAGAGTTTATAGCATACACTCATTGGCCACTTGATCCAAAATCTTTAGCTTCAAGATCGAATAAATAATTACAAGTAAAATTGCATCTTAACCATGAAACTTAAAAGGCATGAAGCAAGAAGAGAGAAGCATATCAAAATCATGCAAATAAGACGAGAACTTGATATCGGAGTTCGTCCAAGAGGGACTACGTCTCCGGGCCCTGCTCAATCAGTGGGGAGGCCCTCTTTCATTAAGTGGAAAATAAAATGAAAGTACAAGAATCAATGTAAAATTACACCGTTATACCTTCAATCTGCAAACTAGCCGAAAAATGGAGATTGTTGCAGAAACTGACATCGCCATCAGGTTCGTGTTGCCGAGAGGTGTAGAATCGACTACGAATTTGATGAATTCTGACTCTTTTGAAATCTAGGCCATAAGGAATATTTTAGATTCCCCTTATATTCCTCAAAGATGCTACTCCACAAGGAATCTATAAATATGCAACTCAAAATAGGAATCTAATCTCACCATTGAGATCCTTGCGAAATTCTGAGAAGAATGATTATAAAGTTGACCTCATTCTGACACCAGTGAATTTAGGCCTCCAAGGAATCTAAAATATTCCCGTCAGATTCTTGAAGATTCTCCTCCATAGAGAATCTACAAAACCACTGCTGAAAAGGCGAATCTTATATCGTCATTACTTTCCCTAAGAAAATATGAGAAAAATGGCTGTAAACTTGAGCATATCCTGATAAAATAAATTTGACCTCGCCCAGGGAATATTTGGGCATCAAAGGAATATTCTACATCTCAAAATTAGTGTCACCATTCTGCCTCCTCTACCTCGAACTGTGTGCCTAGGTCTGGCCTTTGTCTCTGCCTAGGCGCACGGATGAAATGCGGGTTTATATAAAAAACCTGGGCAGATTTAACAAAGCGGGTCAGTTGGTGTACTGGTAAGTTGGGAAGTTCATTGAAGGGAGGTTGGGGGGTCAAATCGTGAGCCCTCCATAATGGCACCCATTTGCTTTTAAAACCAACGAAATAAATGTTTTGGGGAGCTGTACACATATTAGGCAGCCCACCCATTTGTATCACCATTGTATGGTATCTATAAGAGTTGGGGCGGAGAGGTTGACAACCCGCGCCCCTCCCAATGTTATCCGACGGTTGGGATATGACATGTGGGTCCGGTGGGGGTCACGGTCCGTCGACCCCATAACTAATTTTTATTTTTTTAATATATATGTTAATATAACTGACTAGGGGTGGTGGGGGTGGTAGCCCCGCCTTAAATTTATATTTTATATTTTTATTTTTTAACAAAAATGGTTATTTTAAAATTCCTCGAAAATAGGCCAAAGGAGACAAATTAAAGGTCCCACAATTTCGCCCAGAATCCGGCTAGATCCGGCCAAAATTTGGTTTGCTGGGGTTCTACGACATTGCATCTTCCTTAACCTGCCATGTTACCTGGTTAACCCTAGAACTTTAACTACCTCTAACTTTCGCATACAAGCTCGGTTTGACGAACCGTTCACAGCATTGTGATCGGGACAACGATATATTCAACTTGAAACTAATTTTGTCACATTCCTTACACTTTTATTTTTGAGATTTCATAAGCCCTCTTCATCCTGTGTGTGTCTCTAGAGCCACCTGGATCAATGTATGTACCATATACGGCGTTTTTGTGTTTAACAATGCACCGAAGTCAGTGCATGACTGTGTTTTTGGTGCATCGATGCTTTTTTTTTTAATTGAAAGCTATGTTTCCATATTAATAAACACATTTTTCATTTAATCGAAAAAAAAAAATGTATTTTATGTATAAGGATAATGTATTTTATATGTCAATCATGTAGTAGAGACATTAGTAGAGGGAGAAACAACATAAGCAGGAGAAAATGGTGGACCATGGGAGGCTAGAGAGAGGGATAACGCCCAATTATTTTCCTACAATACATACTGTAGGTGTCTTACTTGGATCTTAGAGGTCCTTGCTACAAACCACCATGGATTTCAGAAATGGAACTATGAAAAGTTTATTCTTTGTTAAAAATTTTCAGTTCAAATGGTAAAATAAGAGTGAAGTTAGAAGGCAGTGGTGTAGAGAAAATATATCGGATTAGGGTGTCATGGGTCTTATCAATCACACACCAAATACCGTGAAAAATTGTAATTGTGCCTTTCATGCCACTTCTATATCATACAATTGATGTCCTTGAAACCAACAACGTGATGTATATGGCTTCGGCTCATGACTTTCAATGAAATAATGTATATGACTCAGGCTCGTGATCTTCAATGATAATTTTGGGCAGGATAGATTTTATGCCTTATTATGTAGCCTTATCACTTATTATTACCAAACTTATAAAGACATGTCTACTTTAAATAATTTAGTTATAAATGCATAAAGATGGATATTTATTTTACATAATCTAAATAGGAAATAAAAACACGTCACCAAGTCTATTTGAAATTCAAACAAATGCCTATTAATCACCATTACATTATTTATCATTTAATTCTTAGACATAATATATATATTTATTAAATCAAATTTTATTATAATTACCATTGAAGAGAAAAGTCAAAGTTGCTCCATTATCCATGAAGAAAAAATTAAAACCTCTCATGAATCCATGTAAGTACATTTGCTTCTCTTATGGTCCATAAAAATATGTAATCAACATTTTGTACATGCATAAGTCCGTCTATTAGTTTAAAACAATGCACCATAGGCATGTGTGCACCTTCTATGGTGTGGTTGTGTTTTACAGAGCACCAAAGCCGGTGCATGATTCTGTTTTTGGCACACCAATAATTTTTATTTATTTTTAATTGAAAGTTATGTTTCCATATTAATAAATACATTTTTCATTTAATAAAAAAAAATATATATATATTTGATGTATGAGGTCAATATATCTTTTATGTCAATCATGTAGCAGAGACGTCAACAGAGGGAGAAGCAACAATTGGAAATACTTAGCGAAATAATGAAAACAAAAACATACAACAATAATATAAATGATGAAATAACACTAGTACATGTCACTCTCCATTGTCATCACCTTGATTATCTTCCTCGATGCTTGGCATGATAAAAATGTTGTTCTCAAAAAAAATGTTTTGATCTAGGGTAGTGTATTAATACAAACCACCAATCCTTGTCTAACACATCTGGGTAAAAAAGCACTCGGTTGCAATGTTTTAGGAAAACATAAGGTTCCCTAGCTTCATGCCACATCTTTATAGAGTTGATAGATATCAACCCACTATCGCAATATTCCTTTACATTATTCCGATCAAAGGTGTCCCACCACTTACACTTAAAACTAACACATTGGAATGAAGAGAAGCCACTTTGTGTCTTTCCAATGTAACCTAATGTCCCCCACATTAGGTTTTGATTGCAATGACTAGGATGACTAGATTGGTAAAACTTGACTTCCAATCCACAGTCTTATTTCATGCATCCATCATCAGCGTCCTCCATGCGAAAATGATGTTCATATGCCCATATATATGGGAAAAAATTTACCTTTAAAAAAGTGAAAAAATCACAATGTCATGTACTGTCTAATAACCCACACATAATTAAAAATATAAAATATATATAGATGTTACAATTCAAAGGTGAAACGTGAAGTTAAAACTGTACAGAAAGAGATTATAATTACTCAGTTGTTGCACCCAATCCCTATGTTCAGCGCATCATCTTCATCACGCAGGTAACGATAATATGCACCGTATTTCTCTCTGACTCGATCAACAAACCAACTGTTAGGGCATGTTATTGTCATATTTTATTTTAAATGATCAAGATAAGGCATACTTATACCATTCAACTATTTGAATTCTTTCCTATCACTATCCCATTTCCTTCTCTTCTCTTCATACAATGTGACCCACAATTGTGTCACTTCCATATTGTAAAGAATGAATATGTTGATCGCTTCAATTTCTGAATTCGTTGATGAAACAAAACTAATATATATATATATATATATATATATATAGTACTTATGATATCAAGATATGCATTGATATTAAGTTCAATGTGAATAATTATTGTGTAGTAATTTGAAAAATGATATGCCTGCCATTACTCTTTATCATGCAGCTAGTCCCATTCGTTTTGAGAAGATCCCCTTCTCTTTTGTATTCACCCATTTTGTCATCCCAAATCACCACAATTGGTGTGTTTTTGATCTATTTTAATTACTCACTAGAATAATATAAATACTCATACGATATATACCCCTTGCCATATACCCCTCGGGTTTTTCCCTTCGTCGAACAAAAACTTTCAATTTCTTCATGTGCCTCTCTAAGAATAACATCTAACGAAAATAAATGACCGCAAGTAATTCAACCTCATCTACTTTGTGGATTAGAAGATGAACCTGCAAATCCACAAAACTCATAAGAAATTCCTTCTAAAACATACAAAAAACCTCAGTTATCTCTTGACGTCACCGTGGAATGCTAGTCATATCAATCTCATTTGTTGTGATCCAATGTACAAATGAATACAATTTATATATGACATGTCATAGGTCTTGGGGGAAGTCATGGTTCATACACCCACACATGAGTAGAGGATAATGACACTGCATAGTAAATATTACATTATACAAAAATTAATTATAAATATCCCATTACATAATATATATATATATATATATATGTTTTTGAAATACTTACTCTTAGAAGGTTCAAATAGTCATGCGATTTCAACCCTGACAAATGGTCATCCATAGTGAAGCGACACCATAATGAAGACTCATATAAAGAAGGCACCCTCACTTTCATTATAACTTCCTTTGTCAAAGAAAGATCATCTTTCTTTAAAATCCATGGGATATCACCTTCTTTGAAAGACCAAGAGGGGCCAGCCTCTCCTCTAGTTTCTTGTCTTGGCTAATGTTTCTTTTTAGTTTTTGAAGAAATACGATCTCTCCTAACATTCAATGTGTAAATTTATTTCAATGATATGTGCCTCCATAAATAAGATGAAACATTTTTAAGTAAATTCACGAGGTCTAGAAAGTGGGAAATCTTAAGATGATCCCAATATGGGAATTCATAAAAGACATATTTCCTTTTCATCCCAATGGTAAATTTCTCAACATAGGTGCCAAATAAATATGGATCATTGAACATAGGCTCCCCATTTGAATCAAACATTTATGAAAACTCCTTCTCCTTCTCTATCTCATATGCTCTAAACCATCTAACTGTTGTCATTATTGCAGGCCTTTGGGTTCTCTTTGGTTTACCATTGAAAGTGGATGTTTCTCATAAGGGTGTTATTCTGTAGGAATACCCTGGATCAGTCATACAATGGATTTCGTAGGTGTTCATACCACCTAGCCTTTAAATAAGGTCTGCAACATTTACATCCATACAATTTTTTTACAGGACCTGTGAAATTATTGTATACATGCCGACACGTTAACAACCATGAAGATATGAACAATTGCAATGAATTAAATTAATATGTGAAACAAGATTGTTACAAAACAAATCAATAAGAATGTAATTTACCAGAGTAAACTCCTAAGCTTGGATAACCATGTATGGTGTAAGCACATATTCCATATAATGTAAAAATCCTCTCTATTGTGATGGGTCTTGATACATCTTATACATGTATCCCTTACCATAATTCCTTAAATTCATCTACCAATGGTTGTAAGCAGACATCCATATTCTTCACTTGTCTTATACCAGGGACTATGAGAGCCAAAATAAGATGTTCATTTTTCATGGACAACCAAGGGGGATATTGTTAGTGATCACTACTACAAGACAAACATAATAGTTGGTGTTTTGGAGGGAATATGGGTTGGCGCCATACATCGCTATGCTGATTTTTAGAATTCATACTTCATCCTTGAATTTTTTAGGCCATGTATCCTCTATATGCTTCATGGCTATTGAATTTGTTGGGATTTTCATAACTCCTAAATAAATTCTGTGTGAGGCATTCCATCCATGCAACATAGAAAATTCTTTGCAAAGACAGAGTCTTTAAATCATTGGGATTATAGGCATGTACCTCAATATATTATGAGGAAGACCATGCAATTTACCCATTTGTTTTGAATTATAGTACTTTTCATGCCCATATTTTGGACATATCTCTTTTCCTTCATATTCTCCTCTATATAGAATACAATATTTCAGACATTTATGATATGATATGTACTCAACACCCAACATTTCAACAACTGCTTTGCCTCTTCAAAGCTACTCGACATTACATTATCACTCGAAAGAACCTTATCTTTGACTATCCTACAGTTGCTAGGGAATATAATTGTATAATGTCAATATTTAACATTCATAATATCGACCATTTCTAAATTTGATTGGGTGACAAAATATAAGGAACTTGATCGATCATGCAAGTCAATTACCTCAATATTGTCAAGAAAAAGTCAATCGACATGCCAAAATTTTCTTTCATGTTGCACAACAACATCATAGTCTCGAGCTGAGAAGACTTTGACTTGTCACTAGGTCAAAAGAGAGGGGTGGTGGAAGAAGATTTCAGGATTTCGAATAAGGTACCATTGATACGAGCATCATACCCTAGCTCATCATTCTACAATGCATTTAACAACATTTCCTCCATGGAAGTCATATCCCATAAGTAATCATCCATACCAACCTCCATTGCCAACTTGTGATGAAGAACTACTATGGTTGTAATAATTCCTAACTGGTGAATCTAGACGTAGTGGGAATTGAATAGGTTGTTGATTCAACCATTCTTTGTATGCTTCCTCTCTGAGTCTTAATCTTTGACAGTAAAAAAATTGAATTCGCCCCCCCCCCCCCCCCAAGGAGAGCTGGTCTCTATTGTAGCTCTGTCAGCATTTTCCCTCGAATTAACTCAGTTCATTCCACGTTGTCTTCCTCAACTCTTCTATAATTTTATTTATCAATTTCGGAGAAAATGAAAAATAAATACATTAAGAAAACTTGGGAAAATTTAAATGTATCCCTGAACTTAAATTCTATCGCCGAACCTTAGAACTAAGGTTATCACCCTTCAAAGTCCTATTTTAATAACTTGGCGCATTATAAATAAACACTTATAAAAACTTAGGCCTCAGGCCCACCTATACAGTCGATGGAATTCAATGTAATTCAACGTCCATACCTTGGCTTATCCTCCGAGCTCTTTTGAAAGCGATCATCGTTCAATGAGCCGGCCTCAGATCGGACGGCATACATCAATATCGTGCTGAATTCATCGTCGACAGTTAGCACGCGATGAAGTGGTATTGTCCCGTCGACGTGGTGGATTTTTACAGGATTTCTTGGCTTTGGGTGGTTTCCCTTCCGTACCAAAAGCGGTGCGATCAAAATTGCTCCGGTTTTTGAACAGTGATTGACTGTAGGTTGAACCAGGGTTAACACCTTCCTTTCTAATTTCTCCGGTTCACTAACTCAGGTTCGAATCTTGGACCACACTCTCAGTTCACAATAAAACAAACTTATTTCTCTATAAGTGGGGGTTTCACAACCAGAGCTTACGGGCAAACATCCTTACGAATTCATTCTCAGAGGCAGTTTGGACACAATGTAAGTTTGTTACAAGGACTGAATACATTCGACCACGGCTTCTTCCAGGGATTTATTTCAACAAAGCTTAGTCCTAAAATTCAAGAGAAATCTATGATCAACAATGGACAGAGAGACATGCGGAGATTACATGGCAATTCTATTCAACAGTTATACACAGAATGGTGTTTCAACCACCTCGCAATTAAACAAATTCCCTCACAAAAATAAATTCAAAGACAAATTAATAATCAACAAGCACTGAAATTTATTCAACAGGAAGCAGTTGCTTAACACTCAGATTTTACTGCAGAAATCTCCTCCCTTCAATACATCCGGGGGATACAATTTATATGTATTATTATGTGTCTCTTCGGTTCCTCTGTAAGGACCATTTCTATTCTAACAAAACCTAATTACATTATTCGAATAACTGAACAGGACAGATGGACTGAACCAAAAATATTTGACTTCAACTGACTCTAACTGATCTAAATGCAACAGACAGCTAAGGTATTAACACCTTGCTGCTACAATTCGAATGATTCTGATCCCTCCTAGCCACAACATGTGGAAAAAAATTCCTACATTGCTGGCTAGTGTCTAATGCCCCTACATCAGACTCCTGAGGGAACTTTTCTTCATGGACTCCTATCCATGAGCTCCTCCAATGATCTGCCTATCTTCTGCAACATTCCTTCAGTCATCCAAGTTGCATCTTCCTCTGGCTGGTCCTTCCATTTGATTAAGTACTGAAAGTACTCTTGTCCTCTGGTCTTTCTGAACACTCTTTTGTCCAATATCTTCTCTGACTGCAGTGGTTGTGCTGGAGGTAGCTGCTTTTCCCACTCAATTTGTTCCTTGTCTGTTGGTCCCTCTTCTGCACCATCATCTTCATACTTGTAAAAATCTGCAACATTAAAAATGGGAGATATTCCAACATCAGGAGGCAATTCAATCTCATAAGCATTAGTAGAAAACTTTCTAAGTATCTTGCATGGCCCAATATTTTTGAACTTCAGTTTTTTATACTGCTTCTTTGGGAATCTCTCCTTTCTCAAGTGCGCCAAAACCAGATCTCCTACTTCAAAATGGACTTCTCTTCTGCTCAAGTCTGCTCTGCCTTTGTATTTGATGCTACTACCTTGTAGCTTCTGTTTCACTTGTTCATGTATGGCTTGGATTTCTGAAGCAAATTCCTCACCATCAGCACTCCTCAGTTCTACCTTTCCCATATTTCTTAACTCTGATATTCCTCTGGGGTGCATTCCATAAAAAATATGGAATGGACTCTACCCTGTGCTTCTGTTTGGTGAGTCATTATATGCATATTCTGCCTGAGGCAAAATATGATCCCACTGCTTGGGATGCTCTCCTGCAAGACTTCTCAACAAATTTTCCAAACTCCTATTTACTACCTCAGTCTATCCATCAGTCTGAGGATGATAAGCTGAGCTGAAACTCAGTTTGGTACCAAGTTTCTTCCACAATGTCCTCCAAAAATGGCCCACAAATCTGGTGTCTCTGTCTGAAACAATACTCTTGGGAAACCCATGCAACCTAACAACTTCTTTGAAAAACAAGTTAGCAACATGGGTGGCATCACTAGTTTTATAACATGGAATAAAATGTGCCATTTTGGAAAACCTGTCCACCACAAAAAAGACTGCATCGTTCCCCCTCTAAGTCTTGGGAAATCCTAGAACAAAATCCTTACTCACCATGTCCCAAGGCCTGTTTGGAATAGGCAAGGGAGTGTACAATCCTACATTCTGGCTCCTTCCTTTGGCATATTGACAGATTTTGCAATTTTTCACAAACTTGTCCACTTCTGCTCTCATCTTGGGCCAATAATAGAAGTGACTCAGCTGATCATAAGTTTTATCAATACCAAAGTGCCCAGCAAGTCCACCACTATGCTTCTCCTTGATCAAATTTTCTCTCATGGAACATTTTGGTACACACAGTTGGTTTCTCCTGAATAGTAAGTCCTCCTGCAAGAAATAATCTAGCCACTGGCTTCTATCTGTTAGAACAGGGTTACAACATGCTTCAAATGCTTCCTTAAAATCTGAATCTGTTTTATACAGTTCTTTGAGAAAATCAAATCCTACAACTTCAAAATTGGTTTCTTGAACAAGCATGTGCCTCCTACTCAAAGCATCAGCTACTTTATTTGCTTGGCCACTTATATGTTTCAAAACAAAGTTAAAACTTTGGAGATACTCAACCCATTTGGCATGCTTATGATTTAACTTGGGCTGCTGTACAATGTACTGCAAAGCATGATTATCAAAGTATAATACAAATTCTTTGGACATTAAATAATGCCTCCACTTTTTCAATGCCTGAACAATTGCATAGAATTCCTTCTCATAAGAGGAATACTTCCTTCTGGTGTCATTCAACTTTTCACTGAAATAAGCTACAGGCCTATCATCCTGACTCAGCACAGCTCCAATGGCTTCTCCACTGGCATCACACTTCACTTGAAATGGTTTAGTAAAATCAGGCAGAATCAAAACAGGCTTTTCAGTTATCTTTTGCTTCAAAAGTTTAAAGTTTCTTTCTGCTTCAGCAGTCCACTTAAATGGTTGTTTTCTCTTCTTTATTGTCTCAATGATGGGTGCATTAATCTTACTGAAGTTTCTTATAAATTTCCTGTAAAAACTGGCAAGTCCATGGAAACTTCTTACCTCAAAAACATTTCTGGGTGAAGGCCACTCCACAATTGCCTTAACCTTTTCTGGGTCCATCTTCAATCCTTCTGCAGAGACAACAAAGCCCAAATACACCAATTCTTCCTTCATGAATGAGCATTTATTTAATTTTATCAGCAGTTTCTCTTGGTGCATCTTCTTCAAGACATAATTAAGATGCCTTAGATGTTCTTCTTTAGTTTTGCTGAAAACTAATATATCATCCAGATACACTATCACAAATTTACCAATGAATTATTTCAACACTTCATTCATAAGTCTCATAAAAGTACTAGGTGCATTTGACAACCCAAAAGGCATTACCATCCATTCATACAGTCCTTCATTCGTTTTAAAGGCAGTTTTCCACTCATCACCCTCTCTTATTCTAATCTGATGATATCCACTTTTTAAATCTATCTTTGAAAAATATTTAGCACCACTCAAACAATCCATTAAATCCTCAACTTTGGGCAAAGGGAATCTGTACCTGATTTTTATCTTATTGATTTCTCTGGAATCAGTACACATCCTCCAGCCTCCATCTTTCTTTGGGCTCAATACTACTGCTACTGCACATGGACTCAAACTTTCTCTGATCAGTCCCTTGTCCACCAATTCCTGTACTTGTCTCCTGATTTCTTCATTTTCTGTGGGAGTCATTCTGTAGGCTGCCTTATTTGGCAGATTTGAACCAGGGATAAAATCTATCTGATGGTTGATCTTCCTCACAGGTGGCAGCTCATCAGGTAAATCATCCACAACAATGTCACAATAATCATCTAACATCTCTTGTATCTCTACTGGTAAATCAGAAATATTTGTAGAAGTAAGAACTAATTTAGGCTTGCAAGATAAAGCAAAGCTTACCTCTTCTTCTTCTATCTGCTGCAGATATTCCTTCTCGCTCAGCAACAAGGTCTTTGGATCAATCACTCTGCTGGATGGCTCTCCTTCTTCCATGGGTATCAATGTATGATGTACCCCATCTTTGAAGAACTTGTAAGTGTTCTTCTTGCCATCATGCACTGCTGCTTTGTCAAACTGCCAAGGTCTACCTAGCAGTATATGACACACATCCATGGGCATCACATCACATAGGACTTTGTCTTTATAGTTTCCCATTTGCAGCTCTATCTCACACTATTATTTTACAATCAGTCGGTGCCCTTTATGCAGCCAAGACACCCTATACGGAGTTGGATGCTCCCTTGTCTTCAACTTCAACTTCTCTATCACCTCAGTGGAAACCTAATTGTCTGTGCTGCCACTATCAATGACTAGCTGGCAACATTTCCCCTAGACTTTGCATATGCTCCTAAATAAAGTCTTCCTTTGTGTAGGCTCAATGACCTCTTTTTTTTGTTTCAACGGAACCTTATTGACCACCAAGTATTCTCCCCTCTCTGGTATAATTTATTCTTCAATTGATACCTCTTCTCCATCTTGGGAAACAACAAAATTTCTTGGACCAACACCCACATTCTCTAGGCACTCATAGTGCTTGTGTCTCACTTGCTGACATCTATAGCACCTCAATTCTCTACCTCTACTTCTGCCTCCTCTTCCTCTGTAAGAACCCCTTCTACCTCTTGCATCACCCTCTGTAGATGCATTCTGAGGTGAGCTACTGTTAGCTCCATCTCTAGGTGTAGTAGGCTTTCCTCTACCACCCTGACTTCCCTTTCCATGGAAAGTACCTCTCCCTTTGGCAGACTACTTCCTCAGGAGTTTCTCCTCTGCTTTCAAGTCCATCTAATAGGCCTCTTCAACTATCTTAGGAGACAGAAGACCAATCTCATCTTGGATCTCTAGCTTGAGACCATTCACATATCTAGCAGTCTTCTCTGGTGTGTCTTGAAATTTCCCAGCTCTTATTCTCACTCTATAGAATTCTTCTGTGTATTCCTTTACTGTTAGCAACCTCTGTCTTAGGTTCTGAATTTGCCTAACCAATGTTAGTTTATAATCACTAGGCAAGAATTTACCTTTTAACTTAGCCATCATTCTGGTCCAGCTTTTGATAGGCTGCTTGCCATCTCTCCTTCTTTCTTCTTGCACTCCATCCCACCAAAGTGAAACATGTCACTTCAGCTTTGTTACTGCAAACTTGACCTTCTTATCTTCGCTCATTTCTTCATAGTCAAAGCACTTGTTCATTTCATTAATCTAGTCCTCCAACTCCTCTGGATTCAGTCCTCCTGCAAAACTTGACACTTCAATCTTGGGCTTAATTGCAGACCCCAGAACAGTTCTGAGGAGCCTCATGTCAGGAGGAATCTCAGCAATTTTTCCAGCTTCTTCTATCTCAGGTTCACTAGTGTCTTCAGGATCTCTGGGCTGTCTTCGCTCTATGGCATCCATTATGGCTTCGAACCTCTGCAAGGTCTCCAACACTTCTGAATTGGAAACGGGTCCGCCTCTCCTTCTGCCAACACCTCTACCAACTCGGATTGCCATGTTAATTCTCTACAAAAAAAACTCAAAAACAACTCTGATACCACAATTGACAGCAACAAAATTGAATTCGGGCCCCCCAAAGGAGAGCTAGTCTCTATTGTAGCTATGTCAGCATTTTCCCTCGAATTAAATCAGTTCATTCCATGTAGTCTTCCTCAACTCTTCTATAATTTTATTTATCAATTTCATAGAAATTGACAAATAAATACATTAAGCAAACTTGGGAAAATTTAAAAGTATCCCCGAACTTTAATTCTACCGCCGAACCTTAGAACTAAGGTTATCACCCTTCAGAGTCTTATTTTAATAACCTGACGCATTATAAATAAACACTTATAACAACTTAGGCCTCGGGCCCACCTATACAGTCGACATAATTCAATGTAATTCAACGTCCATACCTTGGCTTATCCTCCGAGCTCTTTTGAGAGCGATCACCGTTCGATGAGCTGGCCTCAGATCAGACGACGTATGTCAATATTGCGCTGACTTCGCCACCGACAGTTAACGCACGATGAGGGAGCGATGAGGCGGTGTTGTCCCGTCGATGTGGCGGATTTTTACAAGATCGCTTGGCCTTGGGTGGTTTCCCTTCCGTACCAAAGCGGTGAGATCAAAACTGCTCCAGTTTTTGAACAGTGATTGACTGTAGGTTGAACCAGGGTTAACGCCTTCCTTTCTAATCGCTCCGGTTCACTAACTCAAGTTCGAATCTTGGACCACACTCTCAGTTCAAAATAAAACAAACTTATTTCTCTATAAGCAAGGGTCTCACAACCAGAGCTTATGGGAAAACATCCTTACGAATTCATTCTCAGAGGCGGTTTGGACACAATTTAAGTCTGTTACAAGGACTAAATACATTCGACTACGACTTCTTCCGGGGATTTATTTCAACAGAGCTTAGTCCGAAAATTCAAGAAAAATCTATGAACAACAATGGACAGAGAGACATGCGGAGATTACACGACAATTCTATTCAACAGTTATACACAGAATGGTGTTTCAACCACCTCGCAATTAAAAAAATTGCCTCACAAAAATCAATTCAAAGACAAATTGATAATCAATAAGCACTGAAATTTATTCAATAGGAAGCAGTTGCTTAACACTCATATTTTACTGCAGAAATCTCCTCCCCTCAATACATTCGGGGGATACAATTTATATGTATTATTATGTGTCTCTTCAGTTCCTTTGTAAGGACCATTTCTATTCTAACAAAACCTAATTACATTATTCGAATAACTGAACAGGACATATGGATTGAACCAAAACTATTTGACTTCTATTGACTCTAACTGATCTAAATGCAACAGAAAACTAAGGTATTGACACCTTGCTGCTACAATTCGAATGATTCTGATCCCTCCTAGCCACAACATGTGGACAAAACTTCCTACATTGCTGGCTAGTGTCTAATGCCCCTGCATCACTCTTAATGCAGCCTTCTCTCGATTTTACATTGTAGTGGGGTGCATTGGAAGATGGTGGGTGGGTCGCTCATCATCACTAGAATCTTAATTTCAAAAAATATTGAACGTGATTAGTACAATATCAATGATATTAGTAAGTACGTCAATATTGCAATTAGTTTGTTGATATTTCAGTATACCAAACAATTATTACCATCGTTGATCCAGGATTGCAGCTAGAATATGACATGTTCCAATTAGAAGGGTGAAGTTGTTGTCCATTTTCATCTACCAACTTCTTGCGATATGTTTCTCCTGATAAGAGCTTACGAAGTTTTTGAAAATAATACAGAGTAATATTTTTTGCATCTGAACTCGATTTTGAATCTGGATCTTGGAAATAATCTGCATACATTTTTATTCAAATTGAAATGGATTAAAAAAAATATCAATTAGATAATAGAAATATAAATAAAATTTGAACTTACTCGAGATGGAAAGGGAGAACTTCACAAATGACTTTGATCAACAGTAGGGAATGAGATGGAATTTGAAGAATTGACCATTTGATATTATTGAGATTTTTTTCCTTTTTTTTCAGAAAAACCAGGAATAAAAATTTGTGTAAATATCTAAAAGTAATCTCGAGAACCATATAACTACAATCTGAATTTCAATATAGTTTTGAAACCATATAAAAAATAAGGTGAATTTAAGCAGAAAATCTATATTATGAACTATTGTAATTCATGTGGATGTGTCGTAAAGGAAAATTTGAGATTAATATGCCATTTTATGTGAAAATAAAATATGAAACCGCAACCATAGAAAAATCACACTGGTCTGTTTAATAATAAGTGCACCGAGGCTTTTAAATTATACCTGCACCAGTTTCTGACATTCTTCAAAAATAAAAAGTAAGTTATCATATCAGTTCCCTTTCACATAAAAACACATTGGTACGTTTAAATAAAAAAATAGCATTGGCACACAATTGTTTCCCGAATTTAGAAAATAAAAACGAATTCAACCGTCTCGGTGATCTTTTAATTATACATCACACTGGTGCGTTAAAAAAATAATGACAACGTTTTGGGATTTCGAAAATGAAAAAAAATTAAATAATCTTGGTGCGTTGAAAAAATATGGCACGCCGAAAATTTCGGTGCACTTTTGATATAAACGCACCTATGTGCTTAACTATCGAACACACTGATGTGTAGAGAAATTGAATTAAAAAAACATGATTTTTTTTTTTAAATTTAAAAAATGAGCGGAAATTGATTTTTTGAAATCCAATTTCATAAAATCTTTTAAATAGTAAAAAATTATTCACCGTTTCATTGTTTTACCCAAAGTTTGAAGGGAATGATTTCCAAGAGAGATATACCAGGAGCAACATGCAACAACATCATAATACTTTGGAGAAGCAAAACAATTCAGAATATCATAAGCTAAAAGGTATGGTTATTCACTCAAAAACCTGCATAATAAGTTTTAAATTTAATGTTTTTTTTTCTAATAAAAAAACTTACAATTTATGTTAGGGTTCAATTAAAAGAGAGATCATTTGCAAGAGAAGTTCAGACCAGAGTTGCAAAATATTTTGGATTTGCTGAAAGATCAAAAGTTGAAAGCTATGGTGATTTGCTCAAAACCCTACATAACAAGAATATTAAATTTTACTGTTAAAATGTTTTACAATTTCTATTATATTTATTCACATTTTAGAAAAAAAAATTAAAAACCTTGTATAATAAGAAATTTACTATAGATTTTACTAGTCAAAAATTTTACGCTATTTAAATTTAATTAAAATTAAGAAAAAAGAAAAAAAAGAAAAATAAAAAGAAAACAAAAAAAATCAAACAAAAAAAATCAATACTTACGTTAAACCCTTTCTTCTTCCTGTAAAATTTCACATTAAAGTTTAACTTTTTCTACCACTTCACAATTAGGGTTTTTCAATTTAGGCATTTTAGATTTAATGAGTTTGTATACTTACTATATATAGGGTCTTTTACATATAAAGTAGGGGAATCACTTATTGAATTAGATCCAAACCTTGTCGGCCCTCTCCATTTTTTTTTAAACGGTTATATGTTACGCAATGTGTCATCTCTAACATAATGCACCAATGCTACTTGAGTAATACAACACACGGGTAAATTATAACACTTTCAATTTTGTCTAGTATGTTCATCATTTCTCCTGATGTAATATAATGCACCAATGTGCATGTTCCTAATAGCACTATAAAACCATTGCAGTGTGTTGAGCCTTATAAATCACACCGTATACCCTCTCCCATTTTAAAAAAAAGGTATATGTTTCGCGATGCACCCTATGTAACATAACACATTGGGGCTACCGAAGTAACACAACGCATCACTATATTATAACAATTTATTTTGTCCAATATTTTCATTGTTGCTCCCGATGTAATATAACACACTAGCTCTCAGGCTCCTATAACACTGTTAAATAATTCTGTTGTGTTTAACCTTACAAATCACATCGTCTTCCCTCTCCTTTCTTTTGAAAAACGGCTATATGTTGCGTGGTTCTCCCTATATAACACACTTGTGCTACTTGAGTAATTCAACACACCGATATATTATAACACTTTCGATTTTGTCCAGTTTGTTCATCGTTGCTCTCGATGTAATATAACGCACCACCACATCTATTACTAATATCATCGTTAAGTAAGTGCGATGTTTTTATCCATACAAATGGCACCGTCCTAATTTAAAATTAATTTTCCATGATGGTGCTGAACAATTAAAAGCCCAGTGTGTTTAATCTTATAAATGTAAACACACCAATTACTAGAGCTTTTTTTGGCTGAAAATTATTTGATTTATTTGTAAAATATATCTAATGGTTTTTGTATTGAATGGTACATGTTGTATATTGATTAAAACATGTCTCAAAATGTCTCAAGTAATAAAAATACTAATTGACATAATGACAACACATCAAAAAAATAAAAAAAGGCAAGTTTATTGTAAATTTCTTACAAAATTAATATGTTTGAGCTATATGTAAGTTTAACTAATATGTATTAATTGGTCTGGGTCATGCAGAGCCACAAAATGAAGAAGGTCAATAAGATTATTTCTAATTTAAATGCAGAAGAGCATAAAACCCTCATAGAAAAATTTCAAAATGATGAATAAGGTGAATGAAAAAATATTATTCAATATGATTTTTTTTTTAATTTTCATTTGAATAATATACTTAAGAATATAAGATAACATGTTTTAAAAAATATATTAATTCATATATGTTTAATGTTCTACATGGAGCAACAACAAAGGAAAATATTAATGTCGTTCTTAGAAAATCAAAATTATGGAACATGTAAATATGATGAATCGTTTCTTAGCTCATCTGGAGTGGTGACAGAGGTTAATGAAAGGGGGGGGGGGGGAATTTTTTACGAAACAATGAGGGATCTAGTGGACCGAACATATAGACGTACTTTCCACTTACAATACAAAAAATAATGCAATGATGCTAAGAAAAAAATTATATCTAAACTATAGGAAGCATTTCTATAGAAATGGTCAATGAGACATGTCAAATTTGCAATAGAAAAAACACACAACAACAAAACAGAAACATTCAAAGTGTAATATTCCTAATTGTATAAAATGATTTTCTAGAATTATATGTATATATTACTACAAACCATTAATTTATTAATAACGATTTTGTTATATTTAGTTTTCATATATCATTATAAAAATATTTTATTATTATTTTTTCAGGAATATTATGAAAATCCAAAATGGTCAACGCAATGATATACGAGACATGCCAGTAGGAATATCCAAAAAAGTGTATTAGGAGATGGTCAAAGAAATGGACATAATTTCATCATAGGAGGATCCATCTCAACAACAATGTGCTTCAAATGTATGTAATCACAATTGAATTTGTACATATAAAAATATAATTTAGCATTAAATATTAATTTTCAAGTATTTTCTTGCAGAAAAGAAAACAAGATGGAATTCATTCAACACATAAAACAAGACGACAAGGAAGAAAATGGTTGATTTCAAAGTTTGTGAATAATTGTTAATATTTCCTTATAACAACTCAAGGTTTCCTTTCGTATATTTTAAGTTTTGTTACAACAACCATCCTTGAATGTCTTCAAATAGGTGCTAACATACAAAGAAGATACGTCGGAAGAATTGATTGACATTAGGTTAAATGACGGTTGTGAGTATATGTTGGCATATCAAAAATTAATTATGGAATTTGTAAGTATCTATGTTGTTTTACTTCTCTGATTTTATAGTTAATAAAACAAAAAAAATCATTTAAATTAGATATATGATTTATTATGGGGTATAAACTTGCAGGAAATAAAGTATGGAACTACGCCAACAAAATAGTTGTTGAAAGAAGGCATTAGATTTGATTTTGAAAGAATGTGTATAATTCATTAGTCACTTCTTGCTATGGTAAATTATTTTTCAATTTACATTGATGTATATTATTTATTTCAATTTTCATTATTCTCACCAATGTAGATACACTCATTACACTTTATTTTTATGTTTGTAGATTGAAAAAGATCAAGAATATGAAAACAATTGATGCAGTCAACAAAACATTCCTTCAAATAACCCAAATCATGGAAGTAGCTCAATCGCTAACAATAGTTCCAACGAAGAATGATGATATATTTGGATATCAATGCAACATGTTGTATTTTTTGAAATAATTGTCTGTGAAAGTCGGACATTTTGTTTAATGTAATCATAGGCATAGTGTCCCAATTGAAAGACAAGGGGTTACCAATAACAATCCCATTTTGTATGACAAAGAGCCTCTTATTGATAATCAAACACATTTTAATTTATTCTATTGTGTTGTCCATTGTCATTGTGAAATGTTACACCACTGATTAAATATATTGATGATTAAATATTATAAAGAAGAGATGAAAAATATGATAATATAACAAATTAATCCAAACATCATATACAAATGCACTAAACAAATATTAATTTATATGAATATTGTTATAAGATATATGTTGATTTCTTAATTAATAACAGATTTGAAAAATTACAATAATTGCATTGTCATAGGTTGATGTCTCCAAAAAAGAGAAAATCTCATACAAAAACATTGGTGCATCCATAAAATAAAAACACATCAGTGCTTTACTTCAAATAAAAGCATCAAGACATCATATTTTAGCTTAACCAGTGCCTTTTCGAAAAACGAGAGCATTGGGGCTTTCAGATATTCCCTATTGTAATTCTTAACGCACTGGTGCTTTCATAGAACTAACACTCCCCGATTCTACAAAATATTATTTTCATTCTCGGTGCACTATTAAAATTAACAACATCAGACCCTCTATATAACAAACACACCTAGGCATTTATGTAAACAAGACATTTCAGTGCTTTATTTTTAAAAGAAAGCATTGGAATTGCAATTATTTTTTGCATGCACTGGAGTCGTTCCTTCATCAAAAAATGATTGGGATTTTTTTATATCAGCACCGACATGGCATACGTTTCAAGTTTTGATGCTCTTTAAGTTGAACACACTAGTATTTTTATAAGCACCAGGGTTTTATACATTTCAAGTTTTTTTTTTTTTTTTTTCATTTAAATGCCTTGGTGCTTTTAATTATGTTTGAAGTCTGGCACGTTTCTAAAAAATAAAAAAATTAATAATAATAATAATAAATAAATAAATAAATAAATAGATAAATAAAAATATAAAATAAAAATATAGAATAAAATAAAATAAAATAAACATCCGCTGAAACCTCTGGTCCCCCATATTTTTTCAGTTTTGATGAAGTTTTGTTATAAGCTCCGCTAAAACATTCATTCCCACAAACTAATGTTTTAGCGGATGTTTTTTGGAATTTTTTTCCAATTGTATAACACTAAAAGCCTCCATTATAACCTCTACTAGAAGGTCTTTTCCTTCTAGTGTTTGGGTTTTGAAACTCATCCAAGAAACATTTTGGAATAACGGGAAAATCTAATGAATTCCATAAATCAAAGTAATGAGAGTGTTTCCTTCCTTATATTTGATATTGTTTATAATCGAGTTTGAATGTATTTTTGTGAGTAATTGTGGTAGATATTAGTTGGTATTGTTAGCCACCTATAAAATTTTGGCATAGCAAAAATGTGGTTAAGTATGTTGATAAGTCTTCAAGAGAAACATTTTCCTTGAAAATCTATCATTCTTGAAGCCTTAAAGTGTCTTCTATCCTTGAAGCAATCTTCACTGCTGTTTCCATTGGAAATCCTCACTGTTTTGTAAAAGAAAATGCTCTCAAAAGGCCTCCATCTGCTCCATTTTATTCCCTCAAAATTCCCAATTTTCATCCCTTTTTCCCTCACACAATTCCTCCAAAATCCCTTCATTAGCCCTCTAAATCATCAAAATTCCCTTTTTAAACCTTATAGCTCCCTTGATTTGGTTTAAAAATCCCCTTTTCTGCCTACCGGAACCCCCCATTTGGCTTAAAAACACTGATTTTAGGCCTAAAAACACTCTTTTTACACTATGGCAAGCTTAAGCCCCCGAGGGATTATATATCTTAGCCCCTTTATTCATAGACCCATAGCCCCGCAACGGGGCGTTAAAAACCCCCAAAACCCTTTAAAAATCACAAAAAATGCATTTTCCGCTCTATTGAAATATTAAGCCCCCAATGGCTTAACTCACCCGCCAGCCCCGGTCCTTTCCATCCATGGGACCACGCCTGAGCACTCATCCCTAAGCTCCTTCCCCTCATGTTTTCTTCCGCGAATGCACACTTCCCTTTGGTTTTTATTTTCCCTTACGACATGCTCTGGAATGAATATAGACCGTCGATCTTCACCGATCGACAGTCATTGTGCATTATCCCACCGCTCAACTTCACTTTCCCATACTCTTTGCATCTTCTACATATCTCAACCATTGAATTTCTAGATCCAACAGCCAGGATATTTCTGTCAAACATATAACATTTCATTGACCCCTTTCAAAACATTTCCGCTCCGTCCAATCAGGACCGTTCATTCATAATCCTACGGTCCACAAAGAACCTGACGAGGATAACACTACCTCCACCCGACAGCAGATCTGAGCCATCCGTGCACATAATCCTATGGTCCACACTAATCCCCATGGTTTGCATCCACCCTGCACATCATTCCCCATCTCGCAATCATCTGCACCGTCTGCTCAACGCGCCTTTATCCAACGACTGATATCCCTTTTCACAAAATTTTTGTGTGTGAAAGTTAAAGTTCCAAAAAAACGCGAAATGGGTGGTTTTGTTTTTCCACATGGTGATCGCTAAGTGGAATCGATTTTTTTTTGTGAAATCAGCTTACCACTCTGGACCCTACGCGAAAACCATTCTGGTTTTCCGCTTACCACCCTCCACATTAAGACTTCATGTTTAATCGCGATCGTTGATCGTGTCTCATCCAATGGCTACGATCTGATCTCACCCCGCCCCTCTCCCATTCACCTGTGCCCCGAATGAACCCGTCGAGCGATCCATGCTGTCCATCCTTCTGATCGAACGAGTCACATTTAATCTCACCTCCATTCATTGTCCATCCACTTGACCTTTCAAACAGCTCCACCAAGCAATCGCAACCGTTGAACTCTTTAATCCGACGACTCATATTAGATCTTGCCTTCACCCATCCTTCATTCATTCATCCTCCCCAATGACCCTATCACGCAACCTCATTGTAGATCATCGTTAATTGATCTAATCGGATGATCCAAAATGCACATCACCCTAGACCTTCATCAGACTCATTTTTTACATTTCGCTATGATTTTCACTATTTTTCTTCGCTGCATCCACCATTTTCATCGCCGCGCCACCATTCCCTTGACCCTCCAGAGCAATCCCCCCCACTCCCTCTAGATTTCCTAACATGTTTATTTTATTTTTTCAGGGTTACAGATGGTGAAACCATTCCTTCTACATAGTCATAGTCAATGCTGACATGAAGTGCTGGAAAACTGTCTTAGGGCCAAAAACACAAGGAAATACACCCCTGAGAGGTTAAAACAATGATTTTCATTAAAGATCAGGCTATGAACCCTGATTCAAACCCTCCTGCGCCTCCAAAACCTGCGCATGCACCAAAATAGGTCAGAAGAAGCGGCAAAGTGTATCAGTGAGGGAATTAAAGGATTAAAGCCCATTATTGAAGATTTAAATGCTATAATACAGTGTTTAAAAGACAAAGATACATATTGAAGACCATAAAAATGACCAAGAAGGCTAATGAAGACTAAAACACATGAAACAAGCCAAATTAGTGTTTTCGCATCAACAGAATGTTCTTTTCCAAGAAAGGACAAGTCCCACAATATTTTCTATTCTCCATCAAACTCCTGAGAAGATTATCACCCTGACAGAAGTCCTGAAACTATCAATTCCTTACTTACAAATCATGGAAGACCTGAAGGGAAAATCTCCATCCTTTCTTGTATCAGAGCACAAACAGAGTACAAATAGCCAGAAAGTACTTCAAGAACATACCTCTGGAGTTATTGTCATCCTGTCGAAGACGCCTAGTTCATCCAAAAAGTACTGAAGGTCAATGTAGAGATATTAAAACAGAATGGGCTTCATGGACTCTTCTTCCTCTATTTTAATGATTCATTTAAAGTTCTATCTACCTCTATTGTCACTCTTTTAGCTATAAGAACTCATGAGAAATACATTGTAAATGTTGGTTAACTGTGGATTGTAAGCTTTTTTATTGAGATAGAGTTCTGTGAGTAGTAGTTGTAAATAGGCTGGGAGATGATTTTGGTTGATATAAAGACATCGGACAAGGATGTATGTGACTGGTGTTTCTCTTCTAATATGACAAGCATGTTCATTGGATCCTGATCTAAATCAGTGGTGATGTGTTCTATATTTATTATTGTTTTCCTCTGTTATACATCATGTTTCACTTTCTCTGATAAGAATCAGTAATCTAGCTTAGGATATACTGCTGTAAGTACCCTAATGCTTCCTGCTCTTCTTGTCTTTAATGTTTTCTGCTATTTGTGTATCTAATAACAAATTCAACATAATTTAACCACTATAGAAGTTGGTTTGTCCATGCTTACTGATGTATGAATTTAGAGTTTGTTTTTAGATGTTCTTGTTGGGTTTCAGCTGAAAGAATTGGGAAACTGGGAGATTTAGAGTTAGCCCTGTCTCGCTAGGTTCCTTTTCTGACAGTCAGCCTTTCTAAGATCCCTTTAAGTGGAATTACAAAAGCAGAGAAGTTTAAAAGTCTTTCTCTGATCTTAGACTTCACTTTGTGTTAAACTTAAGTGTTTTCTATTGTCTGAAAGTAGTCAGGAGGAGTGCTGGATCAGTGTCATTCGGAGTTAACCTCATTAGGAGTTTGATCATAGATGGTTAAGGCATGCCCTCTCCCTAGAATTGCTCCGAAGTGGTCACCTTGGAATGTTTTCCTTGTCATTCCCATTCATTTCCTTATTGTTTCATCCCATACTATCATCTTGAGAGATCCTCTGATTTAGATGACTAGCCCATTTGAAAGCCTTGGATATTTGAATTGCAAGAAAACCCTTTTATGACTCCATTTCCCAATGGACTTGTGTCCTCTTTGAATTGTCTCCCCATTGCCCAAATATCCTTCTTTACTTACTCCTTTACCTTACATTGAACCCTTATTTCATGTTTCCCAACCAAACAAACAAAAACAAAACAACAACCCTTGTACCCTATAACTAGCCTAATACCTTAAATTGAACTTCAAAGATACATTATTCTTTGTATTTATAGAGAGATCCCTCTCTGGATCTAGGAGGGATAGATCCTGAGATCCCAAAGCGGTTTGATGTTGTCTTCTCATTTGGTATTTCCAAATTTTCCAAATCACAGGAACCACAACATAATGGCGACTCCACTAGGGACTAAGACCATATTAGCCTAAATTTTGGTAGTTAATCACTGTGGTGGACAGTAAATCTCCTTGAAACATTTTAAACCTTCCACCTGGTGACTCCAAAGTTCTTAAATGACCAAAAGACTCCACTGGTGATCAGTAGGCCTGCTGATTATCTTTGTTTTCACAAGACTCCACTGGGAGACCAGTTTCATTACAACATCACCCATCCTAAAGGTAACTCTGAGGAGTGATTTTCTTTGTTTAAGGATAGTTTTCCCCTTAAATACTGTCATACTTGGCTAAATTTCTTTGTTGAGATTTTTATACATACTGGCTTCAAGAACAATCCATACTAGATCTTATCGTCATCCAAACCCCCTGAAATAGTTGACAATCCTGAAAGCATTATTAGGAAGCCTTCCACATCTAGGGAGCCAACTATTGTCAGACCCGTTCATAGAGCTAAATCAGCACCTGAAAACCTTGCAGCTCTATCAGATACTCAAGTTGACTTAGATTTACCAAGTAATTTACCAAGAACTAAGTCATTCAGTAGTTTATATCAGACGGACTTTGAGCCTGCAAGTTCACCACCACATAGTGGTAAACATATTAGGGATAGAGAAACCCATCGATCAACACCTCTTGATATTCATTTCATTCATAACTTGGGTCTCTCTCACCCTAGATCTTCTCAACAGTTTGCTGCTGGTCCTAGCATTTCTGTCATTCATATACCTACTGCTGAAGCCCATCCTTTACCTCCACAAAACACTATCATGGTAGCATGGTATGCTCCCTTGGTGTTACCACAGCCTCTGGCTCCTTTACCTAATGACTATCAGTCTAAAATTCCTCATTTCACTGGAAAAAAATCTACCACAGCTCAACACCATGTAGATAGGATGGAAGATGCCTTTGACTATATGGAAATAGAGGATGAGACCATTAAAATGAGAATATTTTCTCAGAGTTTAGGAGGAGAAGTAAAAAAGTGGTTTAAATGTTTAACTCATAATAGCATCAATGATATTCCCTCCTTACACCAAGACTTCATTAACAAATGGGAAGTCAAAAGCAACCCTCTCCAAATACTAGCAGAGTATAAGAATCTCAAAAGAAATCAAGGAGAGAGTGTCCATGATTACTCTACTAGATTTAATAGTGTCTACAATGCTCTTCCACCCCACATGAAACCTCCCCAAGGAATGGCCTTAGTTAAATATCTCGAAGGTTTTGATGCTGACATGGCCTATCAACTTAGGGAGAGAGATTATAACACACTAGAAGACATGCAAAAAGGAGCAGTGAGTGTAGAAGCAAACTTAATTGAAAAAGGAGCTAGAATGAGGGCTGAAAAGAAGGTAACCTATAGGGCAGACACCACAGCTTCTTCATCTGATTCCAAATATGATAGTCTAGCCAGAAACATGGAGAGGATAGAAATAATGATGGAGAAAATGGTTGTCCAAGTCAATAATCAGAATAGAAACCAAAATCAAAACTAGAACCAAAACTTTAGGAGAAATACCCCTCCCGATAGACAAAGAGACTCTGATTAAAAATTCATACCTCCATTCCAAGATAATTTCCTTGATGAGGATGAAGGAATAATAGAAGAATCAGAGGGAACCATCATAAACATGGTGGAAGTAGACAACCAAGATCACACCTTTTCTACAGAGGATAATCAGACATCATACTCACATTGGGATGAGGAAGGGCTAGAATCTGAAGACTATAGGTTAGGATTCAAAAATTCCATCATGCAAGTCCAAGAACAATATGATCTCAGAAGAAAAAAGAACCTAGATATCCCCAAACCAAAAACCTCTGAAATCACTATTAAGAAAAGGCCTGAAAATACTCCTAAAGGAACTGCTAAAAACAATAAATCAACAGCTGAGAGTTCTGGAAAAAACAAAGACAAAGACATCCAAACCATTGATAAAACAAGTCAAGAAAATAACAGCCCTAGAATTACATCTAATGCTCCTGAAAATGCAGTTTCAACTAGTGTACATAGTGATAATCAACAATCTAACCTTGCCAATAAAACGGTGACCAACAAAACAAAATTGGTCCTTTCAAATAATCAATCTCCTTTCAGTCTGGAGAGTGAAATAGTCAAAATCAAAATTTCTGTCCCTCTTACTGAGTTGGTCACCCAAGATGTATATAAAAGCCAAATTTTGAAGATTTAAACTTAGGAGAAAACAACGACACTGTCAATTTAAATGATGATCAACCAGCTCTCTTGTTTGGCCCAAAAATTGAAGGGAAATTTCAGGAAGGAGTAGTAACTCCTTTCTATGTCAGTCTAAATATCCATGAAAAGATCCTGCATAATGCTATGCATGACTCTGGGGCTTCACACAACCTTATGCCAAAAGTGATTATGGAGAAGTTAGGCCTAGAGATAACCGGACCTTATAAGGATTTATATTCTTTTGACTCTAGCAGAGTGAAGTGCCTCGGCCTAATCAAAGATCTCTGTGTGAATTTGACCCAAATCTCAGCCAAGTTTATGGTAATGGATTTTGTAGTGGCTGATGTCGTATTATTGTCAAGATCATGGGGTGCCAAGCTACAAGGCACAATGCAAATGGATATGACATATGCCACAATCCCTGTCTTTAGTCAGCGTAGAAGACTATATAGGGAGGCACACATGAATTTTATGGTTAGCAGACCAGAGAAACCTGAAAATTACCCTCTCTACTATGTCCATACTGACCTAAACTCCTTTATCCTTTTGCAATGATGAATTCATAGATGAGCCAGAGCCAGAAGAAATAAATTCAAACAACAGAATAGATCCCATAGATCTTAACATAATGGTAGATCTAGAGTCAGAGGAAAAAAAGAGAGAAAAATTTGAATAGTGTGCTGTGTTAAAAGACCAGAATGAACAAAACCAAGACTCCAAACAACAGATTACCCATCACCCTAAACTCCATAGAAATCCTGAGGAACAAGACACAACACAACATGGTGCAGACCCCTGAACACAACATCATGGTGAACATAGCATTAGGGATGAAATTGATGACAATCATACAAATAATCCCTTATGGAACATGAGATTTGATGGGTCTTGCACTAAAAAGAATGCAGGAGCTGGGGTATGGTTGTACAATATTGAAAACAACTATGCTGAGAGTCATGCATTCAAGCTAGATTTTTTTGGGTGTGGAGCCTGATTATCTTGTTTACTTTGTATCACAACTTTGGACCCCTGTACCTTAAATAGGGTGGCAACGTCGCCCGTAATTAATTGCTGCCGTGGGGGGTCCAGGGGGGTGGCAACAACTTTATGGAACCCCCCCTGGCGAGGGGTTTCGGGGGCAGTGCCCCCGAAGCTAATAACATATGTAAAATTGCCTTGTAAAAGTATAGTAATTTCTAGTCAATCTGGGCCGTTCATTAGGCAGATGATCTGATGGTAGACGTTATGTTTAGTTTAGGGTTTTTTTTACCCTAGAAGGCAACCTATCTCTATGTATGAGGGTATTGTATTGCGGCTGTGTATTACATGTGTATTCTTGGAGCAAGAAACAGAGAGGGAGACAGTGAGAGAGAACAAAGGATATTACAGCGGATCTACTATAGGTTGTGTCTCTTCATTTTTGCTGGATAATAGAAAGGAAGGACTGGCTGTTCGGGGTGGACGTAGCCCAAATTGGGTGAACCACGTATATCTATGTCTCTTTGGTTTTATGTGTTTTGTGTGCTTGTATTTTCCGCATATTTTATGTGTTGCATTGCTCCATAATATATAATTTTCTAACAACTAGTATCAGAGCTGAAGGTATATTTGGCTGATAAACTCGCAGGAAAGAAGGGTTCCTGGTTCGAGTGGGAGAAATGGCGGAAGATGGTAAGTTTAGGGTCGAGAAATTTAACGGCCAAAACTTCCCACTGTGGAAGATGAAAATGGAAGATTATCTGTATCAGAAATATCTGTACCTACCATTGAACAAAAAAAAGAAGAAGCCAGTGGCCATGACATATGCGGAATGGAACATTCTCGATAGAAAGTCACTTGGAACAGTACGGTTGTGCCTTGCGGCGTCAGTCGCCTTCAATATTTCGAAGGAAACAACAAAAGAGGGTTTGAAGCAGACGTTGGCGAAACTATATGAAAAACCCTCGGCCTCAAACAAGGTAACGATTATTTAATATGAATATTTCGGAAGGTGGATCTGTTGCAGACCATTTAAATGATTTTAATACAGTTACCAGTCAGTTAAGTTCTGTAGGGGTAAACTTTGATGATGAAGTTAGAGCTCTATTATTCTTGTGCTCATTGCCAGAGAGTTGGAATGGTTTAGTAATGGCTATTAGTAACTCTGTCTTTGGATCTAGTACTTTAAAGTTTGATGATGTTGTCGGTGATATCCTTAGCGAGGAAATGCGACGGAAAAGCTTCGGTGAGACATCGGGTAATGCTTTGAGTGCAAAGTCTAGGGGAAGGAGAATGGAAAGAGGAAAGAGCTCAGGATATTGCAGTAAATCAAGGAAAGGTAGATCCAAGTCCAGATCAGGGATAGTGTGCTAGAAATGCAGAAAGAAAGGACACCTAAAGAAAGACTGTAGATCTCGGAAGGGAAAAGAAGGAGATGCACAGCAAGAAAGCAATCATGAAGCAAATGTGACAGGTGATGTGTTACAAGATGCTTTGATTCTTTCTTTCAAAAATGTTACTAATTCTTGGGTTGTAGATTCAGGGGCTTCATTCCATGCCACACCTGATAAGAAATATTTTCATGACTATGTTCAAGGAGATTTTGGACAAGTTCGTTTGGGTGATGATAAACCTTGTAAAATTGTTGGAATGGGTAAAGTTCTTGTAAAACAAAAGAATGGAAACCAATGGCTACTAAAGGAGGTAAGGAATGTTCCAGATCTGAAGAAAAATCTGATTTCAACAGGGCAGTTAGGCAGTGAAGGTTGTGTGACAACTTTCATAGATAAAACTTGGAAGGTCACCAAAGGAGCCCTGGTAATAGCAAAAGGCGAAAATGTTGGTACATTGTATTTATGCAATGGTATTTCTAACTCTGTTAATGCTTTAACTTCCAAAGGAGCAGATGCAGCATTATGGCATCATAGGCTCGGACACATGAGTGAGAAGGGGATGAAAATTCTTCACTCAAGAAATTTGCTGCCAGGTTTGAAGAATGTTGATTTGGATTTCTGTGAGAATTGCATTTATGGAAAAAAGAAGAGAGTCAGATTTCTCAGAGTTGGGAAAGAAAAGAAGAGCGAAAAATTGGAGCTTGTGCATATAGATGTATGGGGACCTGCTCAGGTATCATCTCTCAGTGGCTCTCGCTATTATGTTACGTTTATTGATGATGCAACTAGAAAAACTTGGATTTATTGTATTCAAAATAAATCTGATGTATTTGATACTTTCAATAAATGGAAAGCTTTGGTTGAGATTGAGACAGGAAAGAAGTTGAAGTGTCTCAGATCAAACAATGGAGGTGAATATTGCAGCAAAGAGTTTGATAGGTACTATTCAGAGCATGGAATTCATAGAGAGAAGATAGTTCCAAGAACACCACAAGAAAATGGTGTGTCAGAAAGGATGAACAGAACAATCATGGAGCGTGCAAGGTGCATGAGATTGCATGCAGGATTGCCTTTACAATTTTGGGCAGATGCTGTAGATACTGTTGTTTATCTAATAAACAGAGGGCCTTAAAGTTCCTTGGATGGTGGTATTCCAGAGGAAGCATGGACAGGTAAAAAGGTAAACTACTCTTTTTTAAAGCCTTTTGGTTGTGAGGCCTTTGTCCATATTAATAAAGAAAATAGAAGAAAGCTTGAGGCAAAATCAAAGAAATGTACCTTTATTGGATATGGTGTTAATGATTTTGGTTATCGATTATATGATTATGAAAATCGCAAAATCATTAGGAGCAGAGATGTAATATTCAATGAAAAGGTATTGTATAAGAATTAGTTGCAGGAAAAGAAACAGGAAAAAGAAAGCAAGGAATACACAGTTCTTGATGAGATAAATGAAAAAGTAAAGGTGCCTGAAAATAATAATAATCAACAACCACAGCAGCAGCAACCACCACAACAGCAACAGGCACCTCAAACACCTGAAAGTGGTGTTAGAAGATCTACCAGGATAAGTAGACCCCCTAAACGATACTCTCCTTCATTATATTATTTATTGTTGACTGATTCTGGTGAACCTGAATGTTATGAAGAAGCAATGCAGGTTGAAAGCAGGAAGAAGTGGGAGCTAGCCATGGATGAAGAGATGGACTCCTTAATGCATAACCAGACTTGGGACTTAGTCAGGTTTCCTGAAGGTAAAACTACATTGCAGAATAAATGGGTTTACAGGCTGAAGGAAGAAGATGGAGGAAAATAGAGGTACAAAGCTAGAATTGTGGTGAAGGGGTTTGCACAGAAGAAAGTTATTGATTTTGATGAAATATTTTCTCTTGTTGTTAAGATGACTTCAATCAGAACTATTTTAAGTCTTGTAGTAGCGGAAGATTTACATCTTGAACAGTTAGATATAAAGACAACATTTCTCCATGGAGACTTGGAGGAAGAGATATACATACAACAACCAGAAGGATATGAGTTCAAAGGGAAGGAAAAATTGGTGTGCAGGTTAAAGAAGAGCTTGTATGGCTTAAAACAAGCTCCAAGGCAGTGGTATGTAAAATTTGACAAGTTTATGTCTGAACAAGGTTATACTAGATGTCACTCTGATCATTGTGTTTATCTGAAAAAGCAAACTAATGGCAGCTATATTATATTGTTATTGTATGTAGATGACATGCTTGTTGTAGGGTCTAACATGCAGGAAATAAATTTGATCAAACAAAAATTGGCAAATTCATTTGCAATGAAGGATTTGGGCGTTGCAAAACAGATCCTTGGTATGAGAATAACTAGAGATAGGAAAAATAGAAAATTAACACTATCTCAGAATGAGTACATACAAAAGGTGTTGAAAATATTTAATATGCACAATGAAAAACCAATTAGTACACCTTTCGCTAGCCATTTCAAACTTAGTAAGGAGATGTGCCCAAAGACCCAAGAAGACATGGATTATATGTCTAAAGTTCCATATGCATCAGCAGTTGGAAGCTTAACGTATGCAATGGTCTGCACAAGGCCTGATATTGCACATGCAGTGGGAGTTGTAAGCAGGTACATGAATAATCCAGGAAAAGAACATTGGATGGCAGTAAAATGGATTCTCAGATATTTGAGAGGTACCACAAATCAAGCATTATGCTTTGGTGGTTCAAACATTTCTCTACAGGGATATGTTGATGCAGATATGGCAGGTGACGGAGATAACAGGAGGAGCACTACAGATATGTATTTACTTTAGGTGGAACAACTCTTCGGGCTTGGTTTCAAAGATCCAAAGTGTTGTTGCACTTTCAACAATGCAAGCTGCAGCATGCTGTCGCTACAAAGAGGCTAGTGTTGTTCACCTGCTACAAAGGTTTATGGGTGAATTGGGTAAGAAGCATGATATGGGCACGTTATACGTTGATAGCCAAAGTGCCATTCATCTTGCAAAGAACTCAGCATTTCATTCTAGGACTAAACACATACATCTCAAGTACCATTTCATACAGTCAGTATTGGAAGATGGAGAGTTGAAGCTGGAAAAGATACACACTAGCCAGAATCATGCAGATATGCTAACAAAAGGTTTAACCAGGGAGAAACTGAGAATATGCTCAGTTTCAATTGGTCTTCAAGGATGACGATGAAGATGTGTAACAGCCAGGTCCAAAGAGGAGTCATTGTCCAGCAAATGAAGTAGCGGTGGAGTTGCTACAATCAGTCTCCAAGTGGGAGATTGTTGGGTGTGGAGCCTGGTTATCTTGTTTACTTTGTATCACAGCTTTGGACCCCTGTACCTTAAATGGGGCGGCAACACCGCCCGTAATTAATCGCTGTCGTGGGGGGTCCAAGGGGGGGTGGCAGCAACTTTATGGAGCCCCCCCCTGGTGGGGGGTTTCGGGGGCAGCGCCCCCGTAGCTAAAAACAGATGTAAAATTGCCTTGTAAAAGTATAGTAATTTCTAGTCAATCTGAGCCGTTCATTAGGCAGATGATTTGATGGTAGAAGTTGTGTTTAGTTTAGGGTTTTTTTTTCCCTAGAAGGCAACCTCTCTCTATGTATGAGGGTATTGTATTGCGGCTGTGTATTACATGTGTATTCTCGGAGCGAGAAATAGAGAGGGAGATTGTGAGAGAGAATAGAGGATATTATAGTGGATCTGCTGTAGGTTGTGTCTCTTCATTTTTGCTAGATAATAGAAAGGAAGGACTGGCTGTTCAGGGTGGACGTAGCCCAAACTGGGTGAACCACGTATATCTATCTCTCTGGTTTTATGTGTTTTGTGTGCTTGTATTTTCCGCATATTTTATGTGTTGCATTGCTCCATAATATATAATTTTCTAACAGATTTCAAATGCACAAATAACATTGCAGAGTTTGAAGCTCTCCTCTTAGGACTACATCTATTGAAAAAATTAGGGGCTAAGAGGATAGTTATCCATGGAGACTCAGAATTAGTCATCAAACAAGTGAACGGAGAATACACTGCAAAACATCCTAGATTAAGGGCATATAATAATGATGCCATGGATCTGTTGAAAATTTTTGTAGAATACGAGCTTGTGTTTGTCCCTAGGAGTCAAAACATTATCGCAAACGGATTGGCATGCACTGCTAGTTCATATCAGAAACCACTTAGTGAAAAACATATCATTATTCAAACAAAATATAGACCAGCAGTGCCAGATAATGAGAAATATTGGCAAGTCTTTGAGGGTGACAAATAGATAGAGGATTTCTTGCTTTGCAGGAATGAGTTTGAGTTACCTGATTCAGACTCTAAGTCCGATGAAAACTGTCTGAATAAAGAGCCTCGTGATGAAGAAAAACCATCCCCCATTGCAGAAATAAACATGTTGGCCAAAGAATTTGAAACCCAAATAGAAGAATACATGAAAACAGATAAAGAAGACATAGAGGTGCTGCAGGCCAAAGAAAAAAAAATACCCAGAGGACTAGCACCCATAGAGGACCTCTTTGATTTTAATGATGTGGCAAAGAAGCCCACTATATAACACACTAAATCTGATGTTGAAGAATGCAATATAGGCGGCAAGGATAAGCCTAAAATGATTAAATTATATAAAACTTTGCCAGCACATATCAAACAGAAATACATTGATCTATTTAAAGAATTTGCTGATGTGTTTGCTAGGAGTTATGAGGATTTGAGAGCATATGACACAAAGATCATCCAGCATAAGATTCCATTGAAATAAAACCAAAAACCTTTTAGGAAAAAACTGTGCAGAATTAACCCTGTACAACTGCCTCTGGTAGAAAAAGAAATCAAGAAAATGTATGAAGCTGGAATCATAGTCCCTGTGAGGTTTTTAGATTGGGTATCCAACCTTGTGGATGTAAGGAAAAATATAGGAGAAATAAGGCTGTGCATTGATTTTAGAAACTTAAACAGGGCCTCCTTAAAAGACAATTACCCTTTACCCAAAATGGAACACATGCTACAAAGGGTAGTTGGTTCTAAGAGGATTTCCCTGCTAGATGGCTTTTCAGGGTATAACTAGGTCTTAGTACTCCCAGAAGATCAACTAAAAACAACCTTCACCACTCCTTGGGGAACTTTCATGTATGTGAAAATTCCCTTTGGATTAATGAATGCTGGGGCCACTTTCCAAAGGGCCATGGACATTGCATTTTCAGAGGAAATAGGGCACTTCATTGTAATTTAACTTGATGACATAATAGTTTATTATAAAACTGATGAAGAGCACCTCAAACATTTGAGAAAAGTCTTTGAGAAATGTAGAAGGTATGGGCTATCTTTAAATCCCAAAAAGACAGTGTTTGGCCTACAAGAAGGTAAACTTCTTGGTCATATTATATCTGAAAAGGGGATTAAAATAGGCCCTAAGAGAGTTGAGGGAATACTGCAGATTAGCCACCCAAGAAACATCAAGGAATTACAGTCCTTTATTGGGAAGATTAACTTCTTGAGGAGGTTTATACCCAACTCAGCAGAACTCCTTAGAAACATGAATAATATGCTCAAAAAGGAAGTAGGAGTTAAGTGGACTCTAGAAGACAAAAAGTCCTTTGAATTGGTAAAACATGCACTCACCTGAGCACCAGTTCTAATCAGCCGAGATTTCACAAAATATTTCCTTATATTCTCCTTTGCATCAGAACATACTGTGGTTGCTGTCCTATTGCAGAAAAATCCAGAGGGACAAGAGCAACCAATTGCATTTTTTAGCAAGGCACTAAGAGATTCACCTTTGAAGTATAACATCATGGAAAAATAGGCCTATGCCTTGGTAAAGGCCTTAAAAGACTTCAGGGTGTATATTCTACATTCTCACATTATTGCCTTTGTGCCTAACATAGTGGTAAAAGATATTTTGTCACAAGATCCAGATGGAAAAAGAGGCAAGTGGATTGCTGTGATATTAGAGTATGATTTGGAGATCAAACCCACTAAACTCATCAAAGGTCAAGGCTTAGCTCAATTGATGGTTGTATCTAACTTACAAGCCCTTGAAATAAACATGGTAGATGCCTTGGATGAACATGAAGGATTGCCTGCTCCCACTGTTGAAGAGCAGTTCCAAAACTCACCTTGGTATGCTGACATCTTGTATGTGCTTACAAATCTTAATGCTCCTCTTGATTTATCTAAGAATAAGGCAAGGTTTTTAAAGTTGAAAGCTAGGAATTATTGCATTTTGAATGAATGTTTATATTGGAAAAATACCAATGATTTATTTCTTAAATGTTTGCCTAAAGTTGATGCAGAGAGGATCAAACATGAGTTCCATGAAGGAGAGTGCGGAGGCCATCTCTACTGGAAAACCACTTCCAATAAAATCCTTAGAGTTGGCTATTATTGGCCCACCCTGTTCCAAGATGTCCATAAAATGATAGTTTCCTGCCACAAGTGCCAAATCTTTGAGGGCAAAAGAAAACTCCTTCCTTTACCATTACAACCAATCACTGTTGAAGCTCCTTTTCAACAGTGGAGCCTAGATTTCATAGGGGAAATCCATCCTGCTTCATCTGCCCAACATAAATGGATACTTACAGCCACTGATTATTTCAAAAAATGGATAGAGGCCATCCCTTCTAGGAATGCCACAAATTCTGTTATCATAAAATTCCTTGAAGACCATATCCTATCTAGATTTGGCTGCCCTAGGAATATTATCACTGATAATGCTGTTGCTTTTGGTTCTGAAAAGATGATTGATTTTTGTCACAAGTATCAGATTGCACTTGTTCATTCTACTACGTATTACCCTCAGGGTAATGGGTTAGCAGAATCATCAAATAAAAGTTTGGTGACCATCATCAAGAAGCTACTTGAAGAGAATAAAAAATCATGGCATAACAAGTTGGTGCATGCTCTATGGGTAGACAGATTAACTACAAATAAATCCATTGGGATGTCCCCATATCAGTTAGTCTATGGAGCAGATGCAATGTTCCCTACCAGCTTGGGGGTACCAGTGATAAAATTGGTCCAAGAAATACAGTCAGAAGAGGACAGCATGGTAAGGAGGATCATTCAAACTATACATCTCCAGCAGACAAGGGAAGAATTCTACAACAGAGCTCAGAAAGTGCAAGAGAACATCAAAAGGTTGTTTGACAAGAGAACAAGGGCTTGTGACTTCAAAATTGGAGACAAGGTACTCAAGTGGGACTCTGGAAGAGAAGATAAGGATAAGCATGGAAAATTTGACAGTTTATGGCAAGGCCCTTATGTTATTCAATCCACCATTGGTCCAAATGCATTATTTCTGCAAGAATTAGATGGTACAGATCTGTTTGGGGGTCTTGTTAATGGCAGGATGCTCAAGCATTATTACTACTAAAGTTCAGATTAAAGTTTTCACTTCCATTGTAAATACCATTGCTTTGTTCAGTTTTAAAAGAAAAAGGAAAAACATAAAAAAAGAGAAAAGAAAAGGTTCAGACAAGCTCAAAACTTGAACCTCTGAAGTTCCAAAGAATGGCTCAAATTGGATCAAAACCTGAGCCAAAGAAAGGGAAAGGCTGGTTTTGACATGCCCAAAAATTGAACCAGCAAAGAAAAGAAGAAGAATCAGCTCTAACAAGATCGAAACCAGAGCTGAAATAAAGAAGAAAAGTGACTCTAACAAGCTCAAAATCTGAGTCACAGGAAAAAGAAGGATGCTTTACAGTTTCAAAATTTCAAAACTTCACAATTTTGGTTTCGATTTCCTGCAAAGTTTCAGTTCATGGACAACTGTATTTATGCCATGGACCCACAGCAAGCTAGTCAGTCTAATCCTAGTTTGACTGTATTTAAATTTTTGTTTTAGAATGTAGAGAATGAAATCTGTTAGAAAGTTTAATCCTGGCATATTGTAGTTTAGGTAGAGAAGCTATGAGGCCAACTGCTTAATCTGGTCTCATGCAGAAATAAGGGTAGAATTAGATTAGTTTTTTCTGCTTTCAATAAAAAAAATGATGAAGAAGGTCTGCATGTCTAAATGCACCTTGAAGAAAAAATGTTAGGACTGTAGGATGGGTAGGTAGATTGTTTGGGAGAATATTTTCTGCTAATTTAATATTCATCATGATTGTGGCAGCTGATCAAAGAAGAAAAATATGGCCAAGGATCAAGCATCTGGCCTACTTCCAAACTATTATTTCTAAGATTCTTGACGCCTTCAAGAAGATGCCATCCCCATGTGGAGCCACTGTTAGCCACCTATAAAATTTTGGCATAGAAAAAAGGTGGCTAAGTATGTTGATAAGTCTTCAAGAGAAAAATTTTCCTTGAAAATATATCATTCTTGAAGCCTTAAAGTGTCTTCTTTCCTTGAGGCAATCTTCACTGTTGTTTCCATTGGAAAGCCTCACTGTTTTGTAAAAGAAAATGCTCTCAAAAGGCCTCCATCTGCTCCATTTTATTCCCTCAAAATTCCCATTTTTCAACCCTTTTCTCCCTCACACAATTCCTCCAAAATTCCTTCATTATCCCTCTAAATCATCAAAATTCCCTTTTTAAACCTTATAGCTCCATTGATTTGGTTTAAAAATCCCCTTTTCTGCTTACCGGAACCCCCCATTTGGCTTAAAAACACTAATTTTAGGCCTAAAAACAAGCCCCCGAGGGATTATATAGCTTAGCCCCTTTCTTCATAGACCCGTAGCCCCGCAACCGGGAGCTAAAAACCCCAAAAACCCTTTTAAAAAGCACAAAAAAACGTATTTTCCGCTCTATTGAAATATTAAGCCCCCAAGGGCTTCACTCACCCGCCAACCCTAGTCCTTTCCATCCATGGGACCACGCCTGAGCGCTCATCCCTAAGCTCCTTCCCCTCATGTTTTATTCCGCAAATGCACACTTCCCTTTGGTTTTTATCTTGCCTTACGACATGCTCTGGAATGAATATAGACCATTGATCTTCATCGATCGACGGTCATCGTGCATTATCCCATTGCTCACTTTCACTTTCCCATACTCTCCGCATCTTGTACAGATCTCAACCGTCAAATTTCTAGATCCAACGGCTAGGATATTTCCGCCAAACATATAAAATTTCATTGACCCCTTTCAAAACGTTGCCGCTCCGTCCAATTAGGACTGTCCATTCATAATCCTATGGTCCGCAAAGAACCCGACGAGGCTAACACTACCTCCGCCCGACAGTAGATCTGAGCCGTCCGTGCACATAATCCTATGGTCCACACTAATACCGATGGTTCACATCTTCCCCGCACATCATTCCCCATCGCGCCATCATCTGCACCGTCCGATCAACGCACCTTCATCCAACGCCTGGTATCCCTTTTCGCAAAATTTTTGTTTCCAAAAGTTAAAGTTCCAAAAAAACGCGAAATGGGTGGTTTTGTTTTTCCACGTGGCGATCGCTGTGTGGAATCGCATTTTTTTTGTGAAATCAACTTACCACTCCAGACCTCACGCGAAAACCATTCTAGTTTTCTGCTTACCACGCTCCACATTAAGACTTCATGTTTAATCGCGACCGTTGATCGGGTTTCATCAAATGGCTACAATCTGATCTCACCCCGCCCCTTTCCCATTCACCTATGCCTCGAATGAACCCGTCAAGAAATCCATGCCATCCATCCTTCTGATCAAATGGCTCACGTTTAATCTCACCTCCGTTCATTGTTAGTCATCAGTATTTTTCACCTGTTGATGATGACTAGTTTTTAAGGCCAATTTTTCTAGAAGCTGATCTCCAATTTGTCAAATCTGTCATCTAGAAAATACCCCTAAAATTTTTTTTTTCTCCTACCTCTTCCAGTCAGCCTATGATGAGAAAAAACCTAGTTGTCAAGTCCTATCTAGTTTCATTCATATAATCCTATCCATGAGCTGTCATAAGCTAAAGTCATCTGTTGTCATTTACCCTCATCCCTAGGTCATTCATTAACCAACTGTTGATAAGAATGTCAGCCACCCTACCTCTGGTCATGTGCCATTTTGAGATCTAATCATACCAAAGAGAATACTCAAAATCTGTCAAAGATCTCCCCTAAGTTAGGTAGTGGTGCTTTAGGGAATCCCTTCCTCGGCGAAAACATCCTGAGCCAAAATATTTTTCTCACCAGCCAACCCTGAATTAGCACTTAATCTGAAAACTTGATACACCCATAGGTCGCGCCACTAAAAGATCTTGATGTCTCAGCGGTACATGTTTCAAAAACCAAACTGATATTATGTTGATTTATAGTGTTTCAGTGTCTCTTTCAAAAGCAGAAATGTACAAGTATTCCAGAAGACATTATCAAACTAAAAATGAGAAGACAACTGCTTCTCATGTTGTTTTGAGCCTGGGATAAGAGTACTAGTCAGAGAGAAAATTCAATAAACCTCTGCAAACATAGTCAAGAAAGGTTAGTAAGTAACAACTAGCCAGCAATTACTCTAAAAATACAAGTCATGTGGCTCTTGGTTTAAAATATTCACAAGGATATTCCAACCATAGGATACATATCTCAGAACATGCCTCTTATAGCATATTGTCAAATTTTCACTTTATTACTTATTGTGACATACCAAGCAGAGATATGTATTACAAGGAAATATGACACAGATTTAGAAAGGGATTAAATGTCATGACTGTTTTAACCTCCTCCAAGCAAGAGCAGATGGTTGGGTGACTGTGTTAGCCTCCTCCAAACATGAGGAGATGGTTGGGTCACTTGCTGTAAACCTCCTCCAGTATAAAGAGTAGATGGTTTGGAAATATTATGTTAACCTCCTTCATTTAAAAGCAGATGGTTAGGAACATGATAAGGGCCTCCTTCATTTAAAAAGCAGAGGGTCAGGAACAGAGGTATGGCCTCATTCAAAGAGCACAAGGCTAATAGTGCTTCAGATGGCCTAAAAACTTGTTTACACCATTTCCTCCAAAGGATGAAACAACTGATACAACAGTAGTGTTTAAAAGAGTTCATTGTTTAAAGGATAGAACTGAAATTCAGAGGGAAGTAATTGAAGGTTTATGAGTTGAGGTCTGGTGTTAAACATAGGCCAAACAGTGGTATTATGGTATTCAAGAAGCTTTTTTTCTTCTTCTATCCATAAAGGTCTTCTTCAAAGGGTAATCTAAGGCTAGAATGCCCAAAACTTACAACAACCTCATCAAAATGACAAGAAGGTAGACTAGCCTTGTTTCTTAAAAAGACCTTTGCAAATGAATACATAGAGACAATATGGATGAGGAAAGCTATGACACATTGATTCAAGTTCAAGACACCATTCAAAGAAATGAAACCTACCACAGTCATAGACTAGACCTTTTTATGTGCTTAAGAAACAAACTCTGTTGTTTATATATGATTGCATTAAGGGTCTTTAAAAGCCCTCTCCTTGATAAACAGATATAAGTCAAGCCTTGGTGAGTGCAACTAAGGGTTTACCCACAGTCAAAAGGAAAATTTCAATATAAGGTGCTTAACAGTTCAACAATCTTGGATATGGTTCTTAAGCAATGATCCTTTTGAAAGACAGAATGGACAAACAGTAACAGGGTTATTTCCTTAATAAAAAGGCAGTGAGAAAAATCTTGTTTTTAAGGAGGCCTTTTTACTTCAAGAAAGTCATGCTTATGAGTGTTTGCAAAGGAAGCTAGCCACAACATTATGTCTATAAGTCTTGTTCGAGGATGGGTATTTATGGTATTTTAAAAAGGGTGATATATTACTCAAGGTGGTGAGTTGTATTTTTATATGAAAAAAACCTTTTTCAAAGGGCATTCAAACCCTTCCAAAGAAAATGCAAAGGTATTTGAGCTCATTTTAGTTTTAAAAGGTGGAAGAGACCGTTCTAAAGGCCCATTGTGCATTTTCAAACCACGAAGAAATCACCCTCCTTAGCTGCTCACTGAAGAAACAAAGTCATTTTTGGGCATTTTTCAAAGTTTGTAGAGCTCAAAGCCTACGCGGTGCACCTGTGAGCGCCTGAACGAAGGTTTTGAACTATGGTGCGGCGCGCCTGTAGTGGCACGCGGCACACTTGTGTGTTCGGTCACCAAGCACCTGAAAAGGACCCGACAGTTTCCTCTACGCGACGCTCTCGGTTGCAAATGTGCCGCTCATCCTCCGGGCTTCCAAAAACACTTTTAAAGTCTGCTCCAACGATCAACAAGATCCATAAACATTTCTCAAGGTTTTTTCTTCACTCCTTGATAAATTTTGAGGTTAAAGGGGGTGTTTTCCTTGCTGTGAAAGAGAAGACTAATATACCATCTTGAAGGGTGTTCTTTGTGCTATGAAATAACTAAAACACCCACAATTGCTAGACAGATAAACAGAGGTTGCAGAGGTCTCAAAACATTTTTATATGATCATCTAGACAGTGGTAAAAGGGTTGAAGTTTTTTGTTAAATTTAAAGAGGTATTTTGTGCTATAAGATAGCTGAGGTTAGACACAGTTGTTTGAAGAAAAACAGAGTGTGTTTGGGGGTCTCAAATCAGTTTGGGAGGTGTCTTAACATTGATTTTGAAGGCATTTAATCATTTAAAAATCACAGAGGAAAACATTGATTAGGAGATTAGGCCTTTGGTCCAAATCAAAGAAGTCTTTTGTTGCTGTGGGTGTTAAGGATTAATACAGTTATAGAGGAAGGTGTTTTTATCAGTTTTAAAAGAGCCCTAATTACTTTTCAAAAAAACAGTGAATAGCAAAAGAGCAGTGCTTGAGGGTAGGATCTTTGTGCCAAAACAAAAGAGATCCTTCCTAAACAAAGAACCCCAAACATATATTTTTCAATATCTTTGCCCAAACACAGTGATAAAAGTAATTTTGTTCTCATTTGACAAATACTGGTTTTTTTAGCATCAAAGAAGCATAGTGACTTACAAGGGGGACAAGGTGTGGTGTTGGGAAACCATTTCAGAAACCATTTGAATCAACCTGTCTTGGTCAGCCAGAAAAGAGTATCCAAAGCAAAATTCCTCCCAGGCAAGATAGTAGAAGTGGCCCTCACAAGAGGTATGAACCTTTTACAACTGAGGAAGTAAATGCCCATCCTTCAGTTCTGTTTAACTTTCATGAAGTTGGATGTTTATAGTTTTGTCAAAGGGTTTAGGAGGTGAAAATTTATCTTCCCTTGACACATCTATTGGCTTTAAGGCTGCAAGGGAAACATGTTCAGCTAGCAGGCTTAGACTTCAAGTTTTCTCCTAGATCCATTTCCAGAGCTACCAAAACTCCGTATGTCAGAGAAAAATGGTTTAAGCAGAGCTACCTAGAATCAGAACAGTACAAAACCTTTTTGAAACTAGAGCATCAGGATGCATGCCCATCCATTTTTCCTTTTTCATATTTGTTGACCAGCTATGCTCCCCTCATGAAGATAATCATGAAATATTTCACATGCGAGGGAAAGTTTTCCCGGGTCTACGCTTACCATGTTTGGTTACTCATGCTCTTCACACTAGCCCAATTATTAAACCTCCCCTTTTTCCTCCATAGAAATATTGAAAAGATGGCTTCCACTGTTCAAAAGAGACCCTCCTCTCAGCAGCCAGCTTGTCTTTTCCATCATTCCCTTATCAAGATTGTCATTCTTCATCAACTTGAGAAGAAGGGAATCTCTTGGGACACTTTCATTTCACATCCTAATTTCTCCACTGTTTCTTCATCCCATGCATCTTTTTCACCTTCCACTCAACATATTTCTCCTTCTTCTAGTAAGCCCATTCCTAAGAATCTAAAATCTCCCATGATTGATCAAGAAACAGAGCATAGTGAGGAGGAGCATAGTCAAGAAGAAGAGCATAATGAGGAGGAGCATAGTGAGGAAGAGAAGCATAATGAAGAAGAAGAACATAGTGAGGAAGAGCAGCATAATGAGGAAGAAGAACATAGTGAGGAAAGGGAGAAAAGTGAAGAAAAACATAGTGATGAAAGGCAACACAGTGATGAAGAAGAGTGCCATGAAAAAGAGAAAAACAATGAAGAGGGAAATGATGAAGAAATGTAATAGTTTGATGAGGATATTGGTAGCCCTCACAGCAGCAAACATGATGAATATGAAGCAAAAAACATTGAAGATACAGAGCCTAAAATTCCCGAAGAAAGCAGGGACAAGAGTGAAAAGGGCAGCCTTCAAAAATACATGCTAGGTGACAGTCAAAGCATTCATGAAGAAGGTCAAAATAGTGGCAAGGATGATGAGGGGAGTAGCAAGGGCAAAGAGCAAATAGAGAATGTGTTAGCTGCCTCTCCTAGGCAAGGGGCCATGCTTTCTTCTCCAAAGGTGACAACGCCTCGAAAATCAAGAAAGAGAGTGCCTCAAACTGTAACTCCAAATGTTACTAAAGCCCTCCGAAGCAAAGGGAAGTTGCCCAAGCAATCCATTGTGGAATTACCAAAGAGGAGGAAGACCAAGAAGGACAACCAAAGAAAAGGAAAGGAGAAGGAAGAAAGTAGCCATGAGAAAGAGAGGGACTTTGACATAATTAAGATAAACAATGATGATAACGAAAATGAGGCTAGAATCCTAGAGTCTCTCTTGATAAATAGAGAAGAACAAATTCATGATCTAAGGGTGGATCTAGAGAGGTCTAAAAGCCTTATTCACTTTTTGTAAACACAAAACAAGCAGATGAGTGTCCACATGGCGGTATATGAGACACAGGCTATCAAGTATCAAAAAGAGGCCTCCAAAGTGCAAATTAATTTGGAAGAAATCATGGGCGAGTTCAATGATAGTGAAGATGAGGATCAGCCAAGAAGAAAGAGGCCAAGGACCATGGGACTCAGAAGAGCCTTAGAGAAACAAAAAGAGGAAGAGGCTACCCTTTTCCAATCTTTTCCTCTCACTACTTTATTCACCCAAGAGATAGAAAACAATAGAGAAGAATGGCTTGAAAGGGTGAATGACCACTTGGAGAAGAAGTTGGAAAAGGTTAATAGAGATTTGGACCTTCAAAGAAGAATGACCGGGCACTATAAGAAGCTTAATCATTTCGCCTGACGGAAATTGAAGGCCACACAAGAAAAGCTCAAGGAGGCTCAAAGAGGTGCCCGACACCAAAAATGAAGAAAGACATATCAAGGCTTCAAATTTTGTCCTTTTCTTCTCAGCATGCTTCTAAAAACCCATGAGGGTCATGCTTGCCAAAATTGGACAAAATTCAACAAGTTTTGGTTTTTTGACATTTTTGGGCTTTTTGCTAAAAATCATGGGCATCGCCATTTCTGTTTGAGACATCATCAAAGGATGAAAATGGTATCATTGGATGCCATAATTTAAGGGGCATCTACTCAGCTATTTTCAGATCAATTGAAGATGATTTGGTCCCCCAAAATGGCGAAAAACAGTCACTTTTTCAACACTCTGCCCCGCATATCAGCAAAGTCTAATATCTGGGTTTTTTTCACACAGGTCAGATTTTCATAGGCTTCCAATGATCAGTTTGGAGAAAAAAAATCATTTTCCGAAACTGGACATCTCGATATTTCTAACGAGCCATCACAGGCCTCGTTTTGACATCGGGAAGTTATCCAAAAGTTTCCCACAAGACATAGGTTTTTCTGCTGATATATTTCTTAAGTATTTTTGTGAAAAATACACTTTTCTGAAGTGGCTTCTCCTAATGTGCGTTTAGCCTTTTTTGGCCATAGTTATTTAGGAAAAGTCAATATAATTTCCTTTTTTACCATTTTTAGGATATTTTTATAGATATTTTGTGCCTTGGGCTTTGCAAAGCCTCAAGGAAAAAATTAGATATTTTTGATGGGCCAATGAGCTTGCAAGTTGCACTAGGAGGTTTTCCCTCATCTTGGCCTATATATTCTAAGAGACTCCATTGTAAATAAGGCTGAACTTGATGATATAGAGCAATATATGGTTATACAAGCTTGGAAGAAATACTTGTCTCATGCATTGGATATTTTCTTGAATATTTTTGGATGATGAAATAGGACTACTGTTGGATTCCTTGACTTGGTAAAAATGGTATAGTGTCCCTCTCTGTTATGCTTCTTAGTTTTCATTCATATTTAATGCTCTTGCTTGCTATAAGACAATAGAGAATAGATTTGAGACATGCCCTTGGAGGCACCTCAGATTTCCTGTTTCTTTATAGCTTCTATGTTTTCTTCCTTCTTAGTCATATCAAAGAATCCTTGATTGCTTTTTGATAGCTGAAGAAATTATTTGCTTGTTTCATTTATGGTTTTATGCATGCTAAGTATGATTCACGGTATGCCCTGCTTACTCATGGCTAGTCATAGCTCTACCTCTAAAACCTTTCTTTGATTTTTTGATTGTCTTAGTTGAATGAAGGAGGTCTTGTACTGATCTTGCCCTTTGCCTAAAACTATGCAATCTTACTTCAAAGTGCTCGATAGCTTGAAATACTATGTCTAGGCATTTCCTCATAATGATTTGAGTTATTTGTTTGTCTTAATTGTCTTTCCCCAAATTTTGATAGCAATTTCCTAAAGTTAGAGAGTCATATATCTCTATGTATTGCTTGAATGCTTATTTTTATGCATTTATCAGTTTATAGTTACATTTATCATGATTAATGGTTAGCCCTACCATATTTATGTCAACTATTGAACTATTTATGTTTGAAAGCCTTTGTTCTTCACAAACTTAGTGTCCATCCCACTTCATTTTACCTTAAGATCCATTTTACCTTGATCAAATCGGCCCTTCAACATACCTTGTATCACCATTTGAAGCTTTCTCGACCTTTTCGACCCCATAGTCCAGTTGATCTGACAATATTTTTACCTATCTTAGTCTTTGATCAGTTCCTCCCTCACAAAACTAAAAGCAAAACCAAAAAACCTACTTCACAATAGCCTAAAATCAGAAACATAAGAAGCAAAACACATAGATATCCCTTACACAAATAGAGAGAGCCCTCTCTAAGTCCAGGAAAGCTAGGTCCTTGGGCTCCAAAGATTGGTTTGATGTTACCTTGTCACTTGGCTTGCCAATCAGCCAAATCACGGGACCCTAACACACTTGACCTTTCAAACAACTCCACCAAGAAATCGCAACTGTTGAACTCTTTAATCCGACGGCTCATATTAGATCTCTCCTTCACCCATCCTTTGTTCATTCATCCTCCCCAACGACCCTATCGCGCAACCTCAACCATAGATCATCGTTAATTGATCTAATCGGACGGTCCAAAATGCACATCGCCCCAGACCTTCATCAGACTCATTTTTTACATTCCGCTATGATTTTCACTGTTTTTCTTCGCTGCATCCACCATTTTCATCGCCGTGCCACCATTCCCTTGGCCCTCCAGAGTAATCCCCCCCACTCCCTCCAGATTTCCTAACATGTTTATTGTATTTTTGTAGGGTTACAGATGGTGAAACCATTCCTTCTACATAGTCACAGTCAATGGTGACATGAAGCATTGGAAAACTGTCTCAGGGCCAAAAACACAGGGAAATACACCCCTGAGAGGTTAAAACAATGATTTTCATTAAAGATCAGGCTATGAACCCTGATTCAAACCCTCCTGTGCCTCCAAAAACTGTGCATGTAGCAAAACATGTGAGAAGAAGCGGCAAAGTGTATCAGTGAGGGAATTAAAGGATTAAAGCCCATTATTGAAGATTTAAATGCTATAATCCAGTGTTTAAAAGACGAAGATACAGATTGAAGAGCATAAAATGACCAAGAAGGCTAATGAAGACTAAAACACATGAAACAAGCCAAATCAGTGTTTTCGCATTAGCAGAATGTTCTTTTTCAAGAAAGGACAAGTCCCACAGTATTTTCTATTCTCCATCAAACTCCTGAGAATATTATCACCCTGACAGAAGTCTTGAAACTGTCAATGCCTTAGTTACAAAGCATGGAAGACCTGAAGGGAAAATCTCCATCCTTTCTTGTCTCAGAGTACAAATAGAGTACAAACAGCCAGAAAGTACTTCAGGAGCATACCTCTGGAGTTATTGTCATCCTGTCGAAGACCCCTAATTCATCCAAAGAATACCGAAGGTAAATGTAGGGATATTAAAACAGAATGGGCTTCATGGACTCTTCTTCCTCTATTTTAATGATTCATTTAAAGTTCTATCTACCTCTACTGTCACTCTTTTAGCTATAAGAACTCATGAGAAATACATTTTAAATGTTGGTTAACCGTGGATTGTAAGATTTTTTATTGAGATATAGTTATGTGAGTAGTAGTTGTAAATAGGCTGGGAGATGATTTTTGGTTGATATAAAGACATCAGACAAGGATGTATGTGACTAGTGTTGCTCTTCTAATATGACAAGCATGTTCATTGGATCCTGATCTAAATCAGTGGTGATGTGTTCTATCTTTGTTATTGTTTTCCTTTATTATACATCATGTTTCACTTTCTCTGATAAGAATCAGTAATCTAGCTTAGGATATATTGCTGCAAGTACCCTAATGCTTCCTGCTCTTCTTGTATTTAATGTTTTCTGCTATTTGTGTATCTAATAAAAAAATCAACATAATTTAACCAGTATAGAAGTTGGTTTGTCCATGCTTACTGATGTATGAATTTAGAGTTTGTTTTTAGATGTTCTTGTTAGGTTTCAGTTGAAAGAATTGGGAAACTGGGAGATTTAGAGTTAGCCCTGTCTCACTAGGTTCCTTTTCTAATAGTTAGCCTTTCTAAGATCCCTTTAAGTGGAATGACAAAAGCAGAGAAGGTTAAAAGTCTTTCTCTGATCTTAGACTTCACTTTGTGTTAAACTTAAGTGTTTTCTATTGTCTGAAAGTAGTCAGGAGGACTGCTGGATCAATGTATTTTGGATTTAACCTCATTAGGAGTTTGATCATAGACGGTTAAGGCATGCCCTGTCCCTAGACTTGCTCCAAAGTGGTCACCTTGGAAGGTTTTCCTTGTCATTCCCATTCATTTCCTTATTGTTTCATCCCATACTATCATCTTGAGAGATCTTATGATTTAGATGACTAGCCCATTTGAAAGCCTTGGATATTTGAATTGCAAGAAAACCCTTTTATGACTCCATTGCCCAATGGACTTGTGTCCTCTTTTAATTGTCTCCCCATTGCCCAAAGATCCTTCTTTACTTACTCCTTTACCTTACATTGAACTCTTCTTTCATGTTTCCCAACCAAACAAACAAAAACAAAACAACAACCCTTGTACCCTATATCTAGCCTAAATTGAACTTCAAAGATACATTATTCTTTGTCTTTATAGAGATATCCCTCTCTGGATCCAGGAGGGCTAGATCCTGAGATCCCAAAGCGGTTTGATGTTGTCTTGTCATTTGGTATTGCCAAATTTTCCAAATCACAGGAACCACAACAGGTATTTGCTATTGTTTGTGTTGATATTCAGCAATTGTTAAGAAATTATGTTAATTTGTTTTTTTTTTCCAAATTTAATATTTCAAATAATTATTTTAATATTATTGAAATTGAAGGAGGTGAACGTGGATTTATAGAGTTGCGTTATGATTTTGTATCTCCCCGCATCTAGTCTGAGCATCATCGTTGATCGCAAGCCTGGAAAATTCTCAAAGGCATGTGATAGAGTAAAGTTCATGTCCCATAGATGCATCCAAATTACAAAAATAGGGTTTTGGCACTCTTGATATATGTTCTGGATGTCACCATCATTTATGAGTCTCTCTACCCTTCTAGGAGCACATGATGGATAAAATTTTTAATACTTCAAATCCAACAAGAAGTAGAGTGAAGGTGTTGGGTATGTGTTATATTCTTTCCACGACTAATCACGCGCGGGGGGGTAAGAGGGGAGGCGATAGCCACAAGGGTGGTGATAGCCCCCAGTGTCGGGGTCCGGGGCAGCGGTCCGATAAAAAATTTTTGGTCCTTAATTTCCGGTGGGCGGTCTATGCCCATGGTTTTGTGCATGGTTTTGCACATGGTTTTGGGGTATGATGGTTTTGTTTCTAGATCCAGTCAAGGGAACTATGGTTATGTTATAATATAGGGTTAATGGATTAGGGTTTATGTATGCTTCGGCATGTATATATATATGTGTTGTAACACTAAAAGGAATATAATGAAAAATCAAGCTGGTCGTCCCGATTTGGGATCCAGGGGAAAATCTCTGTGTTTATCTGTTTTATGTTTTATGCTCTCGCTATTGTTTATTTTCTGTTATAAGATTCGTGTGTAGATAATTTATGTTCAGGGTTAAAACCTACATTTGGTATCAGAGCTGTTTCAGGTTCAAGGGAACGCCTTTTCTGCTGAGGGTTTTTTGCTCGGGCCTGAGGTAGACCCTGTTCAGTGGGAGATCTGCGGGATCGATTCTTATGGTGAAAGAAGATGGAAAGCGGCGAAAAGATAGAGATCGAGAAATTTAATGGTCAAAGTTTTGAGTTGTGGAAGCTCAATATGGAGGATCTGCTGGTGGATAAGGATCAGTGGATCATGGTAGATCCAAGTACTAAACCAATGACAATGTTAGATGAAGACTGGAAGAAACTGGAATGAAAGGCTAAGAGCACAATACGGTTGTGTGTCTTAGATTCAATATTGTTGAATGTATTTGGGGAAGATATGATGAAGAATTTGTGGGAAAAACTTGGGACTTTATACCAATCTAAGTCTCTGGTGAATAAGTTGTTCCTGCGAAAAAAGCTGTATAACCCGAGGATGAAGGATGGAGACTTGGTGACAGAGCATCTGAACGCCTTCAATACTGTGGTAAGTCAGCTATCATCTGTTGATATTAAAATCTTAGATGAAGGTAAGTGTCTAAGCCTTGTTGTCGGAGGAAATGAGACGGAGAAATATGGAGGGCCAGAATGGAGATGCCTTATCTGTATGAGGAAGGTCCCAAAACAGAAAGAAGAAGAATATTTCGAGTGGGAGATCCAAATCTAGAGGGAGATCTAAATCTCTTGGAAAGTTTGTAAAGGTATGTTGGAAATGCGGAAAGGAAGGGCACTACAAAAGGGACTGTAGATCTAAAGCTCCTAAGAAAGGAAAGGGATCTGATGATGCTCCTTCTACAGAGGAAAAAACCACCTCGGATGAAGGTGGGGATGTGTATTTGGCTTCTTCTTCAAATACACATGTAGATCATGAGTCATGGTTGATTGAATCAGGTGCATCCTTTCACTTCACTCCCCATCGCGAGTGGTTCTGCGAGTATGAGAAATATGATGGTGGTGATGTATTTCTGGGGGATGATAGGAAGGCTAGAATCATTGGATGTGGGAAGTTCAAGCTAAATCTGCAAGGTGGAAGGATTAGAACACTTCCTAGTGTTATGCATATTCCTGCATTGGCCAGAAATATGATTTCTGTAAGCAAGAAGGATGATGCAGGTGTAAAAAAAATGTTCGAGAAAGATGCCTGCAAGATGGTTCAGGGATCACTGGTATTAATGCGGGGAGTTCGGACTGGAACTCTGTACAAGCTACAAGGTAGCACTGTTATTGATGGGTGTAACATTTCTGTGGTTCCTGAAAGTGGAGCGGAAAGCCTAGCTGTCTCTGGATAAAATACCATGCTATGGCATCAAAGGCTTGGAAATATTGGAGAGAAGGGCTTTTGGATACTGCATAAAAATGGTATGGTAGAAGGTATGTATAATTTCTCTCTGGATTTTGATTTCTGTGGACATTGTGTATATGGAAAGCAGAATCGGGTGAGTTTTCTTTCTGGTGCTAGGAGGGCGAACAAGATATTAGAACTTGTGCACAATGATGTGTTTGGACCTATGTCAGTTCCATCACTGGGAAATTCTGTGTACTATGTTTCATTCATAGATTATTTCTCAAGGAATACATGGATATATTTCTTGAGGAAGAAATCTAAAGTCTTTGACAGATTTAAAGAATTTAAGGCTTTGGTGGAAAACTAGATAGAGAAGAAGATAAAGGCGCCGAGGACAGATAATGGTGGGGAGTTATGCAAGAAGGAATTTGAAGACTTCTGTAAGAAGTGTGGTATAACACGGAAAAAGAATACTCCATACACACCTCAGAAAAATGGAGTTGTAGAAAGAATGAATAGAACACTGATGGAAAAGGCAAGAAGCATGCTTAGTGGTACCGGGTTAGGACAAGAATTCTGGGAAGAGGCAGTGGAGACTGCATGCTATCTGGTTAATAGATCACCTTCATCAGTGTTGGAGGATAAGACTCCACATGAGGTATGGACTGGTAAGAAACCATCTCTTTCACATCTAAGGGTATTTGGATGTGATGCATATGTACATGTTCCAAAGCAGAAAAGGACCAAGTTGGATAATAAATCTGAAAGGTGCATCTTTATTGGGTATAAGGATGGTTTAAAAGTGTTGTGTAACCAGCTCCAAAAATAGAAGCAAAGAGATATCAACGCCTTAGAAATGAGCCACTTCGAGGGGGCAACCTCCAATACATTAGATAAATGAACAATTCTTTGATGATACAAATGAACAAAACCTCCTTCTATATATAGGAGTCCATGGGGCCACAATATAATCCTAGTCGGGCCACAATGTAATCCTAGCCGACCTAACAATAATAATGTAAGGGCACAATAATAAAAATATGAGGGTTACAGGGGTATGATAATAACAATAAGGGGGGCTACACTAACATAATAAGGGGCTATACTATTAATATAGGGACTTAACATGCCCCTCTCCTTCAAACAAGTGTTGTCCTCAACACTTGATTATTTCTTGATGCTTCTGTATAAAATTCTCATCCTCCCATGTGAAATATTTTACAGGAAAGTTCTTCCACTTGCTGAGATAATATGAAATTGATCGTACTTGTCAAGTTCTTGTTTCTATGACTGCTTCATAAATTCTTTCGATGTGATGTTGATCTTCTTGTTGTTTCATTAGATTCTGCACCAAAGTTGGGTTATCCTTTGAGAGTTGGAGAACTTGTTGTTGATGCTCGATGTGATGTTCCATTAATTTATCATCCATATTTGCTATTATTTGATCCTTCAAACCATCCAAATTAGCCTCCATTTCTGATTTTAAACCATCTATTTCATCTTCAATTTCTCTTCGTAAGATTGAAACTTGTTGCACTTGGTACCGTAATTTTGATATCTCATACTGCAACTCTTCCTCTTCATGCGTCATAGTATAGCATTTTGAGGGATTAATGGGTATGGAATTATTTTTTGGAGGTATTATAGAACCCAATAATGATAAAAATTCTAAATTATGCCCTTGGAATCAATTCAAATTGATTCTTCAAACAAGACTTATGCAATTCGGAAAAATACACACCTTTTTCTTGCTTTTTAGGAGCTCGATATTGAAATTGGATTATCTCTGCGATTGTAGCACTTCAATATTTGAATTTCGGTACCAACATAGCCCTCTAAATTATATTTCGAATGCTATAGGTCTGACCTGATTTGGATTCTCCAAGACAGTGTTGTGTCCAATCTCCCACAATGACCTAATTCTGGACTGGTTCAGTAGAATGAACTTGTACGACTTTCCACGTGTCACTGTTTCGTCCTTTGTCTCTGAAATTGATAGCCAAGAAACTAAAGTTCATGTAATTGCGACCACTTTTTATGACACTCCAATCCGATGCCCAGAGAGAGAGTTATAGAAATTTTCCCACGATCACCTCTTTGAGATGAAATTCAGTAGCCTGAAAAAGCACTACCTTCCACAGATCATATATCCAACAATATTGCGAACCAAGCTCTGAAATTTTTTTAAAAATTTCCTCATGATTTCAGCTTCACACCATATGAATTTCAGATTTTGAACCTTTGTAGAAAAAAAGTTATAGCGAAAATTACACGATGACCTGTTTAGGAGCCTGAAAAAAAAAACATAACTTCCACAGATGATATCTCAGAAAATATTGTGAACCAAGCTCTGATATTTTTAGAAAATCTTCCTCAAGATTCCGGCTTCGCACCCTAAAAATTTCAGCGTCTGAAACTTCGTAGAAAAAAAGTTATAATGAAAATTCCATGATGACCTATTTGGAGCAGCGAAACCCTAGAAGCCAAAGCTCTGATACCAAATGTTGTGTAACCAGCTCCAAAAATAGAAGCAAAGAGATATCAACGGCTTAGAAATGAGCCACTTCGAGGGTGAAACCTCCAATACATTATATAAATGAACAATTCTTTGATGATACAAATGAACAAAACCTGCTTCTATATATAGGAGTCCATGGGGCCACAATATAATCCTAGTGGGGCCACAATGTAATCCTAGCCGACCTAACAATAATAATGTAAGGGCACAATAATAACAATATGGGGGTTACAGGGGGACAATAATAACAATAAGGGGGGCTACACTAACATAATAAGGGGCTACACTATTAATATAGGGACTTAACAAAAAGGTTACAAGATTTGGAACTCAGAAACAAGGAAGGTTGTGTACAAATGGAGATGTAAGCTAGATAGTGAAAGATGCTGTTAAACATGAAGTCATACCAAAGGAACCTGAGAAGATAGAGTTTGAGATAAAGGAGTATGAATTAGAATCTACAGCAGAAGAAGATTCATAAGAGGAAGAGCCACAAACTCGAGCTATGAGAAGATCAGTTCGGGAAAGAAGGCAACCAAAAAGGTATAGTCCATCTACTTTCTGTTCAGGTTTTGCCTTAACTATAACTAATGATGATCCCATAACTGTCAGGGAGGCAGTAGATTCAGAGGATGGAAAACTCTGGAAGGAGGCCATGGTTGATGAAATGGCATTGCACAAAAATGAGGCATGGGATCTGGAGGAGTTGCCGACTGGAAGGAAGCCCATCGGGAGAAAATTGGTGTTTAAGAAGAAGACGAATGTAGAAGGCAAGGTGGAGAAATACAAAGCCTGGTTGGTAGCAAAAGGTTATTCCCAGGTGCCGAGAATTGATTTTGGTGATATTTTTTTCTCCTGTTGCCAAAGTTACTTCTATTAGATTAATTTTATCTGTTGCTGCCGCATTTGATTTTGAGATAGAACAGATGGATGTGAAGACAACATTTATTCACGGGGATCTAGAAGAGGAGATTCGTATGAAAACAACCCGAAGGCTTTATGGTACAAAGGAAAGAATCCATCGGTATGCAAAGAAGGTGCCTCGTATGGGTTAAAATAGTCACCAAGGATGTGGTATCCGAAATTTGATACCTATATACTGGGACTTGTCACGAAGTGAGGACTGCTTTGTGTTTATTTTAAATCTACCAGACTCATGTTTATTTGGTATTTTTATGTGGATGATATGTTGTTGATTGGAAATGACAAAGAAATTATCCAAGATTTGAAGACCCAACTCACCAAATTCGACATGAAGGATCTTGGTGTTGCAAACTATATTTTGGGCATGGAAATTAAGAGAGATCGGGAAAAGAGGAAGCTCTGGTTAAACCAGAGGAAGTATGTCGAGACTATATTGCAGAGGTTAAATATGCAGGATAGTAAACTGGTGAATGTTCCTATTCCCGTAGGTGTAAAGATGTCTATTGAACAGTGTCCCAAGACATGAGAAAAAGAGAAGGATATGTCCCGTGTTCCATATGAAAGTGCAGTGGGTAGCCTGATGTATGCAATGGCCTGTACTAGACCAGACATTGCACATGTAGTGGGAGTATTGAGCAGGTTTATGTCAAACCCAGGGAAGGAGCATTGGATAGCAGTGAAGCGGGTTTTTAGATATTTACGTGGCAATAGTGATTATGGCTTGTGCTACTAGGGAAGACAAGGATTGGAAATAATGTTGGACATTCATGGTTTTGTTGATGCAGACTGGGCTGGAAATCTGGACCAAAGAAGATATACAAGTGGGTATGTGTTTAGCCTATTTGGAGGCACAGTTAGTTGGATGAGTAAAAGACAGTCTATAGTTGCTCTTTCAACTATAGAGGAAGAATACATGGAAGCCACTCATGCAAGCAAGGAAGCAGTTTGGTTGCAGAGATTGTGTTCAAGTATGGGGTTGGTACAATGAGCTATAAGGATAGACTGTGATAGCCAAAGTGCAATTTTCTTGGCTAAGAACCGTGCTTATCATTCAAAGACAAAGCACATTGATGTTCAATATCACTTTGTTAGAGATATGGTTGAGGCTAAAAGGGTGTTTCTGGTAAAGGTGGACACTTTGAAGAATGTTTCAGATGCATTGACGAAGTCTGTGAGCACTCAAAAGTTCTCTTGGTGTAGAGAAACAATGGGTGTTGAAGAATTGGGCCAATGAATAAGCTCTCCTGTGGCCCCCTGCTGAAAGAAAACAATGGGGGGGGTCACAGGAGGGGCAGTAGCCCCCCCTGTCGGGGTCTGGGGCAGCGGCTCGACGAAAATTTTTTGGTCCTTAATTTCCGGTGGGAAGTCCGCGCCCATGGTTTTGTGCATAGTTTTGCACATGGTTTTGGGGTATTATGGTTTTCGGCCCCTGGTATTTTTGTATATCTGGTCAAGGGAACTACAGTTATGTTCTAATCCAGGGTTAATGGATTAGGGTTTATGTATGCTTCCACATGTATATATATGTGTTGTAACACTAAAAGGAATAAAATGAAAAATCAAGCTGGTCGTCCCGATTTGGGATCCAGGGGAAAATCTCTGTGTTTATCTATTTTATGTTTTATGCTCTTGCTATTGTTTATTTTCTGTTATAAGATTCATGTGTAGATAATTTCTGTTTAGGGTTAAGACCTATAGAAGGGAGATCACGTGTTGGCCTAGATTTTGGGAACAATAGTTTCTTGTGGGAGATGGTGTGGATTATTTAAGGTGGTGGTGCAAGGCCAGTTTCACAGATATACTTCAAACACCCTCACCTATTAGAGCGGGATTGTCCCATTTACAAAAAAATGGAGCAGGTGAAGGTGAGTTTTCTTGAAGGAACACAAAACTTTAGAACTTGATAGGTTTGGAATAGTTTGGATGTGAAATGTTGCTTCCTTTTTGTATCCAAGACTGATTTTATGCTTGTTGTTAAATAATTCTTCCCAAGGTTTAATGGTGTGCTTGGAAAGTGCAAGCATAACTTCTTCATCTGTATTTAAAATTTCTTCTGAAGAGATTCCATTGATTTGATCATGTGTTGGCTACTCACTAGAATCCTTCTCAAACTCAAGAAGAGAATTGTTGATTTTTTTTTCTCATTCATCTCACTAGAGATGTGATCCAAGTTAGAGAAATTTTTCCTTATGAATCTTGTAAACGGGTCAAAACACTAGTGAGAATTGCTTTGTTGATTGTAACTATATTGTAAATAATAGAGGGTATTTGAGTATTTAGTAATTGTAAGAATTCATTAATTCAAGACATTTTCTGAAAAAATGAAGCCCAAAAAAATGAAGGGTGTGAGATTCTATTGAAAATGAACCCTTTAACAATGTAATCCAACTTATTTTCAAAATAATATATGTAACTTATGAAGTTACTAGTTCATTTAAACAACTCTCAATAGCAAAGTTGTTGTGATATGACTAATTGTAAGTAGTTACTAATAGTGTACCATTGGAAAAATAGATATCAGTATACACATTATCACATGCACACACACATAGTGGAGGCAGGTGGGCCGAGGGGGGTGGAGGTGCAGAAATATTTTCCCTCGAGGAACAATAAAAGGACAATTTACTTGGAAATAAGGAGTGATTTGTATAAATTATCCCAATCTTATCATCAAATTCATCTTCTCATCATTAGAGACCCTCTAGTCATTTTGAGACACATGTATTATGGAACAGGGGCTAAATACCCTAGGCTTGAAGCTATATTTAGAAACATTTGAACTTTGTTAGAAAATTCAGAGTGTCAAGTTGAATGGTCCCACGTGAAAAGGAAAAAAAAATTATTGGCTTATTCACCACATTCAATGAGAATAAAGGAAACAAATCCACTACCTCTAGCCATTATGTTTTACATCCTCACCACCCTAGGAAATAATCCCTCTCATCCCTTCCCACACAACACTTGTGGGATAAATCCAATATCGTTCATGGCTTGAATTGTGTTGGAAATTTAGTTTCTTGATGTAGCCGGGACTCGATTGGTGTTTTTTATGAACGAATGATTTGTAGGTATGACACCCTACTTCTTGCATATTTTAGGAGATAATTTGGGGCCCCTTGTGCTTTAAAGGTGAGGATTCTTTGCACAAACTGTGGGGAGATACGAGCAATTCATAATTCCCTCCATAAAAAAGAACAAGCAAGTAAGGACTATGTGTGGATTTCAATGAGGTGATAAGATGATTGTTTGTTTTAGAGAGAAATTTTGGATTTGGAATAGAGGAGTTGATGAGAATCTTACTTCAATTGAAGCATAGAGTGGATACTCTTGAGAAAGTGTTCATCAAACATATTATTTCAGGTCAACACACTCCTCGAGGCTCTTTCTGTGCTGGTAGGGTTCTCTCTGGTTCTATAATGGAAATTCACCCTTCTTATATCATGGAAGATAAAATATAACAAATTTGGAAGCACCTTGAGTCATCATGGATTTTAACACAACTCAAAATTATTTTGAAAATATTTTTTGGTTTCAACTCCTTTGTGTATCAGAAGTTTATTATAGTCGTGTGGGTTAATTTTGGTTCTTTTTTGGAATGTAATCAAGAGGGTATTAGATTTTGAGGTACGTTTTTTTCAGAGGGATCATCCATCTTTGTAATTATCCAAAATGCATCTACAAAAACTCTTTATATAAATCAAATTTCCCAGTTTATGTTAATAAAAACATACACACACATAGATGAGAGAAATGAGAATATAACACAAGTAATGGGAGACTAAAAAATAAAGTCTTTATTATTGTGCCACAACACTTACAATGTATACCTCCTTCTCTCTACTTCTCTATTATATCAAGATCCTATTTACATGTATGATTTGGTTACAAGGTATTTTTAGTGGACTAATTACCTTGCTTGGTTGACCCAATTGCATAGTTGACTAACTAGATGTTCCCTTTGTAATGATTAGCTTGTTTATGCCATTTTTTATTCTCGGGCCTAGGGAAATCTCATTTAGGAATCCTCTCTAGTGGGTTTTTGACCTTCCCCAACTTGTTGGTAATCTTCCCATATTTAGATACTAGTTTCCCCACCCCATTTTATTATTCTAGGTAAGAAACCTAAGGAAGCTCATGCTTCTTAGCATATAACAATGCTAGACAATTTTTGGTAGAAGCATAATGTCCCTTTTACATATATAACACTTAGATGGAGATTTAGTCCACTATTAACTTTGCATTATAGGTTGATATAAAAATGGTTGAAATGAATGATTGAATCGTTGATGTTGGTTCTAAGATCAAGGATGATCTTAGTTTATAAGAAGGGGGCATATCATGTAAGGTATCTATAATACTGGTGTATCCCCCTATTTCTACTGTTAGTATAGCCCCCTTATTTTTGTTGTTGTGCCCATGTCCCCATATTGTTATTATTTTTCCCTATAGAAGCCCACTATTGTTATTGTTGTGTCCTTACAAGTTTATTGTTATGTTGGCTAGAATTATATTGTGACCCATTGAACTCTTATATATAGAAAGGAGGGTTTGTCATTTGTATCATCCAAGAATTGTTCATTTATGTAATGTAAAGAATGTTTCCCCCTTGAAGTGGATAATTTTTAAGTCATTGATCTATCTTTTCTTCTATTTTGTGAGCTGGTTGCATAACATTTGGAATTAGAGCTTTGGATTCTAAGGTTTCGCTAATGCAAATAGTTCATCTTGGAATTTTCTCTATAAATTTATTTCTACGAAGGTTCATAAGCTAAAAAAAAAACCCATTTGAGTTGAAATCTGGAGGAACGTCGTGTAAACATTTTAGAGCTTGGTTTGCTATTTTCGGAGATATGATCTGAGGTAGTTAGGTTTTTTGTAGGCTCCAAAATTTCATCTTAAACAGGTGACGAGGGAAAATAGTCATAACTTTTGTTTCATACATTGGATTTGAATTATGTAAAAAGTGGTTGAAATTGCATAGACTGTAGTTTCTTGTGTATCGATTTTAGAGCAGAATATCAAAAAAGTGACAGTGGCATGTCATAGAAGTTTTCTCTACTGAACCAACCCATAATTAGGTCATTGTGGGAGATTGGGCATAAATTTATCTTGAAGAATCCAAATTAGGTCTGACCCATGGCATTAGAAAGAAGATTAAGAGGGATACCACAAGACCAAAGTTCAGATCTTGGAGATACGAAATTACAGAGTTATACGAGTTTCAATATCGATATCCTAAAAGAAAGAAAAATGTGTGTATATTTTGAATACATTTTGCATAAATTTTGTTTGAAAAATCAATTTGAAGTGATTCCAAAGGAATATTGAAGCATATATATCTATACTGGGTTCTAAAATGCCTCCAAAAAAAATTCTATGTTGGGAAAAATACTAAGGGGGGGGTGAATCAGTATTTATAACTCACTGTAAAATTTTAATTTTATTTACTGATTTCTATACGTGAATTTAACAAACCCAAATAGTGTATAAACATGACTATCTTTAAGAAAACTTGCGTATGTTCAGAGATATTTATTATGCAAATAATTCTTTACTTAGATCAGTGCATCATTCATTCATCAGATGTTTAGTAAGAAGTAAGCATGTGCATTAAGAAAAGAATAAATCATCACACATAGGAAACACACATGAACATCAGGATTTAAGGTGGAAACCCAATTCGGGAGAAAACCACCACTGCTTTCGTCTCTGTCTTCAATATTTATTATAAAGAAAACTGCTTAAAATCTTGTATTGGCACAGACTCATGCCAGCACACAGACACCCACCTGTAGAAGGCTGCAACCTTCTCTCGTTCTCCAGCTACTACTGGAAGGGAGATCCAACCCCTTGATATCGTTTACCATATACCATTGGAAGGGAGCTACGACCCCCTGCTTCTCGTTTACCAACCACTCCTAGAAGGGAGCTACTACCCCCTGATCTCGTTTACCAACAACTACTGGAAGGGAGCTACGACCCCCTTACTGAAGGCTTCAACCCTTAGCACCACTACGGACCATGTTTCATCAATTTTCACACTAGATCCCACAGATTCAACTCAACTGATCATAAAGATCATCAATAATAAACTTAACCCAAACTTCAATCAGAATAGTGAGATCACTGTAACCAGAACACATAAATAACCCAGATTTCAGAATAAGTATGCAGAATCAAACTCAACCCTGAAAATTCATTCTCTTATAATACATATTCTACTTCACTTCACTGATCCCACATGTATACGTGCTTTCCTTCACACCAACCTACGTATAGATCTGAGAATATTGTTTTTACAGAGTATGATCAGTCTTAGATCGAGATCTGAGACTTTTGGTCAGATATCTTTTCAGTAATGTAGAACCCTTATTTAGTCAATCATCATTAAATATAATTACTCCCTCATTGATTAGATTTGTACATATTAAACTTAGAAGCATATACATTATTCAAACAACCTAGATCTGTATGAAGACATCATTGACAGACAACAATAATACAACAAAATAGATTAGAAATTTCCTTCCGCACACTTCAACAAAACCCTAGATCCCATACGTGCTTTTGCGTAACTGAACCCACGTATATACGCGCTTTTATAGAGACAAACCTGCATATAGATCTGCAACTATTTCAGGATATTCAGAATAAATAATCAGCTCAGATCTTACCCTTTTCTTCAGCAAACATTCGCCAGATCACGGATCTAAGAAATACATGGTCATTACAGGTCTAGAGATCCTGATCCATCATTGTATTCATAGGTGCATTATTATTTCAGATCTATCAATAAATTGTAACCCATTCCATGCAGATATACTTAAGAGTGAAGTATTCATTCAATACCCAGACCCATGCTCCCTTTGCACTATGATCTTCTTCTCCTTATATAGATTTAGCCTTTACCAATACCATAAGTAAAAACCACACAAATGCTGATGGTATTCTTGGAAGGGATCAAATAGACAACACAATGCTCAATATTGTGGTCTAATACCATGGTAATGCCCCTTGGTATCATAATTTTAGAGCGCAAAAGGAATACTTGAGTTTTCTTCTTCATCCCCATGTGTATACACAACTTCTCTTCATAAAAACTGCATATATACTAATTCTGGATGTATACGTGGGTTGCCTTCATAAAAGTAGTGTATACATTTTCTCCATATGCGGGTTGCCTTCATCAACCTCCATATACATTGAGAAATATTTCCTGTTTCATTTCTCCGGCACTTACTGGAATTCCTTTCTCTGTCACATTTGAACTAACCTATAGATACATCATTTTTACATCTTTAACACAAAGGTTGCTTATCAAAAGACAACTCATCGAGTAGGTTTCCATAAAGGCCAACTTCATCAAGTAGGTTTCCATCAAGGACAACATATTGCATCATATTGCCAACAATCTCCCCCTTTGGACTTGATGGCAACCATGATGGTTTTTGATCACCACAACAAATAAATACATTAATCATATCCATTATTCAAACACCAAAATACTCCCCCCCTTTGACATCAAGGGCAAAGGGCAGATCAATACCGAAACAAGGCTTCTCTTTCCTTGTATAAAGAAGAGCTCTCCAGATCTGATGTGCAATGTATTGACCATGTTCCCCCAAGTTCATGCAAATATTCAGACATATTTTTTTTTCAATGAAGTACATGACTCTATAACTCAACCAAGTATGACCTTTCCTATCACCAGTGACTCATACTTACATCGATGATCCAACCAAGTGGAATTACATATTTGACTCAACTACCCAACCAAGTGGGTTTACAAAATTGAACAAGTAATTACATGACTGAATATAACAATTTTACATCATAGGTCTCAACATGACCTTTTCAGCAAATTACAGATATAAATTTTTATAACCAAAACCAACGAATCTCAAACAGAAGATCATAACACAATTACCAATCATAATGCAACCTCTTCAACACGGAAAATTCTCCCCCTAAACTTGTCTCAACTACCCAACCAAGTGGGTTTACAAATTTGAATAAGTCCTTACATGATTGAATATAACAATTTTACATCATAGGTCTCAACATGACCTTTTCAGGAAATTACAGATATGACTTTTTATAACCAAAACCAACGAATATAAAAAAGGAGATCATAACACAGTTACCACTAATAATGCAGCCTCTTCAGCAAGGAAAATTATCCACCTAAACTTGTGCATCCTGAACACCTTAATCAATTCATCAAAACATCTTCATCAAGTAGATAATAAAATAAGAAAATGTAGCTTGAAAACCATAACTGCAGTTTTACCCATCAGTGCCAAACAATGTCTGTCAATCAAAAACATGTGTAAAGGTCAATATCATTAACCTATGATTGGGTCTATGATTTCAATATCATAGTATCTTTATGTAGAAATCGGCTATCAACTCAATATTTTTTCTTCATCAAGGTGAACTTGCCATTTCCTCTTTGTAGAAATATATGTGGGAATCATCCTAAAATAGGATAGAGTAGAGAGGCATCATATAGAATGAGAAAACACCATCGAATTGTATCAACAATATATGGGAGAAGAAATATAAGACAATGTAGCCGTGTCTTCAACAGATGTAGCATAAGCACATTAGTAACCAAGCCTTCAGGATCTTTGCATCAACATCATATTCTTGCTAAGGAGAATTATCATGCCAGAATAACTTCATCAATAGTCAATATGTATCAAGAAATCATCCATTTGATCTGTTATCACCATGGTCTTCATGATTTATATTTATTTCATAATCACAATGTAACATGTGTAGGAATCAAGTACAATAGGCCTCATTCTTGACAAAAATCATTAGCAACAAACTCTGCATGTTTTGTCCTTATATATGAATCATTAGACTTGCATCAAATCCATGTGTGAAAATAAATATACTCTTTTGAAAAAATCGAACAGGGCTCATCCATAATCTCATCATAAGAAATCCATGTATCATGACAAAATCATTCGAACATGAGCATCACAAGAATTAAGGAATAACCAAACACAATGCCAACAATGCAACATTAGTAGGTAGGCTAACACTCCCCCTGAACCTGTGCTTCCTGTTCATAGTTAAGACTGACCATATCATATCAACAGACTATAACCATCTAAGTTTGATTCACTTTTTTTATTATCAGAGAAAAACATATGCAACTGTCTCCAACGGAACTCATATGTATACACAGATTTATTTTATGAAACCCACGTATAGAAAGTGAAATACAAAAAATTTCACAACTCCATCTCCCCTTGGACTTATACATTCTATACCTGTCTTCTATTGTCACATCAGATGCACTGTCAGAAATATAAATAACCAGATAATTCTTTACTTAGATCAATGCATCATTCATTCATCAGATGTTTAGTAAGTAGTAAGCATGTGCAGTAAGAGTAGAATAAATCATCACACATAGGCAACACACATGAACACCAGGATTTAAGGTGGAAACCCAATTTGGGAGAAAACCACCGCTATTTTCGTCTCTGTCTTCAATATTTATTATAAAGAAAACTTATTACAATATTGTACTAGCGCAGACTCATACCAGCACACAGGCACCCACCTGTAGAAGGCTGCAACCTTCTCTTGTTCTCCAGCTACTACTGGAAGGGAGCTCCAACCTCTTGATCTCTTTTACCACCTACCACTGGAAGAGAGCTACGACCCCCTGCTTCTTGTTTACTAGCCACTCCTTGAAGGGATCTACTACCCCTTGATCTCATTTACCAGCAACTACTGGAAGGGACCTACGACCCCCTTACTAAAAGCTTCGACCCTCAGCACCACCACGGACAACGTTTCATAAATTTTCACACTGGATCCCATAGCTTCAACTCAACTCATCATAAAGATCATCAATAATAAAGTTAACCCAAACTTCAATCGGAACAGTGACATCACTGTAACTAGAACACACTAATAATCTAGATTTCAGAATAAGTATGCAGAATCAAACTCAACCCTGAACATTCATTCTCTTAAAATACATACGCTACTTCACTTCACTGATCTAGCATGCATACGCACTTTCCTTCACACCAACTTGCGTATAGATCTGAGAATACTGTTTTTGCAGAGTATGATCAGTCTTAGATCGAGATCTGAGGCTTTTAGTCAGATATGTTTTCAGCAATGTAGAACCCTTATTCAGTCAGTCATCATTAAACATAATTACTCCCTCATTGAATAGATTTTTACATATTCAACTTAGCAACATATAAAATATTCAAACAACCTAGATCTGTATGAAGACATCATTGACAAACAATAGTAATACAACAAAATAGATCATAAATTTCCTTTCGCACACTTCAGCAAAACCCTAGATCCCATACGTGATTTTGTGTAACTGAACCCATGTATATACACGATTTTAGAGAGACGAACCTCCGTATAGATCTGCAAATATTTCAGGACTGTGCAATTCTTAAGAATAAATAATAAACTCAGATCTTACCCTTTTCTTCAGAAAACATTCGCCAAATCACAGATCTAAACATTTCATAAACAGATCTAAGAAATACATGGTCATTTCAGGTCTAGAGATCCTGATCCATCATTGTATTCATAGGTGCATTATTATTTCAGATCTATCAATAAAATGTGACTCATTCCATGTAGATATAATTCAGAGTGAAGTATTCATTCAATAACCAGACCCATGCTCCCTTTTCACTATGATCTTCTTCTCCTTATATAGATTTAGCCTTGACCAATACCATGAGTAAAAACCACACAATTGCCGATGGTATTATTGGATGGGATCAAATAGACGACACAACGCTCGATACTATGGGCTAATACCATGGTAATGCCCCTTGGTATCATAATTTTAGAGTGCAAAAATCATACGCGACTTTTCTTCTTCGTCCCCATGTGCATACACGATTTCTCTTCATAAAAACTATGTATATACTAATTCTGGATGTATACGCAGGTTGCCTTCATAAAAGTAGCGTATACATTACCTCCATATGCGGGTTGCCTTCATCAAACCTGCCTATACATTGAGGAATATTTCATTTTTTTATTTATGTGGCACTTATTGGAATTCATTTCCCTGTCACATCTGAACTGACCAGTAGATACATCATTTTTAAATCTTTAACACATAGGTTGCTTATCAAAAGGAAACTCAACAAGTAGGTTTCCATCAAGGACAACTTCATCAAGTAGATTGCCATCAAGGACAACATATTGCATCATATTTCCAACAATATCCCCCTTTGGACTTGATGGAAACCATGATGGTGTTTGATCACCTCAACAAATAAATACATTAATCATAACCATTATTAAAACACCAAATTACTCTCCCCCTTTGACATCAAGGGAAAAGGGTAGATCATTACCAAAACAAGGCTTCTCTTTCCTTGTATAAAGAAGAGCTCTCCAGGTCTGATGTGCACTGTATTGACCATGCTCCCCTTGAGTTCATGCTGAATCTTCAGACTTGTTTTTTTTTTCAATGAAGTACACGACTCTATAAATCAACCGAGTATGAACTTTCATATCACTAAGGAATCATACTTACATCAATGATCCAACCAAGTGGAATTACATATTTGACTCAACTACCCAACCAAGTGGGTTTACAAATATGAACAAGTTTTTAAATGATTGAATATAACAATTTTACATCATAGGTCTCAACATGACCCTTTCAAAAAATTACAGATATGAATTTTTTATAACCAAAACCAAATAATCTCAAATAGAAGATCATAACACAACTACCAATCATAATGCAGCCTCTTAAGCAAGGAAAATTCTCTGCCTAAACTTGTGCATCTTGAACACCTGAACCAATTCATCAAAATATCTTCATCAAGTAGATAATCAAATAAGAAAATGAAACTTGAAAACCATAACCACAATTGTACCCATTAGCGCCAAACCACGTTTGTCAATCAAAAACATGTGTAAGCTTCAATATCATCAACCTGTGATTGGGTCTATGATTTCAACATCATAGTATCTTTTTGTAGAAATTGGCTATCAACACAATCTCTTGACTTCATCAAGCTGAAATTTCCATTTCCCCTTTGTATAAATATATGTGGGAATCATCATAAAATAGGATAGAGAAGAGAGGCATCATATCGAATGTGAAAACACCATAGGCTTGTATCAACAATATATGAGAGAAGAAAGATAAGAAAATGTAGCCGTGTCTTCAACAGATGTAGCATAAGAAAATCAGAAACCAAGCCTTCAGGATCTTTGTAGCAACATCATATTCTTTCCAAGGAGAATTATCATACCAGAATAACTTCATCAATAGTCAATATGTATCAAGAAATCATCCATGTGATCTATTATCACCAAGGTCTTCATGATTTATATTTATTTCATAATCACGATGTAACATGTGTAGGAATCAAGTACAATAGGCCTCATTCATGACATAAGTAATAAAAAACAAAATTTGCATGTTCTGTCCTTATATCTGAATCATTATACTTGCATCAAATCCACGTGTGAAAATAAATATACTCTTCTACAAAAAGCGATCAGGGCTCATCCATAATCTCATCATAAGAGATCCATGTATCATGACAAAATCATTCGAACACGAGTATCACAAGAATTAAGGAATAAGAAAACATAATGCCAACAATGAAACATTAGTAGTTAGGCTAATGCTCCCCCTGAACCTGTGTTTCTTGTTCATAGTCAAGACTGACCATATCATATCAAAAGACTATAACCATCTGAGTCTGATTCACTGTTTTTATTGTTAGAGAAAAACATACGCAACTTTATCCAACGGAACTCGCGTGTATACATGGCTTTAGTTTATGAAACTCGCGTATAGAAAGTGAAATACAGAAAATTTCACAACTCCATCTCCCCTTGGACTTATACATTCTGTACCTATCTTCTGTTGTCACATCTGATGCACTGTCAGAAATTTAAATAACCAGAATTACCAAACCATCCTTTACACATTGTAGTTGAAGATAACATTATTATTTCAAGAATGATGGACTGCAATGGGCATTGACTTCTTTCAGTCTGAGTCTGAATCCTCCTCACATCTATGAGAGGTAAGATCTGAACACACATAATTTATCAGCGTTTCTGTATCCCCTTGCCATGAATTCTCCAGTTTCTTCTTCCATAACCTTGCATTTGGTTGAAGTGAACACAATTATATTTCCTTTATCTTCCATTTGACCTACACTTAATAAGTTTTTATTTAGGCCTTGAACTAATAAGGTATCAACTGCCTTTCTATTTTTGTTAATTATGGCTCTATCTTTTCCCAAAATATTTGCTGGAGCATCATTTGAAAGAATAACCTTACAATGTTGATTTTTCTTAAGAAACTCCATCTTACTCTTATCACCAGTCATGTGATGAGAACATCCACTGTAGATGTACCATTCATCCTTGTCTTTAATTTCACAGAGAGCAAGTCCACATCTTATCTTTTCTTCTTTATGCTTGTCAACATTAATGTTGGTGAATCCAACTTTCTTTGCTCTTATGATATCATTTGTTTGAATTTCATGCTGTCTTTGATGATTCATTGATATGTTCCTGCATTCCTTTTCTACATGCCCAAACTTGTTACAAGCATAACATCTTATGTGACCAGAAAAGGGAGCAAAGGTATCATAATAACTTTGCCTCATGTTCTTTCTATTGCAATCGATAGCTTTATGTCCAAATTGGTTGCATGAAAAACAATAACCCTTAAAGAAACCTAAGTACCTGGAAGTTGTTGACCTTTATGTGTAGAGTCTATTTGTCTACGAATGAAAAAATCCACTTCTGCAATTGGCTACAACATGCCCATAATTATGACATATAGAGCATTCAACATTATTGATCAAAGGATAAAATCGATTGTTACTTATATAGTTAGGAGCGAATGATTTCCTTTGAGAATTCAATATTGTCGGTTTACCTTTTGTCCCTTTCAACACTCTAGGTTTTGCATTGTTATCCTTTGAATATTTAGCACTTTCTTGTGAACTAGATCTCCATTAACAATTTCATGAATACCAAGACCAAATTTAATAGAAGGAGACCTTTGACTACTAAGAATATTATCCAGAATCTTAGTACTATCTTGAATCCTCAAGTGTTTATCCTTTTCCTCTAATTTACATTTTAAAATGTTTACCTCAACTTCCAATCTTTGGCATTGCCTCTTCATACTTTCTTCAACCCTTATTCCTTCTTCTACTTGTTCATTCAGTTTTAGAATCTCTTCTTTCAACCATTTTATTGTTCTTAAAATGTTTGTAGAAGTTCTTCATTCTTCTTATTTGATTTTTTCAAATCTTCTTTGAGAGAGATGATTTCTACTTCAAGTCCTTCACTGTGATTAGATACTTCATTCTGCAACTTTTGACACTGATCTATCTATTCGTTGTTTATTTTCTCAATTGAATTTCTTTCTTGTAACCGATCATTCAATCTAGAAATCATATCTTTGAAGATACATTCCATTTCATTAAATAGAATTTGTTGATCTTGAACTCCATTCTTGAGATTAGCAATTTTTGCTTCTATATCTATAACATTACTTTTACTTTCATATTCATTATCTTCAACATTGCATGCACAAGGAAGTGAGTCACAATAACAACAATCAATACATGTTTCATCTTCTTTATTTTCTGCTGCATACGTTTTTTGAGATATATTATTCCTTTGAGTAGCCTTTTTCTTTTGCTTCCTTCCCATTGAGACAGATCTCCTTCAAGCGATCAAGCTTCTTCTGAAGGACCTGCTCTGATACCAATTGTTGGGAAAAATATTGAGAAGGGGGGTGAATCAATATTTATAACTCACTGTAAACTTTACTTTTTCTTTACTTATTTCTATACATGACTTTAACGAACCCAACTAGCGTATACACACGACTATCTTTAAGCAAACTTGCGTATGTCCAGAGATCTTTATTATGCAGATAATTATTTACTTAGATCAGTGCATCATTCATTCATCATATGTTTAGTAATCAGTAAGCATGTGCAATAAGAACAGAATAAATCAACACACATAGGAAATACACATGAACACTAGGATTTAAGGTGGAAACCCAATTCGGGAGAAAACCACCGCTGCTGTCGTCACTGTCTTCAATATTTGTTATAAAGAAAATTGATTACAATCTTGTACTGGCACAGACTCATACTAGCACACAGGCATCCACCTGTAGAAGGTTGCAACCTTCTCTCATTCTACGGCTACTACTGGAAGGGAGCTCCAACCCCCTGATCTCGTTTACAAGCTACCACTGGAAGGGAGCTATGACCATCTGCTTCTCGTTTACTAGCCACTCCTGGAAGGGAGCTACTACCAGGAGCTATGAACCTCTGCTTCTCATTTACCAGCCACTCCTGGAAGGGAGCTACTGCCCCCTGATCTTATTTATAAACAACTGCTGGAAGGGAGCTACGACCCCCTTACTAAAGGCTTCGACCCTCAACACCACCGCGAACCACATTTCATCAATTTTCACACTGGATCCCACAGCTTCAACTCAACTCATCATAAAGATCATCAATAATAAACTTAACCTAAACTTTAATCAGAATAGTGAGATCACTGTAACCAAAACACAGTAATAACCCATATTTTAGAATAAGTATGCAGAATCAACCTTAAACCTGAACATTCATTCTCTTAAAATACATACACTACTTCACTTCACTGATCCTGCGTGTATACGAGCTTTCCTTCGCACCAACCTGCATATAGATCTAAGAATAATGTTTTTACAGAGTATGATCAGTCTTAGATCAAGATCTGAGGCTTTTAGTCATATATCTTTTCAGTAATGCAGAACCCTTATTTAGTGAGTCACCATTAAACATAATTACTCCCTCATTGATCAGATTTGTACATATTCAACTTAGCAGCATATACAGTATTCAAACAACCCAGATCTGTATGAAGACATTATTGACAGAAAACATTAATACAACAAAAAATATTAGAAATTTCCTTCCGCACACTTCATCAAAACCCTAGATCCCATACGAGCTTTTGCATAACTAAACCTGTGTATATACACACTTTTACGAAGACGAACCTGCGTATATATCTGCAACTATTTCAGGATTGCGCAATTCTTCAGAATAAATAATCAGCTCAGATCTTACCCTTTCCTTCAACAAACATTCGCCAGATCATAGATCTAAACATTTCATAAACAGATCTAAGAAATACATGGTCATTTCAGGTCTAGAGATCCTGATACATCATTGTATTCATAGGTGCATTATTATTTCAAATCGATCAATAAACTATAACCCATTCCATGCAGATATACTTCAGAGTGAAGTATTCATTCAATACCAAGACCCATGCTCCCTTTGGACTATGATCTTCTTCTCCTTATATAAATTTAGCCTTTACCAATACCATGAGTAAAAACCACACAACCGCCGATGGTATTCTTGGATGGGATCAAATATATGACACAACGCTCAATACTGTGGGATAATACAATGGTAATGCCCCTTGGTATCATAATTTTAGAACGCAAAAGGCATACAAGAATTTTCTTCTTTGTCCCCATGTGTATATGCCACTTATATTCATAAAAACTATGTATATACTAATTCTGGATGTATATGTGGGTTGCCTTCATAAAAGTAGCATATACATTACCTCCATATGCGGGTTGCCTTCATCAAACCTACGTATACATTAAGAAATATTTCCTGTTTCATTTCTCTGTCACTTACTGGAATTCCTTTCTCTGTCACATCTGAACTGACCTGTAGATACATCATTTTTACATCTTTAACACATAGGTTTCTTATCAAAATGCAACTCATCAAGTAGGTTTCCATCAAGGACAACTTCATCAAGTAGGTTGCCATCAAGGAAAACATATGGCATCATATTTCCAATGATCTCCCCCTTTGGACTTGATGGCAACCATGATGGTGTTTCATCACAAGAACAAATAAATACATTAATCATAACCATTATTCAAACACGAAAATACTCTCCCCCTTTGACATCAAGGGAAAAGGGCAGATCAATACCGAAACAAGGCTTCTCTTTCCTTGTATAAAGAAGAGCTCTACAGTTTTGATGTGTAGTGTATTGACCATGCTACCCCTGAGTTCATGCTGAATATTCAGACATATTGTTTTTTTCAATGAAGTACATGACTCTATAACTCAATCGAGTATGAAATTTCTTATCACCAAGGACTCATACTTACATCAATGATCCAACCAATTGGAATTACATATTTGACTCAACTACCCAACCAAGTGGGTTTACAAATTTGAACAAGTCCTTACATGAATGAATATAACAATTTTACATCATAGGTCTCAACATGACATTTTCAGCAAATTACATATATGAATTTTTATAATGAAAACCAACGAATCTCAAACAGGAGATAATAAAACAACTACCAATCATAATGTAGCCTCTTCAGCAAGAAAAATTCTCCCCCCTAAACTTGTCTCAACTACCCAACCAAGTGGGTTTAGAAATTTGAACAAGACCTTACATGAATGATATAACAATTTTACATCATAGGTCTCAACAGGACCTTTTTCAGCAAATTACAGATATGAATTTTTATAACCAAAACCAACGAATATCAAATAGGATATCATAACACAACTACCAATCATAATGCAACCTCTTCAACAAGGAAAATTCTCCCCGTAAACTTATACATCCTGAAAACCTTAACCAATTCATCAAAACATCTTCATCAAGTAGATAATTAAATAAGAAAATGCAGCTTGAAAACCATAACCGCAGTTGTACCCATTAGTGCCAAACCATGTTTGTCAATCAAAAACATGTGTAAAGTTCAATATCATCAACCGGTGATTGGGTCTTGATTTCAACATCATGGTATATTTATGTAGAAATCGGCTATCAACTCAATCTCTTGTCTTCATCAAGGTGAACTTGCCATTTCCCCTTTATAGAAATATATGTGGGAATCATCATAAAATAGGATAGAGTAGAGAGGCATCATATAGAATGAGAAAAAACCATAGACTTGTATCAACAATATATGAGGGAATAAAGATAAGACAATGTAGCCATGTCTTCAACAGATGTAGCATAAGCACATCAATAACCAAGCCTTCAAGATCTTTGCAGCAACATCATATTCTTGCCAAGGAGAATTATCATACCATAATCACTTCATAAATAGTCAATATGTATCAAGCAATCATCCATGTGATCTGTTATCACCAAGGTCTTCATGACTTATATTTATTTCACAATCATGATGTAACATGTGTAGGAATCAAGTACAATAGGCCTCATTCATGACAAAAGTCATCAACAACAAACTTTGCATGTTCTGTCCTTATATCTGAATCATTAGACTTGCATCAAATCCACGTGTGAAAATAAAGAAAATCTTCTCCAAAAAGCGATCAGGGCTCATCCATAATCTCATCATAAGAAATTCATGTATCATGACAACATAATTCAAGCATGAGCATCACATGAATTATGTAATAAGCAAACACAATGCCAACAATGCAACATTAGTAGTTAGGCTAATGCTCCCCCTGAACTTGTGTTGCCTATTCATAGTCAATACTAACCATACCATATCAACAGACTATAACTTTCTAAGTATAATTCACTGTTTTTATTATCAGAGAAAAACATACGCAACTGTCTCCAACGGAACTCATGTGTATACACGGCTGTAGTTTATGAAACCCGCGGATAGAAAGTGAAATACAGAAAATCTCACAACTCCATCTCCCCTTGGAATTATACATTCTGTACCTATCTTCTGTTGTCACTTTAGATGCACTGTCAGAAATATAAATAACCAAAATTACCAAACCATCCTTTACACATTGTAGTTGAAGATAACATTATTCTTTTAAGAATGATGGACTGTAATGGGCATTGACTTCTTTCAGTATGAGTCTAAATCCTCCTCACATCTGCGAGAGGTTAGATCTTTAAACACATATAATTTATCAGCATTTATGTATCCCCTTGCTATGACTTCTACAGTTTCTTCGTCCATAACCTTGCATTTGGTTGAAGTGAACACAATTATATTTCCTTTATCTGCCATTTGACCTACACTTAATAAGTTTTGTTTTAGGCCTTGAACTAATAAGGTATCAACTGCCCTTCTATTTTTTTTAATTATGGCTTTACCTTTTCCCAAAATATTTGTTGGAGCATCATTTGAAAGGATAACCTTACCATCTTGATTTTTATTAAGAGACTCCATCTTACTCTTATCACCAGTCATGTGATGAGAACATCCACTGTCGATGTACCATTCATCCTTGTCTTCAATTGCACAGAGAGCAAGACCACATCTTATATTTTATTATTTATGATTGTGAACATTAAAGTTGGTGAATCCAAATTTCTTTGGTCTTATGATATCATTTGTTTGACTTTCATGTTGTCTTTTATGATTCATTGATATGTTCCTGCATTCCTTTTCTACATGCGCAAAATTTTTAAAAGCATAACATCTTATGTGACCAGAAAAGGGAGAAAAGGTATCATAATAAATTTGCCTCATTTTCTTTCTATTGAAATCGATAGTTTTATTTCCAAATTGGTTGCATGAAAAATAATAACCCTTAAAGAAACCTGAGTACCTGGGAGCTGTCGACCTTTCTGTGTGGAGTCTATTTGTCTGTGACTGAAACAATCTGCTTTTGAAACTAGCTGCAACATGCCCATAATTATGACATATAAAGCATTCAACATTATTGATCAAAGGATAAAATCGATTGTTACTTCTATAGTTAGGAGCGAATGATTTCCTTTGAGAATTCATGATTGTTGGTTGACCTTTTGTCTCTTTCAACACTTCAGGTTTTGCATTGATATCCTTTGATATTTAGCACTTTCTTGTGAACTAGATTCTCCTTTAACAATTTCATGAAAACCAAGACCAAATTTAATAGAAGGAGACCTTTGACTACTAAGAATATTATCGAGAATCTTAGTACTATCTTGAAACCTCAAGTGTTTATCCTTTTCCTCTAATTTACCTTTTAAAATGTTTACCTCAACTTCCAATCTTTGGCATTGCTTCTTCATACTTTCTTCGACCCTTATTCCTTCTTCTACTTGTTCATTCAATTTTAGAATCTCTTCTTTCAACCCATTTTCTTGTTATTCAAATGTTTGTATAAGTTCTTCATTCTTCTTATTTGATTTTTCCAGTTCTGTTTTGAGAGAGATGATTTCTGCTTCAAGTCCTTCACTGTGATTGGAGACTTCATTTTGCAGCTTTTGACACTGATATATCTGTTCTTTGTTTAGTTTCTCAATTGAATTTCTTTCTTGTAACTGATCATTCAATCTAGAAATCATATATTTGAATATATATTCCCTTTCATTATATAGAATCTGTTGATCTTGAACTTCATTCTTGAGATTAGCAATTTCTGCTTCTAGATCCATAACATTAATTTTACTTTCATATTCACTATATTTAACATTGCATGCACAAGTAAGTGAATCACAAGAAAAAAAATCAATACCTATTTCATCTTCTTCATTTTCTGCTGCATATGTTTTATGAGATATCTTCTTCCTTTGAGTAGCCTTTTTATTTTGCTTCCTTCCCATTGAGACGGATCCCATTCAAGCAATCAAGCTTCTTCTGAAGGACCTAATATGATACCAATTGTTGGGAAAAATACTAAGAGGGGGGGGGGGGGGGTGAATTAGTATTTATAACTCACTGTAAACTTTTCTTTTTCTTTACTGATTTCTATACACGAATTTAACGAACCCAACTAGCATATACACGCGACTATCTTTGAGAAAACTTGCGTATGTCCAGAGACCTTTATTATGTAGATAATTATTTACTTAGATCAGTGCATCATTCATTCATCAGATGTTTAGTAAGCAGTAAGCATGTTCAGTAAGAAAATTATAAATCATCACACATAGGCAACACACATGAACACCAGGATTTAAGGTGGAAACCCAATTTGGGAGAAAACCACCACTGTTGTCGTCTCTATCTTCAATATTTATTATAAAGAAAACTGTTTACAATCTTGTACTGGCACAGACTCATACCAACATGAAGGCACCCACCTGCAGAAAGCTGCAAGCTTATCTCGTTCTCCAACTACTACTGGAATCAAGCTCCAACCCCCTGATCTCATTTACCAACTACCAATAGAAGGGATATACGACCCCTTGCTTCTCATTTACCAGCCACTCCTGGAAGGGAGCTACTACCCAATGATCTCTTTTACCAACAACTACTAGAAAGGAGCTATGATTCTCAGCACCACCATAGACCATGTTTCATAAATTTTCACATTGGATCCCACAAATTAAACTCAACTCATCATAAAGATCATCAATAATAAACTTAACCCAAACTTCAATCAGAACAGTGAGATCACTATAACCAGAACACAGTAATAACCCAGATTTTTGAATAAGTATGCAGAATCAAACTCAACCCTGAACATTCATTCTCTTAAAGTACATACACTACTTCACTTCACTGATCCCATATGTATATGCGCTTTCCTTCACACCAACCTGCGTATAGATATGAGAATACTGTTTTTACAGAGTATGATCAGTCTTAGATTGAGATCTGAGGCTTTTAGTCAGATATATTTTCAGTAATGCAGAACCCTTATTCAGTTAGTCATCATTAAACATAATTACTTACTCATTGATAATATTTGTACATATTCAACTTAGCAGCATATACAGTATTCAAACAACCCAGATCTATATGAAGACATCATTGAAAAACAAAAATAATACAGTAAAACAGATCAGAATTTTCCTTCCGCAAACTTTAGCAAAACCTTAGATCCCATACGCGCTTTTGTGTAACTGAACCCGCGTATATACAAGATTTTATAGAGGCGAACCTGCGTATAGATCTGCAACTATTTTAGGACTGCGCAATTCTTCAGAATAAATAATCATCTTAGATCTTACCCTTTTCTTCAACAAACATTCACCAGATCACAGATCTAAACATTTCATAAACAGATCTAAGAAATACAGGGTCATTTCAGGTCTAGAGATCTTGATCCATCATTGTATTCATAGGTGCATTATTATTTCAGATCTATCAACAAAATGTAACCCATTCCATTCAGATATACTTCATAGTGAAGTATTCATTCAATACCCAGACCAATGCTCCCTTTGCACTATGATCTTCTTCTCCTTATATAGAATTACCCTTTACCAATACCATGAGTAAAAACCACACAACTGCCGATGGTATTCTTAGACGGGATCAAATAGACGACACATCACTAAATATTGTGGGCTAATACCATGGTAATGCCCCTTGGTATCATAATTTTAGAGCGCAAAAGGCATACACTACTTTTCTTCTTCGTCCCCGTGTGTATATGCGAATTCTCTTGATAAAAAATGTGTATACACTAATTCTGGATGTATATGTGGGTTGCCTTCATATAAATAACGTATACATTGCCTCCATACGCGAGTTGCCTTCATCAAACTTGCATGTACATTGAGAAATATTTCCCGTTTCATTTCTCTGTCACTTACTGGAATTCCTTTCTCTGTCACATCTAAACTGACCCGTAGATACATCATTTTTACATCTTTAACACATAGGTTGCTTATCAAAAGGCAACTCATCTAGTAGGTTTCCATCAAGGACAACTTCATCAAGTAGGTTTCCATCAAGGAAAACATATTGCATCATATTTCGAACATTCTACACCCATTAAGCCCGCAGAAAACACTACTATGATGTTGAAGAGGAACAATTGCAACAAATATATCAAAATTACGGGACCAAGTGCAACAATTTTTTCTCTCACAAAGATCAACCAAATATTAACTAAAAGGTGACATGGATGGTTTAAATGTAGACATGGAAGCTAATATGGATGGCATGGAAGCCAAGATCGATGGTATAGAAGCAAAACTTGAAGGTTTGAAGGAAGGTTTGACAAAGTTGCTACAAGAAAAGATTTCTAATGGTGAAAAGGTGGTAGAGGAAACTCATGATGAGAATAAAAGAAATTTTAATCATGATTTCATATACTCTAACGTTGGATCAAAAACCCACCATATTCCAAAGATCGATATGAGGAAGTTTGATGGCAAGGATATGATAACATGGATACTACAAATGGAACCCACACAAAAGGTATGCATTGCAACTTTATATTTAGAACAAGATACGTTTGTATGATATCGATGGCTTTGTTCTCATAAACAACTTGTCACTTGGTGAATTTTTACAGAGTAAATGATAACACGTTATGCGGATACAATGTACAACATCTTCTTTAGCCAATTGACAAATCTCAAACAAAAGGGTTCCATGATGGAGCACATTGAGGGCTTCCAAAAATTGAATATAAGGGTAAAAGATACTCTAGAAGAACATAGGATTGATGTCTTCCTAGGGGATTTAAAGGATAAAATCCAACATGAGGTTTGCCTTTGGGAACCTGATACATTGGAGAAGGCATTCATGTTGGCAATAAAAATTGAAAGCAAAATTATGGCAACAATGAAACCTACCACTCACAACTACAAATATGGAAGTGTTGCTACTCCTAGCCTGCCACAACCTACAAGGTTGACATCACAACAATTGGAAGAAAAAAGAGACAAAGTGATTTGTTACAATTGTGATAGAAAATACACTAAAGTTCGTAAGTGTGCTAAGAAGAAATTATTTTACATAGATTGTGAAGAGGAGGAAGAAAAGGAACAATAAACTTCAAAAGAAGAGGATATACACCAAGAATTGGCCTTAGAGAAAGAATATATGAATCTGACCATATCTTGTAATGCATTAGCAGGAATTACTACTCCTAAAACTCTCAAGGTAGAAGCACATATTAAGAAGAAAAAGGTAATAGTGTTGATTGATTCGGGTAATACCCATAATTTTATTCATTGTAAGATAGCTAAGGAATTGAATTGCTTCCTATATCCCGCACTAGAGTGTCAAGTGATGGCTGCAAATGAAGGAACTATAAATTTCTCTAGAAAGAGACATAATATCAAGCTAACAATGGGGGAATATGTATTGAATAGCCCAATGCTTTCCATTCCAATGGTGGTGTTGATGTGGTACTAGGATTTCAAAGGCTACAATCTTTGGGTTCGATAACTTTTAATTTTCAAGAAATTTTCTTGAATTTTTTTTGGGAAGGGAAGGAAGTTAAATTAAGGGGTCTTACAGGGAAACCAAGAAATATAATTAGCTCTAATGGCATGAAAATGCTTCTAAAGAAATAACTACGAGGCATAATTGCACAATTATGCTCACTAGAGTTTCAAACATCAAAATCATCTATTTCTCTATATCTCCAAAAAGTATTGGACAATCATTCCAAGGTGTTTGAGACAAAGGACTCCCACATATTCATGATCATGATCATGTTATTCATTTGATTCAAGGAAGAGTTCCTTCAAACATTAGGCCTTACATATATCCTTATGCTCAAAAGAGTGAGATTAGACGTATGGTTGAAGATGCACTCTCAAGAAAGGATGAGGATGAAGAAGAATTTATTTGTGCCATTTCTATTAAATCCAACCTAAGCGGATAACCCAAGAAAGGGATGAATGGAATAATGATGAAGAGGTGTGGTGTAATATCCCAAAATAGGGAAAATCTACAACAATAATAATATCTTAAGATATTCCAAAGTTGGAGCTATAGCAACTCATGAACATAATAATGGATGTTCAGTGAAAAATATACTCATATGATGTGTTCAAAAACACATAGCCATCAAATGAGTGAAACAACAACAAAAGAAGAACTTCTACACATTCCCAAGTGGGGAGAATGCAACAAATAGACCCTGAAATCATTATTTCTAAATATCTGTGTTTTTACTGGGTCAAATAATGCTTGGTTCCCTTATCATATGATGTTAGGCCCTCACATAAAAAAGGTTATCAGAAAGAAATCCCTTTTGATATGTTAAACAGACCTCCCGACTCCATATCAACTTAAAAATAGAAAAATCCCATGACTTATGTTATGCAGAAAATACTGAAGCATGTACACCATTATTTTATGAGGGTTTCTATATTATAATGATAAAATAACATGGATCTAGAACTTTATGGAACAATATGCCAAGAAAATGAAGATCTAGCCTCCTTATTGCATTATAAAGGTAACCCGGCAAGGGTTTCTTGAAAGCATGAGTAAAAAAAGAGAAAATATGAATATTCAGCTCGGAAAATGAAATATTACTGCAAAATTACATAAATATAGCTAAATAATACAAAATAGGGATGAGAATCTCTTCCTCTAGCTTTCCGGGAGAAGGGTTGGCCCTTTCCCTAGGAAACCAGCTCAGAAACAAGGGTCTTAACCCTGCTGCAACAACTCTATGCAAAATGACGCAGTTCCTGCAAGGGACAGCGCTGTAGGAGATGAGAAATAATTTGGTCTGCTGCGAATATCTGAAATGTGCTCAGAAATCTTCCTAGCTGATCTCTCAAGAGAAGGAAGGAAGCTTCTACTGAGAAACAGACCCAGAAGTGGTGTTAACAAATCTCCACTACAACACCCTGCAACTCAGCCATATTCTGCTACAGAAATAATGCTAGGACTGAATAATTGTGCTTGGCCTCAAGCCTGGATGTGGAGCAATATAGGACAAGCTCTCCCAAGAGGCCTCTCAAGGGAAGAGGTGGGATTCCCACTCGGGAACACCTTGTGCTCAACATCACTGCAACCCTGCTAAACATAAAGAGGAAGCCAAGTATAAATAGACAAGATCAAATGATCAAATACAAGCATCAATGACAAAGGCTCCCATCCTCTCCATATATAGCAAGTGAACCTCTACACATTGGGTCCCATCCACATGTGCCATCAAGCTCATGCAAGTTGTCCTCCACCAAAACTGCGCTGTCCATCAAGGAAGTTCAATGTATCTAGACAGATTTGTTGACTTGGTCAAAGTTGACTGAATCAAAATGATCCCATCTCTGTTCACACCTAAGGGTGCTCAAATTAGCTGCTTATTCTTACTCCTTTTACATTAGGAGTGTTATTGACTCCTCTAAAGAGGTTAATGGGCCTCCCTACCCATTTATTCACCTACCTAGTGATAAAACAACTCTAATATTCCATTTAGCTTGGAGGCTAAAATTTTGGAATATTACAATCCTCCCCTCCAAAATGTTGCTTGTCCTCAAGAAACTGTATAAGGAGAGCTAAAATCCTCCCCTCCTCTTCTTGTGGCCTCCTCATCAAAAGTCTCCACCACTGCTCAAAATAATCTGCTACAAATCTGTCCTCCAATGTTTCCTCCCATGCATGCAAAACCATATGGATTACATCATGGAAGATGTAAGTGGAAACCTCCCTGCTTTCCAATGGCCTCCTCAAGGTAGGAGTGATGATGAACATGGGGAATATTATTCCCAATGAGTGACTTCCACACCCATGCTATCATCCAAATGAAGTGAGCCAATCTAGTTAGCTAATAAAGATCCTCAACCCCTGGTTCATACAATGTGTTGGGGCTGCATGGAGAGATTGGATCCTCCCACCCAAGTGGTTTCTCCCTCCATTCATGATAAGTATGGGGTTTTTGCTGCTCTTGGGCGAAAATATTATGACCTCCAAGAGTGGCCCAAGATACCCCACCAAAAAAATAAACCATGAAGTGCCTCCTCCAAAAAATCAAGTTCTCCAAATGGCTCCTCCCACATGAAGAAAAGAGATGTAGTTTGGCAATCATGGGCTGCCCATTCATTCTCCTGAAACATGCATCATGCAAAGTAGGGAGAATCATACTCCTAATGGGCATATTCAAATCATACCCCACTCTCCAAACAAATCTTCCCATGAACATAGAAATATCAACAATACATGGAAGCAAAAACCAATAGAAACAAGTTGTCATATGACAACCGGAAAGTGGATCAAGGTCCCACACAAGGAACTAGCGTAGTGCATCCTGTAGAAATTTGATGAATAATGATTAATTATCCACCGAGACTATCCTGGTCACATACTATTTGAACTTCATACACAACACATAATCTCTTCCACTCAACCAACTCAGATCATCAAACATGCGGAAATAAAATCAAGCGATAACACATCAAATCATCATACACATTAACACAGTATGTATGGGGAAAGATTATAGATGAAAACCCTGCAGCTATTGTGTATATTATAATGGATAAATCAAGTAACAAACTCAGTACAATACTCCTCACAAGTACTCAGTACTTTCTCATACAGTTACTCACAATCTAGCTCAGTTTTGAACAGGTTACTGGTTCAAAACTCACCGCCAATTGCCTTGCCTCTATTGCGTGTTTCAATGCTATAGGATGGCCTCTTTATATAGATAAACCACCAGCCTGAACTGCGCAATCCTCATGGGCTTACTCCACCTATCTGTGTGTTGCAAATAGCAACAGTATAGTCACAACTGATAGCTAACTCCACCCTTTCATCTACCTCTTTCACTGGTCTCCACTGAACTGATCATACACTGTAGTGAAATGATGTGTTCTTGAGTTGAATAATGAGTTACTAATTAATGAATTAAATAATATTTAATTCACTCCACTCATAACTAATTTATTAGCTAGTTAAACTAATCTCAACCAGTTCAACTAAAATAAACAGAACACAACTCCACTAGCTGTCTCATTAACTCCTCTAAACTTCTGCCACTGAAGTCCAACTGAAGTCAACCATGCATGATGCCATAAAACCCTTGGAATAGCATAATTCCTCTGTCAGATGCATGAGCCACTTCTGTAGCTCGAACTGAAGTGCTCCAAGAGAGTAAACTGCAGTTTATAGTCTAAATATTATTAAGGGTAAATAATATTTGACTTCCCTGTTTTAAGGAGAGGCAGTCTAAAAATAGACTTTGACCTCTTTGACCTCAAAAATAGAGTCTCATCTATTTTTACCAACATGACACATACTTCAAGAATCTTAAACTAGAATCCCTGAACCATGCTCCATATGTCTAAAAATAGACATAGTCTAAAAATAGATTTTGCGCCAGAATTTGCCTGCGGGCCCACTTAGTGAAGGCGACTTCATTTCACTAAGCTCCATCATCTTGCTGCATTTTCAACACATCCTTTGAATGCATCAAATCAAACAAAAACAAGTGATTTTACAGCCACTTTTTTGCTTCCACAATCATCTTACAAGATATAAACATGAAAGTACAAAGTGGTGTCAATGGTGCATACCAAAAATCATGTGGCTTCCCCCACAAACCACCAATGAGATAGCCAATATCAATGCTACAAATGGCTTCAAGTACATCATTATACAATATGCAAGAAGGAACAATCCCCCTTGGTACAATATGCTGCTCATATAAAGAAAAGAAGTACAAAACATAAAGTGAAATTGTACATTCTCCATCATGTACTTGAGGTCTTGAGCCGAAATGGCTCAACTGGAAATTCTCCCTCACCTCCAAAGAGTAGGGAAGTGGCTGTGACCTCCTCTCTATCATCATCCAGGCTATGCATCTCTCCATATGCTGAAATATGTCATGCTGGATTCCCTACAAAATGAACTCCTATGCCAAGGAAATATTTGCATCAAAATGCATGGAAAAGGAGTCCTCATGTGCTGCATGTAGCAGCTGCTCCTTGAGCTTAGAAGCTCTAGTAAATAAGACTCTGCCATAAGAATATATGACCATATCATCCACCATATATATGTCATCTCCACCAAGTTCATCAAGAATCATGCAAGCACCAAGATCCTTGGAGTACTCTACCAAGAGTTGAGACCTCCAATATGGATCAATCCTCCCAAGAGACAGCGCTGGTGATCTAGCATGTGAAGCTCTCCTCATGCTGCTGCCTACTACTTTGACATCCCCCATGCCAAATTCTCCCTCCAATCTCTTCACCTCTTCAAAATCCAAGAGTGGTGAATCAAATGGCAAGATTTCTCTTACCAACTTCAGATCTGGTGGCCTCCCCAGTGGAATTCCTCCATAGAGTGAGACATCAATGGTAAGAGAAGGATGTTCATATGGTTGGGCCACTTTTCCCTTGCCCTCACATCGCAAACCAGTCTTCCTCCTCCTTGCACCAACTCTCTTAAATAGATAGGGGTGTGTGATTCTCATCAAATGATGATGTCTTTCCTCCCTACCTCATCCTTCCATCAATATCATCTCACAATCATGCTGCTCATCGATTTTACTTTGCCTTCCATATGTGAGATCCTGGGGAACTTCTTGTAATGACACAAGAAATCCTCCGATTGGAGCATGTGCTCCTCCTTCCTCTGCATGAGGCACTAGATATGCTCTAGATGTGACAGCGCTGTAACCCCCATCCTTCTCTTCATCTTCAATATTAATAGGAGGTAACTGCTCAATAAGAGGACCGTCCTTTGCAAAAGGAACCTTCATGCCCTGTTGTCCAAGGTTATGAAACAAGGATATTGCCTCTATCAATGTATCATGCAAGATGTGATCTCCTCCAATATGTTTCTGAAGTGGTTTTGAGTTTGCAGGTCCTCCCAACTTATGCAAAAGTTTCATTGGTTTGATTGTCTCATGTTTTTTATCAAACCTTTCTACCAATTTTTTAGTGAATATTGCAAAAGAATAAGTATTAACATTTTTCAATGAAAATGACTCAAACATCCACCAAGCATAGGCCTTATCTTTAAAGTGCAGTGCTGCAACTCTGATGGCTTCATCTTCAGAAACTTGGTGGTGCTGCAAATAAGTACACAACTCCTCCACCCAAGCTTTGGCTGAACAAGTTGGGGATCCATCAAAGGTAGATAGAGAGAATTTTTCCATGTCATGCAGCTTTCTCCTCTCCACCTTGATCTTGCAAAAATATTTGAAAGCAATATGCTGTCTAAAATTTTCAGTTTGAGATTCATACTCTTGTAGAAAATAACTAAGAGTTCCCCTCTTTGGCATTTTCTCTTCTTTCATCTCTTTCATTACAGATCTAGGAATTTGATTGTGCTATGCATAATAGGGTGTAGCTTCATGCTCACACCTATCATGTACCAATATAGATCTTGCTCTAGATCTAAACTCCTCAGGATATTCTATCTCTCCTCTCATCTTCTTAATATCTTCATTGATGCACTGCATAGATTTTGGAAGAAGATTTGTAAGCCTATATTCCTTTCTTACTCCACATAATGGAGTATTCTTTCTATTTATCTCTACTTCTATTGATAGCTGCATGGCTGAGTTACACAGGCTGAGCCAAGACTATGCTTTGATACCACTATAATATCCCAAAAAAGGGAAAATCTACAACAATAAGAATATCTTAAGATATTCTAAAGTTGGAGTTACAACAAATCATGAACATAATAATGGATTTTCAGTGACAAATATACTCATATGATGTGTTCAAAAGCACATAGCCATCAAATTAGTGAAACAACAACAAAAGAATAACTTCTACACATTCCCAAGTGGGGAGAATGTAGCAAATAGACCCTGAAAGCGTTATTTATGAATATATGCATTTTTACTGGGTGAAATAATGCTTGGTTCCCTTAGCATATGATTTTAGGCCCTCACATACAAAAGGGGATCAGAAAGAAATCCCTTTTGATATGTTAAACAGACCTTCCGGCTCCATATCAGCTTAAAAATAGCCAAATCCCATGACTTATGTTATGTAGAAAAGAATGAAGAATGTACAACATTATTTTATGAGGGTTTCTATAGTATAATGATAAAATAACATGGATCTAGAACTTTATGGAACAATATGCCAAGAAAATGAAGATTTGGCCTCCTTATTGCATTATAAAGGTAACCCAACAAGGGTTTCTTGAAAGCATGAGTACAAAAAGAGTAGATCTAAATATTCAGCTCAGAAAATGTATTCTTACTGTAATATTATAGAAATATAGCTGAATAATACAAAAGAGGGATGAGAATCCCTTCCTCTAGCTTTTCGGGAGAAGGGTTGGCCCTTCCCCTAGGAAACTAGCTCAAAAACAAGGGTCTTAACCCTACTGCAGCAACTCTATGCAAAATGAAGCAGTTCCTGCAAGGGATAGTGATGTAGGAGATGAGAAATAATTTGGCCAGCTACCAAGATTTGAAATGTGCTCAGAAATCTTCCTAGCTGATCTCTCAAGAGAAGGAAGGTACCTTCTACTGAGAAACAGACCCAGAAGTGGTGTTAACAAACCTCCACTGCAACACCCTGCAACTCAGCCATATTCTGCTATAGAAATAACACTGGGACTGAAGAATGCTGCTTGGAATCAAGCCTGGATGTGGAGCAATACAGGACAAGCTCTCCTAAGAGGCATCTCAAGGGAAGAGGTGGGATTCCTGCTCGGGAACACCCTGTGCTCAAAAACACTGCAACCCTGCTAAACAGCAAGAGGAAGCCAAGTCTAAATAGAGAAGATCAAATGATCAAATACAAGCATCAATGACAAAGGCTCCCATACTCTCCATATATAGTAAGTGAACCTCTCCACATTGGGTCCCATCCACATGTGCCATCAAGCTCATGCAATTTGTCCTCCACCAAAACTGCGCTGTCCATCAAGGAAGTTCAATGTATCTAGACAGCTTTGTTGACTTGGTCAAAGTTGACTGAATCAACATGATCCCATCTCTATTCACATCCAAGGGTGCTCAAATTAGCTTATTATTCTTACTCCTTTTACATTAGGAGTGTTATTGACCCCTCTAAAGAGGTTAATGGGCCTCCCTACCCATTTATTCACCTACCTAGTGATAAAACAACTCTAATATTCCATTTAGCTTGGAGGCTAAAATTTTGGAATATTACATGTGGACACTCATTCAAAATTTGCAGCAAGATCCTAATACATCTAAAACATTTAGCTTGAAAAATGATTCATTATGGTACAAATATCGCTTATATATTTGTAAGAATTCCAACTCAAACAGAAGATTCTTTTGGAATTCCACACCTCTCCCTTAGGAGGGCACTCAGGATTTTTTAAAACTTACCACAGGGCCAAGAAGAAATTTTCGTGGGATGGCCTTAAATCTGATATTCAAAAGTTTGTGGCAAAATTTTTGGTTTTCCAACAAAATAATTTTGAGACAATTAAGACTCCAGGTCTATTACAACCATTATCCATTCCAAGTTAATGTTGGGAGGAGGTTTCAATGGATTTTATCATAGGTTTACCGAATTCTGAAGGAAATACTGTCATCATGGTGGTAGTTGACAAACTTACCACGTATGCACACTTTTGTGCATTATCTCATCCATTTAAAGCCAATACAGTTGCTACTGCATTTATGGAAACAATTCAAAAGCTACATGGAAACCCATACATCATTGCAAGTGACAAAGATCCCATTTTTACTAGAAAAATTTGGACGGAATTATTTCCTTGTTTGGGTAATCAATTATCCCAATAGTATTCAACACACAAGATCCTATGGGTAGTATTCTTAGCCACAAAAAGACCACCAAAAAACTCAACATGGAATTGAGTGACAAGCTTATTAGCTACAGTTTCAGCCATGCATCTGAGTATTATTCCATCCAGATTCCTCTATCCATGGTCATCCTTTAAAATGAAATAATTGGATTACTTTAACCTAAGGGCTCTCTTTTTGTTAGGACATGTATTATTTTTCAAGTAATAAACAATAAACAATTATACCACTTGATCTCTCCTAATGTTTGGAACTTAGGAGAAAAAGAGTCTTCAACTACATAATTTTGGCATACTAAGTCCGATGCGCTTTCATTAATCTCGATCAACATTTGGGCTAATAATTTCCCTTTAACCAACTTGGTTGGCCTCATTTATAGATCATATTTTTGGATCTTGGTTACCCATGTGGCATGAGTCCCTAAGAAACCAGTTTGCATTAATATATATTTGACAAAAGAATGTAGAACAAAATCAATAACTTTAGAATAAAACACATATGTCCTGATATGATTAAGGGACTTGAATAAGGCATATGATTGATTATCCATAATTCTATAATTCATCTCTGAATTCTGCAAGTATTTTCTCATAAAATTTATTGGTTGCTCATGACCCTCTTTATTTTTCTGCATCAAGACACTCACTATAACATCCTCAAAAACAAAAGAAAAGAGCATACATTCCTTCGAATAATCTGGACTGAAAAGGACATGAGCCTTAGATATAACATCTTTTATGTCTTGAAATTTCCTCTTACCTTCACCTTTCCACACAAGTTTAGCATATTTCTTCAACAAACATTGTATGGGCTTAAAAATTTCGGCGTAATTTTGAATGAATCTTCAAAGGAAATTGATCTTCCCAAAGAAGGATTAAAGGGAATTAATATTGTGTGACAATGGGATTTGATGGATAGCATCAACCCTTTTAGGGTCTATTTTGATTCCATATTTAGAGATAATGTGACCCAACAACTTCTCTTTTGTTACCCCAAATATAGATTTTGTGGGATTCAAGTTATTGAAAAATTATCGACATCTATCAAAAATCTATTTAAGATGATTTATATGAGCTTTACCATATTTTGAAAAAATAGTGAGATCATCTTGATATATTTCAATAATTTTACTGATTAGGCCCATGAAAGCATAGTCCATGGCCCTATGGAAAGTAGCCCCTGCATTTGTTAACCCAATAGGCATCCTAAGATATTCAAATGTTCCCCAAGGCACGATGAAAGATGTATTATATTGGTCTTCCTATTTAACCCAAACTTGATTATAACCAGAGAAACCATCCAATAATAACATCATAGTAGAGTCAATTATTCTTTGAAGCATATTCTCCATGTTTGGAAAATGATAATTATATTTTTTTCAAGCGAGATTAATACTTATGAAGTCGACACAAAGCCTAATTGTACCATTTTTTTTTCTAACAGTCACCATATTGGAACTATTGGCATTGATGTCAACAAGCTCTTGGAGATACTACTTATCATAAGAATGTGTGATGTGTGAGTGTCTGGTGTTGGATGATTCATGATGGTCTTATCAGTTGGAATTTATATCAACATAACTATGACTAGACCTAGTGGAGATGACGTTGTGGCTACTGAGGAGATGGATTCTAGACATGTTGAGTTGGTTGGAGATGCTACTGTTGCAGGAGGTTGGAGTGTTGCTCTAGTTGTTCCATATGTCTCTTTATGTCTTAGAGACATTACATATTCTACTACATGCGTGATATGTGGTTTCTTGTGTTGGAGGTGATTCCACCTGTGTTGGAGATAGTTGGAAGCCTTGATGCTGCTACTGTAAGTGTTGAGGTTGTTGTTACATGAGATGGAGATGTTGCTACAGGTGTTGGAGGTTTTAGAGATGCTGTGATTGCTTCTTGAGGAGCTGGAGGTGTTGGTAGTCCTAAAGTTGGAAGAATAGGTCTATCATGTCATTGGATTGTTCTTAGCCTATTTCATTGGTTTAATACATGTTGTAGAGGATTGGAGGAGTGTTCAAAGGTTGTTGAAGATGGTCCAATAGGTGGCAGAGGTTCTAGGACTTAATTTATTAAAAGCATAGAAACATAGATTGGAGAAACTCAATGAGCTTGATGAAATTAGGCAAGATGCAGTTCAAAGAACAAGTATAGTCCAATAGCAAAGGGCTAAATGGCATGATAAGTATATCAAGGAGAAGAAGTCTCAAACAAGGAATTGGGAACTTTTGTTTGACTCAAATGTTTTCAAGGAAAGTTTCAGACTCATTGGCTTGGGCCATATGAGATTGAAAAAGTTGTTGATAATGGAGCAGTGAAGATAAAGAAAATTGATGAAGAGAAGGTACCTCTTCTTGTGAATGGTCATTGGTTGAAAGTATATCATAAGCCAATTTCAAGAGAAGAGTTTATCAATATTTTCCAAGATAATACTGATATGAAGTTAGTGAAGAAAAATTCTTCTTCTTCACTAACTTAGCTTTTATTTTTGTTATATATATATATATATATATATATATATATATAAGTATGAAAACCAATCAATGATTGGCATACCTATGCAGAAAATACAGGGTGAAAATCAGAGATTTCTGACATCCTATATTTTCCATTTCTTTTCTCCAATAAGTAGTAACACAAAACTACATTCATATTCCATCTTTACAACTCATAATATGAAAATTCATTCCATTCCACAATCATATTCCACTTTCATTTCATTTCACAGTCATATTCCACTTACATTCCATTTCACAGTCATATTCCACTTACATTTCATTCCATAGCTATACTTCATTTTTTTTATAGATCACATTCTGCAGCTGACTACATTCTATAGCTGATCACATTCTGTAGCTGACTACATTATGCAGCTAATTACATTCTGCAACTAACTACATTCTGTAGCTAATTCTGTTATGCAGCCACATTACATCTCATGTAGCAGCTCTAACACATTTGTATAGCCTACAAACAAATGATGAATACAGGAAAATAAAAGGACCACATTTTGAAGGCCAACATGCTAAAAGGTACCTGAAGAATCAACACCAAAGAAACAAACAACAAAAAGGTTAGTTCTAAAGGTAAAGTTGCAAAAAATTGTTTTAACAGCAAGGTTAAAACATTAACATGTATAATATGGATGGTCATATTCTCCCTTGACAGATCATCATTTGATTTGATTGTGATTTCCATCACACCACAAATCAACCACAACCTCCGCATTATGTTTCATAATGGTCCAAAATTGACTCCCTCATTGATGATTAACGGGCATGACCTATTGATGTGCCATATTTATCTATGTTTCTCCGAAACCCCAAGCCATACCACCTATTAATTCCTACAAATCCTCGATACCTTTCATCAAATCCATAACGCAATTCATTTCATAAATAGAGAAGGATAATTACGAAGGTTGAAGAACTCTGAACAATAGAAAGCATGGGACTAATAGTCAGATCAGAACCGGTGGGAACAAAACATATGGAACGATATCTGCAGATCAAGGAAATGTTGCAGAAATCTAGATGACTGAAATTCATAGAGAAATTTGATGGTTTTCACAAAGATATTACAAAATCTTTTGCTTGGTCTTTTAATGGCACAAAAGTGGAAATTGGAGACATCAAGTTCACAGTTACTGAGACATTCATGGCCAAAGCCACAAAACTTCCAAGGCTTGGCGAAAGGTGGTTCAAAAACAAGGAGTTTGACAATAAATCATGGAAATTTATCCTCAAAAACCCAGGTATGGGTGTCTCTGTTTTCAGAAAAGGTATCCCCAATTCAGCCCTGAAAAATAAATGGAGGAATATGCTCTTGGTTTTACAGAAATTTATCATATGTGAAGGAAGGTTTGGTTGCATGTATGTATATCATATTCAATTAATAATGAATTTATTAGAAAATGGTGAAATAAATATTCCCTTATTTCTACTAAATAGCTTAAAAAGGATGTCCACAAACGTGTAGAAGAGAATATAGTTTATAGATAACACCATGCATCATCATGGGTTGGTAAATATACTTGTTGAGTTTCATTTAAAAATCATAGGAGATACTTGGGAGATTTTTCTGATCAGAAACCATTTTCAAGAGGCACCAGAACAACCTAAAGAAGACAATGTTAGAAAGAGAAGAAGGAAGAAGACTGATACAAACATTGAAGCTAGACCTACATCTTCATTGCAGAAAAATGATGAAAAGATCATCTCTGAAGAGTTGACAGAGAATATAAAGAAAAATAAATTCAAGACAAGAGGTAAGATAAGAAAGAGGAGCAAGGATAAAAATGAAGAAAATGAGAATCCTCTACAGCTGAGAAGGAGCTCCAGACTCCAAGTCTCAATGAAGAAAACACTACCAAAAGAGATAGAGTTTGTAAGTTTAGATGAAGAAACTCCAATACCATCTCCTGTCAATATCTCTCCTCCACACAGTCCTCAAAATTCTCCTATTCGTAATTTTGAAGGTAGCCCCAACATAAAATCTCTAGGCATAGACCTAGCACAACAAGAAATATATGTTTACATAGAATCATCAGAGAAGAGAAGTGCAACAGTGAATCCTATCAATCCACATGAACCTCTAGTTGAAAATCTCAAATAGGAAATTTATGAACTAGAGATATTGAATAGGCATATTAAAAAGGAGAATGAGGCCTTGAAGCAGCAGAACAAGTTGGAAAAGGTAATTAGTGACAATACCATGCTGCATTTAGGACTGTGGTACAAAAATAATAAGAATTTGAAAAGAAAGAACAAGTCACTAAACAAGGCAGTCATTAATCTCAAATACAAGCTTCTTATGAGAAAGCCCAGGATGGAAGCCACTTCAAAGAAAAGAAAAATAATAAAATTGGATGTGTTAGCAGAAGTGTCTGAAAAAATGCAGTAGAAGAGGAGAATTCACATGGTAAATTGCATGAGGACATGCAATGACTTCATAGTGGGGGTATGTTGAACCTCATAATTATCCTCTCCCTGACATCCTTTCTCACCTTTTTCCTTTATTTTATCATAAGTTTACATAATCCAATCTAAGATAAATGTCATGTTTTATCTCAAGGAATGCATTTCAATGATTGCCATATTGTATTCTGATGTTCTTTCTATTCGAATAGATTTTTGTAATTTTTCTATCGACCACATCCTATTCTGCAGCTAATCATGGATTTTGTAGCTACTCTCATGGTCTGACAGGTTCTAGGGTTCGAATTGAGAAATGAGCCACATGGGCATTTCTAGAATCATCTCCACATGGATTTTTTCCTATTTTCTTTGTCCAAAGTGATAGAAAAGGAGGCCTAAGATCGTGGTCAAAGGCATGGCCAAAGAACATTAGCCAAGAACATAAGGACTCTTGATTTTCTCTATCGTAGAAAATCAAGAGTTAAACAATCAAATTGTAATTCTATGAGTCGGTTAAGATTAGCCACCTGTAGCATAATTAGGTCATAGACAGTTATGTTTATTTCCATTAAATATTGGTTGTACAAAACCAAGAAGAACTAAGTTAAGTTTTAAGTTAAGATTTTGCTAAAATGCTATATTGTTTTAAGATTTCGCTCTGTTTTAATACAAGGAATGTGTTCATGCAAATGATTGCTTACTGCGTCTTTAACCAGCTAGGATTTTAGCCGAATGAGTTGTAGAGGGCCCCTGCACTGGAGGAGGTTTTTCATTCATTGTTTTTAGTTTAATTTCCTTACTCTGTTTTTGTCCATTCTGTTTTCTGAGTAGATTAATGTTGCACTCTAGTTCTGATCATTAGCATAAAGTTAAATCATAACTGTGTAAGCCTTGTTCTTATAAAACATTTTGTGAAGGTAGTTCTTTCTATTTTCAAATTGAATCAAGTTCGAAGCAATAAGAATTCACAATTATTTAGTTTTCCTTGCTGTTTTTTCATTTACCTTCCTAGATTAGAATTATCAATTAATTGTATCAATGGATTTTCTCAAAGGTCATTTCAAGAAGATAGTTTTAAACTAAATGATCGAATGTTTAATTCATAAAGTTATTGAGTTTTCCTCTGCACATTTTACTTGCTTTCTAGTAACTTAGAAACTAAGATATAATTGATTTCTTACACATCATCTTAGGAGGATAATACTTCAAATTGAATGTTGGAGTAAATCAAACATACATTAGTTGTTTTTAAGCTTTAGCTTTGCATGCTTTTACCTCTGTTTTTAGATCCTCATTTAATTGAATCACCGCTGTTCTTAAAATTCATTCCAAGAAATTGATTTTATCATATTTCTAGACTGAATGATTGAATGTCTAATTCATGCAATTAATGAGTTTTCCTTTGCATACTTTACTTTCTTAGATCAATAGGTATAATTGGTTACTTAACATTATCTCAAGAAGATGACACTTCATAATTGAATGTTGGAGTAACTAAATATACAATAGTTGTTTTCCTTTGCACACTTTACTCTCTTTTCTAGAACATTAGAAGTTAAAGGTGTATTTAGTTTCTTACACATCATCTCAAGAAGGTGACACTTCATATTGAATGCTGGAGTAACTAAATATACATTAGTTTTTATATTTTTCTGCTTTCACTTAAGAATAGCATTGCAATTTCAAGCCTCAGAAATAATATTCATCCATGGAATAGAACTAATGTTAAGATAGAAACCATTAAGATAGATACTCTATTTTTCAGATTAGATTCTAATTAGCCAAGAGTCATTGATTTATTTTTATGTAAATTAGTTTAATTTAGGAACACTTCCTTTTCTTTCTTCTTAAAATTTATTAGATTCATTTAATTTTTTTCATAGTTTGTAGATTAACATTCTTAAAAAGTTAAAAACAAAACCCCAAAACAATATAAAAATACATACAACGAAGTAGGAAAAAGGTTAACTAAGCACATACAGTGCACCACACTTCATCAGTTTACAAACCTCAGTTGATAATTTATGCAAGCAATTTAATACATTAAATTGACTAAACATATGATGATCACAATTATATGCTTCTTAAGGTTCAATATGAATCTGCCATGGTTGTTATTGAATAATTTTCTAGTGAAATTGGTAGAATAACAAATGTATGCAAGGAGCACAAGAAGAAATTCTAGGAATGTGAGAAAAAGGAGAAAAACATCAAGGAAGAAATTAATACCTTAAGAACACAATTGGTAGAATAAAAAAGATTAGAAGAATTCAATTGCAACAAGAAAAAATATATGAAATATTATGTTGAAGCGCTTGAAGGTGTGATTGAAAAATTGAGAAAGGAGCTTGAGGAAAAGAACCAACAGTTGGTAAAAGTGAAGAGCACCATACCACTGAGAAAAGTGAGAAAAATATTTCAAAAGGGTGAGACAAGTTTTCATGCAGGAAAGATAGACAAAGAAGAACCAAAGAAACCCGCAACAAAGAATGTGTTCCATAAGTAGAAACAAAATAGAAAACCAAAATGAGATTTCACATCTAGAAAACCATTCGCGCATATGGTTACAGGTGGCAGTTTTCAAAGGAGAAGTCAAAACAATTTTTCCCCCTTGATGGGCGATATTGAGTGCTTCATTTATCACAATTTTGGTTATGTGGCAGCTGTTTGTATAAGGAGAATGTACTCATCCATGCAACAACATGATCAACCAAGAGGAGGACCTAAATTCAGGTATAAAAGTTATTTCAATGGTCATTGTTTTGCTTGTAACATGTTTGGGCATAAAGCCATTGATTACAGATCTAGCGTAAGAAGATGGAAGTCCAGTATGAGTAGCAAGAGATTAGATCCTTTGGCTACATATCTTGGGCATATAGAGTGTTATGTGTTCCATAATTTTTGGCACATAGCCAAGGATTGTAATATGCCTAAACCATTGAGGCCATTTATTCAAGAGCAGCAACCAAGGGAGAATGTGCATCTTAGGAGCACATGGAAGAAATAACAACAATTAGGAAGATGTGGCATTGCACTTTGTTCTCTTGATGAGGATGAAATGTGGTATATATATAGAAAATTTTCACACCATATGTTAGGAGATAGAAGTAAATTTCATTTTCTCAATAAAACCAAGGATAATCGTGTTGTGTTTAAAGGTAATGGAACTACTAGAGTGTGGGGAAGCGGTAAAGCCAATCTTGGTGAGAATAGGACAAATGTAAAAGATGTTTGGATCATTCAAGGTCTAAAGCATAATATATTGAGTGTGAGCCAAATGGCTGTTGGAGGAAAATAAGTGATCTTAAATTCCAAATTTTGCATCATTCGGAAGGTGTTATAACATCATTTTCCACCTCAGTATACTTGATGCTTTGAGTTATGGCCTTGAGCAACCCTTTCCCTTCAGAATTTGTCCTTTATCTAAAAAAAATTATTTTGAATTCCATATGTGACTCTACCCTCTCAAAGGTGTGTGAACACGCGGGCCCATCTATACCCAGTCCGCGTATATAATTTGAAATATGAAAAAATATAAAATTCCCTATTTTATGGGTGGGGTTTACGGGTTACACTGGAAGCCTACCTATAGAAGCATGTGGCCTAGTTGTATCCCAACGAAAACAATTTTTTTTGGGTCGTATAAATAAACCTCATGGGAAGCCTAAAGGGGGGAGAGAGATAAGTATTGATATTAGATCCATTTAGTCCCTAATCAAGTCTGATTTATCCCTATGCCTCCTACACTCCCAACATCTGGAAATCCTTATTTCCCTCATGGAGACGTTCATTCCTCATATCTTACATCCATGTGTATGCTTTTGGAAGGATATTTTTGAGGCTTGGGCTAGACGGATCCAGAGGACGGTTTCGCTTGGAGCCATGGATGAATTAGGTTGTATTCCTCCACACTTCTCGACATTCATCAATAAGGAAGATCTGTCCCATTCTTGATGTTCATGATCTTAATGCATTATACATGTTATGATCCTATTATAAATGATTTCATGTTTTTATGCTTATATGATTATATCATCTAACACTAACATCTTGAACATGCTTTCAGTTATTAATAGTATATGTGATTTTCTTAAGTGAGTTGCAGGTTTTGGAGCACTAGGAGAAGCAGAGGGTTTGAACCCTACAATATCACATTCAAACGTAGGACCTATGGGTACTACCCCTTCTTCCCAATTTACTAGTTTAAGTAGTAGGACTTTAAATTTCTATGATTCTTGCTCTATTGGGGTTCCCAAACCAAACCCTAGGGTACATCATCCCGTAATATAATTGGTCACTCCCCTAGGGATTACATTATTGTAATTCCTATTTTGGGTTGTTTCACTCTGGATCTAGGCTTTCTCTTTGGTTTGATCACTTTTCCAACTTCTTTGATTCATTATCAATCTAGGCAAAAGTTCTGATATTTTGGATCAAACTTGAATTTTTAATTTTTTCTTTACTGCCCTTTTTATACGTGCTTTCTAATTTACATAGTCGCGTATACACGCATTTTTTTCCAAATAAACATGCGTATATGTGTGTTTCCTTGTGAAAAATAGCCTATACATGAAGGTTGAGCACTTTGAAGCCACACATTTCTAGTTTCAAATGGATTTTTTAGATTTTGAGTCCAGTAAATCCTTTAGCCTGATTTTTATTACCTATGTTTAATCATTAATGTTCTTGGAAAGTGTTTCTTTTTGAAAATTTTCAATTTCCTATCCTTCTAAGTGAAAACCTAGTCAACCTAGGGTTTGCCCTTTTTGTGAAGTTTCAGTTTTTGTGTTTGGGACCAGGGCTTCTTGCTGAAGTTCTTGGCTATTCTGAGTATTTAGAACAATGAATTAGTGTTAATTTCTCATGCACAACTTTCTTAATACTTCAATTTTTATTTTCTTTCATTAGATTTCTTGGTTTTTCTTGGTTTTTTGAGAAAGGTACTTCTGGAAATCTTGAAGAGTTTTTATTGATTTTCTTGGAGTTTTCTTGTTTTTTGAAGTTGTTGTGCTGCTGATCAGGTCATTTATTTGAGTGTGTAACCTCTTTCCACTTGTTAAGTCTTGTCATGCAAATGATGTTTATGGCTTAAGGAACTTGAGGCCCATTTTTGCTCAATTTGGTGATATTGATATTTTGAGTAGGCTTTTGCTTTCTTAGATAATTCTGTGCATCCTTAAAAAGAAAAAGACAAAAAAAAACATCTTTGTTTTCCTTTTCTTTTTATTTCGGTTTTATTTTAAGGCTCTCTTGTCATTTTTGAGCAAGTGCAAAGTTTTTCATTTGGTCAAATTTGCTTGGTTTTGGGAAAAGTTCTTGTTTGAATTTGCCCCTTCTTGTGTCAAGTTTTTTACCTCTTTGTTGTGAGAAGTCCTTGTTTGAATTTGTCCCTCTTTGTGTCAAGTTTTTGACCTCTTTGTTGGGAAACACATTTGCTTGTTTTTTAGAGTAATCCTAGAATCTTGCATTAGAATTTTTAGTTTGCATTAGAATAGTTGCATTGTAATAATTTTTTTTCTTTTTGTGGATTTTGTGTGTATGAGCGTGTATTTTGAAAAAAGAAAAGAAAAACTTTCGCTTTCATTAGTTTGTTCGTAGTTCCCTTTGTAGAAGTATATTTTCATCAAAGAAAAAGTTTCATTTTGCATGTAGCGAGGTTTCTATTGATTTCTTCTTGCGTCCATAACACCATAAGTTGCACCTCCATCTCACCCCTAACTTAAATAAAAACCATTAAAATCAACTGATAAAAACTAAAATGAACTTGAATTTTTTGATTTGTCATTAAATACATCAACTAGTCCAGGTCACTAAGGCCTTGGAATAGGTGTGTGGAGAGTTAAATCTTTAGGGCTAATCTGAATTTAAAATTAGAATTTGATTAAAAGAGTGAAATATAGTGTTGTTAAGTTTTCTGGGAAAGCTCTCCTAAAAATGGAGTCAAGGACGAGGGCGAGTTAAAGCAGGGAAGAGAGATACCCCCTCTCCTACTTGTTGGATCCCGACCAAAGACTATTCCGCCTTACTACCGATACAAACTGGTGACCTTAGTTTCCATTCCTAGGTATTGCATAGGTGACTGCGGGGGGAAATACCCATGGTACCTAAGGTAGACGTTGCATCATGTTCATTAGTACTTCTGGAGGGTGCCCTTGTGAAGCTCAGGTAATTGCACTGGAAAAGGATTTTGTCTGGAGGTCAACATAACTACTTATGTTACCTTTTCTAGTAGGTCTAGGGCGTAATTACCCCAGAATATTTTTGGAAAGTACTTATATATTTTCTTTCTTGTATTTTGGTGTCCGGTCCTAATCACCCAGAGTGGAAATACCTGAGAGTTTCTTAATTGGTTTCATCTTTAGGGACATTTTTAGAGAGTGCTCTTTGCTCCTGGACTGCCATAGATTTATAAAATTTTGAGTATGTATAATTTCTCTTAAAAATTAAAAGTGGTTGATCGATCAGTTCATTAATCAAGGGGGCTTCGTGGGCTCTCATTTGCGAGTGTCGAGCCTTTTCCTAGAAGGTGTAGGAGAAATTCTGCTAGCGGTTTGAAATCAGTAGCAACGAACACATCAGAGGATGATCCTCCGCTTATGACTATAATTTCACAAGGTGATCCTAGTGTAAGTCATGATTTGGAGAGGAGGACTCCACTCCTTTCTAGGGTTATTTTTCCATCGGAAAATGAAATTTAGGTTGAAGAGATTTTTTATTCTCCTGTCACTCCTTGAGGGAGTTATATTATATGTTGGAACCCCAAGTCACAGGCCAGAAATCCTTGTTGGTTCTCCTCATTTTATTTCGATGACCACTGTTGGGAACACGGTTTTGACTATGAGTACTTCTAGTGTGCATACTCTTCTTTCGGTGGAAGGAGGAGGTACAATTTCTATATCAACTATTGTTGATCAACGATTGTCATTGATGTCAACCCAAGCAGCACCAAGGGCTACCCCAATATTTTATGGGAATTTTGACCTACAAAATTAATGTATTCTGGGTAAATAATGATTTTGATGGTTTTTACTAGTTGATATGTTTCCGTTGATATATGGCACGCCACGTAATTCTTCACGGTTTGAGAGATATTCATGTTTGAATTTTGTACCCCCTGTTAGTGGGATAAAACCCCATGGGGTTGTGGCATGGGTCATTGAAAAGTCGTAATTGATATTTTTTAAGCTCCTAAAATCCCTTCCACGTTCACTTGTTGAAGCCCCTCTCAACCTAAGAATTTATATAAATTGTGATCCTCATATCCTCCTTATGAAAGGGATTTCGCCATCTGAAACATGTCATTGTGGAATTTTCACTCTAACGTTTTTTATACGAAGGTTCAAAAGCTGAAATTTTTATGAGGCAAAGAAAAAATCTTGAGGAAGCTCCTGTAGAAATTTCAGATCAAGATGAAGGTTCAAAATCTGAAACTTTTATGAGGCAAAGAAAAAATCTTGAGGAAGCTCCTGTAGAAATTTCAGATCAAGATACACAATATTTGCGGAGATATGATCTGTGGAATTCAGTGTTTTTGCAGGCTCCTGAAATTCATCTCAAATAAGTGACCTTGGGAAAATCGTCATAAATCTCTCTCTGAGTATAGGATTGGAATTATGTAAAAAGTGGTAGATAATGCACATACTGTAGTTTTTTCTCTATCAATTTTAGAGCTGAATGAAGAAACAATGACACGTGTCACACCGTACAATTTTTCTCTACTGAATCAATTCATAATTAGGGCATTGTGAGAGATTGGGAATAACTCTATCTTGAAGAATCCAAATTGGGTCAGACCTGTGGCATTGGAAATAAGACTCAGAGGACTACTAGATGAGAAAAAATCACATATTGGGAATTTGAAATAATAGAGATATACCAGATTCAATATCGAGCTTCTAGAAGGAAAGAAAAAGCTAGATCATGTGTTGTCAAGGGCTGCAAAGGACGAGACTTTCTAGGGCAGCAAAGAAAAGCAAGGTGCAATAGAGGGTAGCATGATAAGAGCAGCAACCAAGGTGAAAAACAACATCAATAAGTTCATCACATGAAGTCCTCAAGTGGGCAGCACTGCATACAATCACTGTAAAGGTATCATTCTACTAAGTCATTGTAAATACATTATTGTAAAAATTGTACTAGTGTCTATCTGTCAAGAGCTGAAGAGAAAGTGTCGGGAGGTCTAGGATCATCATTAGGTGGTTGTGTCATAGTTGGGGTTATGGTCTAGTGTGTCTTATTCTTCTACACCATTCTATATCATTGAAAAGTGGACCATTTTCCCTTGTACAAGAGTCCATTTTTATTTTATTCTTCTACAAGGTGGTAGGGTGGTGCTAGGGTGAATTGTAGCTCATTGGGTGTTGGGGCATCCATTCAGTTGACTATTGAAGAATCTCAGGCATTGGAGCGTCCATCCAGTGGGAGCTGGAGAAGAATTATTTTCTAGATTCTAGGAAGTTGAAGCTTTATTTTCAATTGGAGTTGAATATTAAAGAATTATTAGAAAAGAATTAGGTGGTTTTTGTTCTAGAGTGGGTTTCCACCTTAAAAAATGTGTGCATTTGTGTTCCTTTTGTTTACTGCTATGATTGTACAAACACTGATAATAATTGAAGATTAACTAATGCTCTAATGGAAAGAAATACTGATTCACCCCCCCTCTCAGTATTTCCAACAACTATCACTCATAGTACTGTAATATTTGGCTCTACCTCCATTCCATCTTTGAGTGGGGGCACCCAAGCTTTTGATTCCCACGTTGGTTTGTTTTCATTTGGGATGGATTCTAGGGAAATTACCTCAGTTCCTTTCACCATTTCATCTGCTATCTCCAAACCTATGTATGTTGAAGTTTGCAACAAGAAACAGTGAAATTGGCACCTAAAAACAACATGAAAGCACCTACACTAACTGTGGGACCAATAGGTCTTAACAACACCTACACTGGTGTGGGCTAAATTTGGTGCATGTCTATTTTAGTTATCCCTTAATTAAGATGGAAAATAAAATGTAATCTAATCTCAAAATAACTTGTAATAGTTAATTGAGTGTGATAAACTCAGTTAACTCATGAATTTCCAGTTGAGGGTAGTTGGTGAGGCATGCAAAGTAATTCTAGTTGTAACAGAGTTTTAAGTGTAGTGGTGCATTAGTTAATACAGGTTGTAAACAATTTAACTCAGTTAAGTGTATTAAACTCAATTGGGCTAGTTGTAACTTTTAGATATACTAGTGAGAGATCAAGTGAATTAAATATTAATTAATTCACAATCAGTGATCCCACATGCAACTGAGGATTTACTATTATTAGTTGCATGCATGTGAGTTCTAGTGGAGACCCAATTGAGATCTAGGTGAAAGGGAAGTGTGACTATCAGTTGTGATATTAGCAGACTGCCCAGGTGCAATTAAAACACCACAGGATTCCCATGATACTCAACACAGTTGAGGAAGGCTGGAATTCCTAAGGAATAGGGATTGCATTCCTCGTGAATTGTGTGAGAAAGTGATGCAGGAGCATCATGGTTCCAAAATTTTTCACATTTAGTAGAATCTAGGGGGTTTTATGTTTTTCAAGAGAGTTGATTTCCTAAGTATTTAATTAATGTAATTTTCAATGTTTGAGTGATTTTATGTGAGGCATTTAAAATAGGATTTAATTAAATATTGAGAGGCATATTTTAAAATGTTCTCAGATGTAGGAAAACATGAGTGATTGATTAGTTATTGGTATGGATTGAGATATTATGAAATATTGTAAATCTTAGATTAGAAATTAGGTCATGATTTTATGGATTTGAGAGGATCCTTAGGATTTAGTTTAATTTTGAAATCCTCAAGGGATAAAGAAGAGATTTTAAGAATTAATTGAGGACTTAGAGGATTCTTAGGATTTTGTTGAGTAACCTATGGATCTGAACCAAAATTGGTTACAAAATCTTTTGTATAAATTTGTAAAGCCTCAAAGGCACAAACAATGAAAAAAAGAGATATAGATTCTTAGAGAGCGATTTTAATTGTAAGCCTACGAGCATATAGAGAGAGAGAGGAAGAGAAAAGGGCCATGTAAAGGTAGATGAGGCCAAAGCTAGATTGTAAATTTATTTATTTATTTGTATATGTAAATTTATTTAATGAATGAAGAAATTGAATTCATTGTGACTGTGTGTGTCATTTCTTTTACCTGCTGAGTGATATGTAATAGTGAATTTATGGTTTCTGTGTTATAAAACATGATGACTGAGTTAAAATTAAATGTATGTCTTTTTGAGTATGACTTAAATGACTGGGTAGAATCTGTGTGATTCCATTCGGAAGCTAGCAAATGTGTGTACAAGTCAAGTAAAGAACAAATTATGAATTATGGAAGAAGAGGAGAAATACAGAGAGTGCTCTGTATTCATGTTGGAGTAGCGTGGAGGAGACTGTATTGCAGAGCATTGACAATATAAAGAACAAAAGTTGATTAAAGACTGAAGCATGGAGAGATTCGCATGGAAGAATTCCGAACAACAAAGGAGGAGTAGCGGGAAGAAAAAAAAGCAGCAAAGTGGCATAAAGCAGAGGAATAGACGAAGGCAGAGAACACTTAGAGATTTCCAAAGAGGGGGATCAGACGGTCCTGATCAAGTCAATGACGAGAGATGAATGGTTAAGATGGCTTCACAGTGTAAGTTGTGAAAGTACGAAGTGGACACATGTCAGCTTGGTGCTATTTCGCATTGGCGATGACTAATTTTATAAGTCAAGGAGTTCGCAAGATAAACTGAATAACTTGCGATGTGATAAAGTTTGAAAGTTGCGATGTGGCAAAAGGGCGATGCTACGTGTCAGCACCGTGTAACATCACACATCGACGATTTGAAAGTTTAGTGTTAAAGAATTCACAAGGCAACAAAGATAATTTGCGATGTGATGTAGTAAGTACTGAAGGATTTGATGCAAAGGGAGGAGCCACATGTTGTAATTGCGCATTAGCGCTCGTCGCTGATCTTATGGTTTAATGTTATCGACAGAGTGGTAAACGACAGGCAAGAAATTGCGATGCATTGTGATTAGTATGTGGATGGAGGGACCCTGGAACCCTGTTTCGCGTGTATGTAAGTGAATTAAGGCTATGTGGGTTCTCTTATAAAGTTAAGATATGTTGATTGCTAAAGTATGTATTTATTATCCACTGTCCGTAATAAGGAATTTTGTGGGCCATAACCCCAGACCTGAATTAATTATATATATCAATAATATATGAGAGAAGAAAGATAAGAAAATGTAGCCATGTCTTCAACAGATGTAGCATAAACACATCAGTAACCAAGCCTTTGGGATCTTTGCAACAACATCATATTCTTGCTAAGGAGAATTATCATACCAGAATAACTTCATCAATAGTCAATATGTATCAAGCAATCATCCATGTGATCTATTATCACCAAGGTCTTCATGATTTATATTTATTTCATAATCACGATGTAAAATGTGTAGGAATCAAGTAAAATAGGCCTCATTCATGATAAAAGTCATCAACAACAAAATATGCATGTCCTGTCCTTATATTTGAATCATTAGACTTGCATTAAATCCATGTGTGAAAATAAATATACTTTTCTACAAAAAGAGATCAGGGCTCATCCATAATCTCATCATAAGAAATCCATGTATCATGACAACATCATTCGAACATGAGCATCACAAGAATTAAGGAATAAGAAAACATAATGCCAACGATGCAACATTAGTAGTTAGGCTAATGCTCCCCCTGAACCTATGCTGCCTGTTCATAGTCAAGATTGACCATATCATATCAACAGACTATAACCATCTGAGTCTGATTCACTATTTTTCTTATCAGAGAAAAACATACACAACTGTCTCCAATAGAACTCGCATGTATACACGGCTTTAGTTTATGAAACCCGCGTATATAAATTGAAATACAAAAATTTCACAACTCCATCTCACCTTGGACTTATACATTCTGTACCTGTCTGCTATTGTCACATTAGATGCACTATCAGAAATATAAATAACCAGAATTACCAAACCATCCTTTACACATTGCAGTTGAAGATAACATTATTCTTTCAAGAATGAAGGACTGCAATGGGCATTTATTTCCTTAAGTCTGAGTCTGAATCCTCCTCAAATTTGCGAGAGGTCAGATCTTTAAACACATATAATTTATCAGCGTTTCTATATCCCCTTGCTATGACTTCTCCATTTCTTCACCCATAACCTTGCATTTAGTTGAAGTGAACACAATTATATTTCCTTTATCTACCATTTGACCTACACTTAAGTTTTGTTTTAGGCCTTGAACTAATAAGGTGTTGGGTGCAGGAATTACACTTAAGCAAACTCCTCAACACTTAATTTGTCAACCCAGGGGTTTCGTAAACTTAGAGACGAAGCACAAGCAATGCCAGAGATGGTATGAATCTTCCTAATGTAAATCCATTTTTTATTTAAAGGAAATATTGTAGAATCAAATCAAAAGAGAAGAAGGCAACTTGAACCATAAAAAATAATCTAAGACTGAAACAAGGAAATATGCATTTGCAAGAGAGAATTAAAGATAAAAGGAAATCACTCCCACTAAAGGTTGTTTAATCTATTGAGTGTGTGTTTTCCCTTAGCAGAGACACTTTAGCAGTCTTGTTAGATGGGATTTTAAACCTGATTCCTTAGAGATTTCCTTCTTGCATTAATCTATCCTACACTAGTGTAGGATCAAAGATTTATGTAGAAGGTATAAATAGTGTCTTTACTAAAGGATTTTTTTTACTTCATGCAAGGGCTCGAACTTTTCAAGGTTCAGAGCACTCAGATATTGTGGCAAGAAGCTGGTTCTTGCACTGGATCAGAGCTTCCTACACTTAACATTTAATCCTTAAAATGAGTGTTCAATTATTGCAAGTGCTAGTTTTCTATCGAATCAAATTGCACACGTAAAAGTGAATTTTTCTGATCTTAACAAAATGTAGAAATGAAGAAACAATCATTTATCCTGTCATAAGATTTAAAAGAAAGAAAGTAGATTAAGAAAACTTGCTGCATCACACCAACGTGCACTGGTGTAGGTTCTTTTCTCCTGCTTGGACCAGGTGGAAAAACCAATCAAACAGAATTGTAGGAAAAGGAAATATCACACCAACGTGCACTGGTGCAGGTTTGTTTCTTCTGCCTGTACCAGGCGGATGAAAACCAATCTGAAATCAAGTGTAGGAAAGTAAATTGCAAGGAAAAAAAATGTAACTACTTCACACGATGGATCTGTTTTCACTCAGATAGGAATACATGTGCTGAAAGTTAAATCACACTTTGATAATATAAACAAAAATTGAAAGAAACAAAAAATGGGGTAAACGTGCTGGGTTGGTTGGGCCTTAGCCAACTAGCACGTTTCCCCTTTAAGTTAAAACACTGCTCAGCAAATTAGTCGATTCATCAACTTAAAGACAGAAACTCAATTTCTGAAGCATGAGGCGGAGCTCCCTTTTTATTAATTCATTGAGGCAAATACATGCGTTAATACAATGTCTAGCCCAGATTCATTCGATAACAAAACAACCTGTTACCACATATCAAACTTCGTTCTAAAAACTCTGCTGAAAAAGTCTCCCCCTCAAAGTCCTATTTACATTTTACATTATATAGGCCCTAGGCCAAAGGCCAAAATAGGTCCTTTAACTGATTACATAACAAAATGCAGAATTTAGTTTCAGCCTTCAAAATAAGATGGTTTTGCAAAACTGGCAGTAGCTAATCAGCTTTCACACTTCATGGATTGGTCTCGGTTGCCTTTGAATCATTCGCTGTCATGGATGAATAGGGAAAATTTTAAGAACCCCTGTAAATTTATATGTATAATAAATGGGCGAATTCCCATGATACATAGGAAAAATGGAAGGCGATTTTATTAATAATATAATATGTATATATAGTTTTTTGGCGAATCTCTCACAAGATTATATTATCTTGTAAAATCATGGCGAATCACCAGTACAAATGGCGAATCACTAATACAAAATGGAAAATCATTGTCTAGTGGAGTTCGGGGTGTTGGTTCCAATGACGATATGGTAGTTTAACTAGGAGTTGAAGGAAGCGAACCATCGAGACCAAGCATGGCACATGGTGACTCGTGAGGGAAGTAGTTCTCGTGCAGTTTGGAAAACACGTTCTAGTTCTACTAAGTGTAATATTGTTGCTCATGCTACTACTAGCACTGATATTGAGGTTGGAGAGGAGTTTGAGGAAGCATGGAAGGTAGCAGTGGTGGAGAATTACAAAGAGAACCCCATGATGGGCTCCATTTTGCCCTTTGGTATTTGGGCTTGCAAGATCTTATGTCCATTGAGCCAACAATTAACCGCTCAACCAACAATCAACTTGACTGAGTTGATTAGGTACGCGTCAACTTAGACTAATCTTCAAAACTATGCTTTGCATTATCCCATATTTATCACACTAATGCACACAACATTGAGCATTTTCACCCAACTCTCATGCATGCACACAAAATTTTCATTAACATCTATAACCCTCACCAAGTGAGAATTGATCAACAATTTGCACCAAAGTTTGTAATAGTGTTGAAAGTTAATAAGAAATTTAGATCCATGGTACCTTAAATAAATTTTGAGATAACCTCCACAAATTTGACCACAATAGAGAAAACTTGTGATAAATTTTAAACCTACAAAAATTAGGATTCATGTTCCTAGGAACAATCATAAGAAGTAGTTGACATATAGGTCGAGTTTTGAGCCTTGACACATTGATAATGCAATGGCTTAGGTCAAAACTCACACATTGAAAAGTCATCAATGAAGAGAAGACAATATCATTATGAATTACACATACTCCAAACTTCTTACCAAATTCTACTTAGTTGTCTGCAACTCAGCTATACATAATCTTATAGTAAACACAAAATCCACAAAGCCTTCTTCACATAGCTAATAAATGGACATTGGAAGAGCACCCCTTATATAATAGTAATAGTAGCAATCAATAGATTATTTCATATTGAACTTCATAGCCATAGCACTCCTATGTATTGTATGTTGTATTCAACTTGCATTATCAAATATAGATACAATCATAGTTTTGATTGATACATGTAAATCATACTTGTGCACCATGTTGAATGCAATGTCAGTCAAGGCGTAAAGTCAGTTTGACGTGTAATGATCTATGAATTTTGTATGCAAGTTATTATAACCAACAAAAGTTTGGGCCCAGTTTGAATGAGCAGTGGAGGACACTCTCTGAGAGGGAAACTGGAATTTGTACGTGTTCTACAGTCCAATCTCAGTCAATGTTACAATATATCAAAAGAGTTATAGTTCAAGGTTACAAAACCACAGTAAAAATCTCTAGACAGAAAGAGGCAACGTTACAAAACCACAGTAGGCTTAGCCCAACACCAATTACCCTGAACAACTCTAAACAAAACCATAAATTCATCTTTCTTTCAGCTCTGCTTCAAACTGGAACAATCTATTCTGAATTGGAGACAAGAATGACGCAATATTTTAATAATTGTAATTCTTTTGGAGTCCGGGATTCCCTTGTCAACGTCCAAAGACACGTTCAACTAACAAAAAAAAGACAAGGAAATTTTATAATCAAGTTTTTGAATATCATGTATGACTAGCAGACTTTAAAGCTAGTTTTAAAAAATATGTATATAATACAGCACAAAATTATACAGCACAACACATTGAATTTCTGGACAACAATATAAATAAACAACAGTACCAGCTGGGATCTTTGCTATTTAGATGAGGATAATTTACCAACATTGATTTACACCATCCAGAAGCTTGACACAACAGATCTTAAGCATGAAAAAAATTTAAAATAAAACTATTTCTCAACATATGTGTAGACAAATAACATCCATCTGGTAAACGCCGACACTTAGTAGTGTTTAATTATGGCCCACCCCACATTCTAAATAAATATAGGCCAGAAAACATGTGTGTTTAAATTCCTATTTCTCTTTCAAATAGTATTTTTCATTTCTCCTTGCTAAGACCACGAAAGAGACCTATTTTTGATCCAGAAAACATGTATGCTTATATAATTACTACTCTTTCAGCTAGTGTTTTGGATTTCAGCTCCACTGATACTCTCCTAACTCAGAGCCAGATAGGAGCCATTTGTGGTTATGGATAGCGGATAACCATTTGTGGCAATGGATAGCTGATCAAATGCTATCAGTTGGATTCTAGGAGCTATTAGTTGGCTTCTAGGAGCTGGTTTGAATACGATCAACTGGGAAGGTGATAAATATGAGGTTCATTCCTCTCATTTATGGGAGGCAAAAGCACATGATCCATGCCAATGCACTACACTTGGTCCAACAAGCAAAAAAAAATGGGCTTTTCATTCCCAAGTGATTTTACTCATGCAATAGAGGTCCTTACTTCAGTAACAAGCTATGATATCAAATTCATTGTGTAGGAAACACAAATTCATTGTTAAGCTTAATGTTTCCCACCTCAAATCATTGGAGCGTAGGAAAATTACTCAGCAAATTTGGAATTACTTCCCTGTTCTATTGCCAGTGTCAAGTGGAATTTGTGGTGGGAATGTGGAAATTACTTCCCTGTTCTATTTCCCGTGTCGAGTGGAATTTGTGGTGGGAATGTGGAACTTACTTCCCTGTTCTATTGCCCGTGTCGAGTGGAATTTGTGGTGGGAATGTGGAACTTATTTCCTCGTCTTAGCCTTAACCCCAGATCTATCCCTCCTTGAAACATGATAATATCCAAGGAAAGATGGTCTCCCTATAAAATTCTACAAGGGTTTCTGAGACACCATTGGGAAACCTTTTAAACGTATGCTTGGAAGCTCTTCATCTAGAACCACTTGCAGAGAAAACTAATGTAGGCATATTCAATATAAAGTTATAAACCACAACTTGTAGAATGGTTTTTGGACTCTAGAGGCCATTTAGAGCCTCACAGATTATGTATTTTGTTGCTAATATGTGCTGCACTTAGTGCAATTTTGATATATTCACTCTTAAATGGTATATAGATGAGAAAACTTTGCAAAGTTCATCTCTAATGGTTTGGAATCTTAAAAATATTTTTTATTAAAAATTAATATTTTTATGTATTTTTTTTTAATCCGGTTCATTGAATCTGAGTCTATCTGAGTTTGAGTCGAAACCCGATTTGATAGGTGGCCAAGTTGAAGACTGTTCCCAAGTTTTAAAACTAGGATATTAACTAATCACTGAAAAGTACAATATGACCTCACAGTAATTGCAGTAGCATTTTAAGAACTGTTGTAACAATGTGCCCAGTGGAATATCCATGGCAGTTTACCGATCATCCATGGAGTAGTACAACCCAATAAATGTGTCAACCAAGTGACATCTTGTCAAAAATATTCACAAACTTTTCAAAGGAATTGAAAGTCTAGTTCTAGTGCTACGAATATTCATTTATTTTCCATTTGAAATAAGCATCAAATTGATGATAAAATAAATTTGTTGGAATTTTTCAGATAAATCATAAAGTTGGAAGCATTCCCTAGTGTTGGAGAAATCACAACGGAATTCATTAAACAATTAACACACAACAATTAAACCAAGCACATAAAGACACAGGCATTAACGTGGTTCACCCAAACCTCCTGGGCTACGTCCACACAACAGGGCATTGGCAATATTTATTAATCAAAGCAGGAGATTACATAATTCACACACCCTCACTCCATTGCAAACAATCCGTATGGATACCTGTTATATAGCAGAGAGAATCAAACTGCCTCATAAATCCTCTCAACAAAAATTTAGGATGCATTAACTCCCTCCCAACAAACTGGAGCTAATCTAGGAACTAATTCCTAATTTTTGTCACCTACTCAGATTTTTGCCTATTTTACTCAAAACAGAAAATCTCAACAATCTCCACCTTGACAACAATTAGCCTGATGCCCTGTTATTTATTATTTTATCTTTTCTGCAAGCCAAGAGAAGCCAAACACCAACGTAGCTTCTCTAACAAAACTGGTTTCGTGAACATGTCTGCACAGTTTTCCTTTGTATGCACCTTTTCAAGAGAGACTCCCCTTTCAGTAATAACCTGTCTTACAAAATGGTACTTAATTGGAATATGCTTTGATTTAATATGATAGGCCGGATTCTTAGCCAAATGTATTGCACTTTGACTATCACAAAGTAACCTGATGTTGTCATGTAACCTACCAAACTCACCAAGCAAACCTTTCAACCAAACCGCCTCTTTGCAAGCATGAGAAGCAGCAATGTATTCTGCTTCAGTAGTGGATAAAGCAACAATGTTCCGTAGCTTTGACATCCAGCTGATAGCTCCACCTGCAAGAGTAAAGACGTACCCTGAAGTTGACCTTCTCTTATCCAAATCACCTGCAAAATCGGAATCAACATATCCACAAACATATTCACTGCTCTTATTGTAAGTGATACAATAACTACTTGTGCCTCTCAAATACCGAAGCACCCATTTCACTGCTGACCAGTGTTCTTTACCCGGATTTTCCATGTACCCGCTGACAACCCCAACTGCATGTGAAATATCTGGTCGAGTACAAACCATCGCATACATCAAACATCCTACTACATTGGCATATGGAATTCGAGACATGTAATTCTTTTCTTCATCTGTATTAGGACATAAACCCGAAGAAAGCTTGAAATGGGAAGCGAAAGGGACTGACACAGGCTTCACATTATTCATACCAAACCTCAAAAGTATCTTCTCAACATACTTCTGTTGTGATAGCCATAGCTTACCATTGCTCCTGTCTCTGAAAATCTCCATGCCCAAAATCTGTCTTGCTGCTCCTAGATCTTTCATATCGAATGTCCTTGCCATCCGAGTCTTCAACCTGTTGATTTCATCAATGCTTTTGCTTGCTAAAAGCATATCGTCAACATAGAACACTAAGATAATGAACATGCCATTTTTCAATTGCTTGAAATACACACAATGATCATATTCACTTCTAACATATTTCTGACTCAACATGAAAGAATCAAACTTCTTATACCACTGCCGAGGCGACTGCTTCAGGCCATATAATGACTTCTTGAGCCTGCAGACAAATTTCTTATCGCGATGCTGAACAAACCCTTCCGGTTGTTCCATATAAATTTCCTCATCTAGATCTCCATGTAGAAAAGCAGTCTTAACATCTAGTTGTTGTAACTCTAAATCAAACAAAGCAACTAAAGCTAACACAATTCGAATTGAAACTATTTTAACAACTGGTGAAAAAATCTCATGAAAGTCAATGCCTGCTTTCTGAGAAAACCCTTTTGCAACCAGTCGCGCTTTGTACCTGTCCTCCGTATCATTCACACCCCGTTTCAGCTTGAAAACCCATTTACACCCCATAGTTTTCCTGTCTTTCGGAAGCTCAACCAGATCCCATGTGCCGTTCTTACTCAAGGCCATCATTTCGTCCTTCATGGCTGCTTTCCACTTGTCACTATTCGAACCTTCTATTGCTTCCTGATAGCACAGAGGTTCATCGTCATTAGCAGTAAATGCAACTGAAGTAACATAATCATCATACCTTCTCAGTGGCCGTTTGATTCTTGTCGACCTCCTTAAGGATGTTTCTGGTGCTTCCTCGATTGGCTGACTACCACCTGTAGGGACTTCTTGCCGACCAGTATCTGAGACCTGTTCATGATCTAAACCTGAACCCTGTTCATGTTCTGAAACCTGTTCATTACTAGTATCTGAACTATGGTCATCATGACTATCATTAGAAGTGCTATCAAATTGAATGTGCTGAAAATCAGATACATCATCTTGTTTCAATCTACTATCTACATCTAACCGTACAAGAGAGGATTCATCAAACTTTACATCTCTGTTGATGATGATTTTGCGGGTAGTAGGATCCCACAATCTATATCCCTTTGTTCCAACACCATACCCAACAAAGATATACCTTTTAGACTTTGGATCTAACTTAGTTCGCCGATGTTTAGGCACTAGAGCATATGCATCACAACCAAACACTCTGAGTTTAGAATAATCACAAGGGTGTCCTTTCCATACCTCTTGCGGAATCTTGCAGTCTATCGCCGTCGATGGAGATCGGTTTATCACATAACAAGCTGTTGCCACCGCTTCCGTCCACAACTCCTTTTGCAACCCGACGTTACTCAGCATACTCCTTGCTCTCTCTAGAAGAGTTCTGTTCATGCGTTCAGCAACTCCATTTTGCTGAGGAGTATAAACCGTGGTCTTATGTCTCTCGATCCCTGCATCCTTGCAATAGCTGTCAAACTCCTTGGAAGTAAACTCACCACCATTGTCAGTTCTTAAACACTTTATTGTTCAACCAGTGTTGTTTTCTACCAATGCTCTAAACTGTTTGAAAACTGAAAAAACATCAGACTTCCTTTTCAACATGTAGACCCACACCTTCCTAGAAAAGTCATCAATGAACGACACAAAATATGACGAGCCACCATATGACGCTGTAGGGGCTGGACCCCAAACATCTGAATGAATATAATCAAGTATCCCTTTACTAGTATGTTTGCCTGTTTTAAATTTTTGTTTACTTTGTTTTCCAAACAAGCAATGTTTACAGAAATCTAACTTTCCAGACCTTAGATTAGGAAGTAACTTGCGATCAGCCAAAATCTTCAACCTTCTTTCGCTCATATGGCCCAACCTTTGATGCCATAAGCGAATGGAACTACTGTCATGTTCAGACACCGTAGACACATGAACTGACCCTGTTCTTCCTTCTAACTGAAACATATTTCCTACTTTCTTAGCTTTCATTACTAGTAAGATACCTTTATAGATTTTCATAACTCCACCTTGAATTACAGTTTTATATCCATTCGTATCCAATGCTCCTAAAGAAATTATATTTTTCCTTAAGTCTGGAACATGTCTCACATCTGTTAACAATCTAGTTGTCCCATCAAACATTTGCAGTTGTATGCTTCCTATCCCAACAATATTAGATGTGACATCATTACCCATGTACACGACTCCATCATTAACTGATCTATACGTCTTAAACCATTCTCTATGAATACACATGTGGTTTGATGCACCGGAATCTAACAACCAATGTTGATCATGATTTGACATATTAACATACAACACTTCGTCGCTCATACCTGAACCAGATGCCGAACCTGTATCTGTCGCATTTGCCTCCTTCTTCTCTGTCGAAGAATCTGCTTTTGAAGTTTGCTGTTGTCGCTTCCAGCAGTCCTTCTTCAGGTGTCCAGCTTTCCCACAATGCCAGCACTTCACCTTTGTCTTCTTTCCTTTAGACTTTGAACGAGAGTCGCTATGCTTTCCCCCGGAGTGTCTCTCTCTCGAGCGACCTCTCGCCATCATTACCTCTGATGTAGAGGTGTCTGCATTCGACCTCTTCCTCGTCTCCTCAGCCTCGGACAACAAGGCTCCAAGCACATCGTTCTCAAAACGGGCACTCTGAGTTTTCGCCATCTTGTTTCAGCAAAAAACACAATAATCTCCAAATCTAACCAGCATTTAAAAAACTGCCTTTGCCTTTATAACAATGCCCTTAACCTTCACATAACACCATATTGATTTTCAATGTACAAAAGAAAAAATCAATTTTAAATGGCATATTGATTTTTAAATGGCAAATCGATTAAATGAAATGCCTCCTTATTAAAGGACTTCACAAAAAAACCTTTACTCTTTTACCATATGCAAATGGTAATTGAAACCAAAAAATTACAAATCGATTTATATATGAATTACAAAACTCCAAATCGATTGTAACAAAAGGCTTTTTATATGGGACCTTTTACAAAACTCCTTTGCTGTCTTGCTCCACGGCGACCCATGTGTAAATCGACCTTTACTCTTTTACCATGTGTAACAACATTTCAAATCGACTGCTCCACGCCAGTCCACGTCTCTAGAAAAAACTCTATACACATTATCCCATCACTGCGTTTCTTATTCACATGGTTTGACTATTGATATGAATATATCACAGCAGTCTCCACGCAGGTTTTCAACAGCAATCTTCCACACGCAGGTTAAAAAATATTACCAGCAGTCTACACACCTCCACGCAGCAAGTTAATGCATTACACATTCAAAAAATCAATTTAAAAAACAAATGGCACTTGCATAGGATTGATACTCCACCTACAACGTTTCGTTCTCTCCGTGCGGGCATTCTGTCACGGCCTTTGCAGTTGACCAAACTTTCAATCGAGTTCATAATTCAATTCACCATTAACGCAGCGTTCAACTTCAAACGTGAGCATTCCAATATAAAAAAAAAAAACGATTTATAAATGCCCATTTAAAAAAAAAACTTCAAATTGATTACCTCCACGCACAGCATAAACCAGCGTTATATTTCAACGCACAACACTGTTTTGTTTTATCATATGCAAAAGGCATTAAACAAATCGATTTCACCTTGCAGGAAGGAAGCGGCGGATGAAAGAGAGCCCGAGGCTTGCCTTTAATGGAACCTTGACCTGTTCCAGCTTTTGTCCAAAGCATATCAAATAGCTTTATATAAAAAAACTGCAGATCGACTTTAACTGCAAACTGCAAATCCACTGAAAAATTCCGATACCTGTCGCCATTGCCAACTCAGTCCACACAGGCTCGGCTTCTTCCACCTCCAGCACGCACCACGCAATCCACGCACCACGCACCAGCAACGAATGTTTTATAAACCCGCCTACAGCGATCCGTTCACAATCTACCCGGGCACTGCACGCTGCCAGTTCTCCATCTATTGGACGTGATCTCAGAATGTGAACAGCGTGGCAGACTGGCCACGCACGCAGTCTTAACGCAGGCTAGATGTTAACGCAGTCTTAACGTCTAGTTCAACGTACCTCTGCAGTCACTAACGCAGGCTCAGCGCTCCACGCAGCACTCAATTCAAAACACAGCCAACGCTCAACCTCCAACATTCTCTGATACCATTTGTTGGAGAAATCACAGTGGAATTCATTAAACAATTAACACACAGCAATTAAACCAAGCACATAAAGACACAGGCATTAACGTGGTTCACCCAAACCTCCTGGGCTACGTCCACACAACAGGGCATTGGCAATCTTTATTAATCAAAGCAGGAGATTACATAATTCACACACCCTCACTCCATTGCAAACAATCCGTATGGATACCTGTTATATAGCAGAGAGAATCAAACTGCCTCATAAATCCTCTCAACACAAATTTAGGATGCATTAACTCCCTCCCAACAAACTGGAGCTAATCTAGGAACTAATTCCTAATTTTTGTCACCAACTCAGATTTTTGCCTATTTTACTCAAAACAGAAAATCTCAACACCTAGTTTTCTGCAAAGAAAGAAGGGACATCATGCACCAAACTAACAATGTAAATGGCATCTGCAGATAGGATGTATCAAACATAAAGCAAGAATTGAAAGCCAAGCAAGTATGACAATAATACCTTTCCAAATGCATTTCGAATAGGTGCTGTGTGAAGAAGATTCCAGAGATAAATGTTATCCTTCCTACACGATAAGAACATCTATTAGTTCAAAAAGTTTTGTGAGCTATAGAATAGTTCTTTAAGAAACTAAACGAACTGATAACTTATGCCACAATATTAAAATACTAATTTTCTACTTCTAAAAGAGGTTTGCTCACTCTCAACATAAGCATACCTATAATTTAGGATCCGCACTGTACAACATTGTTTTGCTACAATACTTTGCCGTATCTGCAAATAATATCTGTTAAAAAAATGAAATGAAAAGTAACATGGCACGTGCTCTAGGAAGCACATAAAAGATGGATACAACATTGTTGAATATTATGAGGACATAGTTAAAACAAAGCGAAGTGCAAGCTATGACTGCCAAAACTCAATGCTTGAAACACCAGGAACCCATACGAGAATACAATGAAATGAAAAACGCTATAACGCAAGTAACTCACCTGCGCTATAGCCGCATTGTTTGTGTCTCGACCCTGCAAAAATAGGTAGCTCCGCCCTAAAACTTCATCTCTAGAATAGCCTGCAAAATGTTTCACAGTTTTTATACCATTAGTTTATAGTCTATCCCCCATTCTTAATTCCTGGCATGTTCTTCATAATGGAAACCTCTTTGACATATTACCTTTTACCCTTACCCAATACTCTGTTTATATCCTTAACACACCAAAGACACATGCAGAACTAACAAATTTCAGAAATGGTCTGAATACGAAAGACGAGCTTTATAGTAATGATGCCAAATTTAAAAAAATAAAAATAAAATAAGTTCCTTTAGTTACAAAGCTTAGAGATAGCATTAATATTTAATAGGGCTAAAGGAATTTTGTCATGGGAAACACATACAGCAGAAAAAAATAAAAATCGATGGGGATATGGGAGAAGAAAATCCTGTCACATTTCGAAAACAAATAAACAAATGTCCAAGGAGAGGCAGATGCAAATTTTCAAGATCACCCACCCACGCAACGGATGTAGACTCTTAACCCAACATATCAACAAGCAGAAAATCCAGCATCAAGACATTTCTGGCAGATAGAGACAAACGTATCGATGGCAACACACTCAAGAACAAACCCATACAACAGACTGACACAGGTATGCAGATTCAACAATATCTCTAAACCATCCTCAAGTGGCCGCAGAATGTTCCAAACATTGTATATACTCAAAAGCAGTGAATTAAATTACTAACAGTGCAACAAAGAGGAGAACTCAGAAACTTGTCAGCGCAACGGATCCATTCACAGAAATATTTCTATATCAGCAGCAGTGAGACACAAGTTTTATATGCAGTGAAGAATTATTTGCTGGTGTGCATAATTTTGCAAGCTGAAATTTTGATCAAGAAGAAAAGGAATTATTTTTTCAGCATAAATTATATTTACAGCGGATGGGCAGAAATATGAACTTTGAAAATAGACCATATTTCAGCATACTGAGCAAATGTATACGAACCATGGTAGCAACATATCTTTATAAAAGCATAAAAATAAGACAGTAGAAGATGTAATATTTTTTTTATTTTGCAACAGTCCTTCAAAGATATGACGTTGTTCCTTCAGCCTCCAATTATGTAATAAATCCCTCTTTAAACATAAAGGAGATATAAGTAATTTGAATGTCTGCAATTCTATGTTTGTTGAGGTGGAAAAAGGAACCCTGCTCTGTTTTCTGGAGGAATACAGTTTTAAAAAATCTGATCATGGGTAATAAGCAGACTTAAATTTGGGAACCATAAGAAGATATATAATCTTTTTGGAATAAAATGGTGATTTTGGAGGAATGAGCACTTTTTAAGATATTTGGTTGGGAGTGATAAGATGCTGAATACAGATTTTTCTCCATAAATACAAGGAAATATTGCTAGTATTCAAAAAAAAAATTGTCATACTCCCATACATTGAATGGGAGAACTTCTCCAGCTTGGAAACAGAGGGTGGAGAGGGATTATTTCATACATGACCCGTGGGAGATTTTCAATGGAGAAACACCATAAGATCTGAGGCAATGATCAACCAATTATAAGAACAAAAATGCCCTGCGTCTCATAACTATTGAACCCCAGGATGACATTCTTCAAAACATTAGATGATAAATTGTGCTGTCCAAACCTGGTGTAATTTAAGAAGCTTATATGAAACACCAAATGAACTTATGGTTTTAAGACAAATTTAAATATTTCTGAAAGAAATTAAGAACATGTCCAAAAAATACATCAACTTGAAAATGAATTGTCAATGCGTAAGACCACCATCGAAGACATGGAGCTTGTAACCATTTTATTGAACAACCCTCCATACATGTACCATAATTTTGTGACCTTGTTATGCATTTCTTCTAGAATTGAAGTGCCATCATTCATAGAATTAGTAGGATTGCTTATCCAAAAAGATAAAACATTGAAGAAAGATGAGGACCAAACAAACATTCACAGGAAAACACAATGGTTGTGGCAGGGTTTGAGGTAGAGTCAGGAACAATAGCTAGCAATAAAATCAAATAAGTAATTCACGAAATACAAAAGGTAATTATCAAACCAACAAGCCTAAATATTGTAATTATTGTGGAAATAATAATATGTAGAAGAGGAATGCTTTCTGACAAAACAGAGGAATAAAGCTAGAGGCAAATGTAAAGGCAAAGGTGGTAGACATAGAGGCAATTTTGCAAAGAATAATAAAACTATGAAGTTGAATGAGCCTAAAACAGACTAAAAAGAACTAGATGCTTTTCAATGTCTCAGAAGGGATGCAACACAGAGGAATAAAACTAGAGCTGGATGTAATGGAAAAGGTGGCAGACATAGGCGCAATTTTGCAGAGTAATGAAACTACAAAGTTGAATGAACCTAGAACGGAAAATATTTTTGTGTTCGCAAAATAGGAAGTAGAAGCTTCTCAGTGTCTGTGGTCACTGGTATCTTAATTTTGGAGCTTCCAAAAATGTAATTGGGAGGAAAGTTTTCAAAACTTGATAAATGTGAAAATAAAGTTGATAATTATATTAAGCGATAACAGAATATGTCATGTATGAGGTAAAGGAGAAATACCAACAAGAATTTAAAGGAACAGTAATAAAAGCATTAAAATATCCTTTATGTCCTTTGTTTCAAAGGAAAATTTTCTTTTTCATTTTCTAGAAGAAGCAATGTTTGATCAAAGAGGAATAATAATATTGTGGCCATAGGTACACAGTTTCCAGTAATTTTTTTTTTAAACAAGAACTGGAAAATTTTATTATAATATAAAAGTTGTGAAGTCAACAGGGGAAGTACAGCAAAAGAGACAACCAGTGTCCTGCCCCTGAGGAGAGATTAAACAAAATATTCTTCTTACTAGACCATAAAATTCCCATTTTGACCCAAATACATGGCTATGGAATGTTTTGATAATGCTCATATCCATCTACTATTAATTGCCCCAATTTTTCACATGTGCCAAGATTTCTTGTGTGTCCACCTGTTCATTTTTGACACATAGGACGTGAAACCATTGCACCATTCAAAAATTCCTTTGAGGGTTCTAATTCGAAAAAAAGTGAGCCAACTTATTGTCCTTTGGAGTTGTACCATGAATCATATGCCTGATGATGATTGTGGAATCCCAAAATACTAATAAATTTCGTATGCCACATTGGTGTGTTAATGACAGACCTTGGAGCACGGCACATGCTTCTGCCTGGTTGTTTTTCATATGAACAAACTCCATGTAAGCGAGTTTATGCATGCGCTTGAGGCCGAACACTGTTATCTCCCACAACACCATCTCTTTCGAAGTGTACGATTCATAAGGGCGCCACTCCACTTTCATCCAATATCCTAACTGGAGGTATTTGGCTCTAAACACGACATGATGCAGTAACTTGCAAATAATGGGACTTGTAGGTTTCTTCCAAACACTGCCCCATAAGACTAATTACCTCCTCCTTTCTACCTACTTCGGTTCTTGGTTGTGCTAAGCAACAGACAGATTTGGTGTTCCACACAGCAGTTTCCAAGCTTGTAAGACCATGTATACCTTATAATTATTGTTCTAGGTCCAAATTCCAATCGAGTCCTTCCCACTGGGGTTTAGAGGAGTACCCATCCTTAGCATAGACCAGATCAACACTCTAGCCTGAACCAAGCCCATATCATAAGATTCTTTCATTTGACCTTCAATATTAGGAAACTATTTCTCTCTCTCTCTCTCTCTCTCTCTCTCTCTCTCTCTCTCTCTCTCTCTCTGGTCATGGCTCCCGCGTGCCTCCCATGGTCACCAGCTAGGTCCTCCAAACCTTGGACACTCTCAAGACAACATCACTAGATATTCTATCAATGCCTTCGCAACAATGGATGCAGTGAGAGACTTTCCTTCTCACTCTACATATCCTCATCTCATCTTACAGATAGACAGTTGATTTTTCTTTCTTGCACTCTTCCTGTCATTGCATTATTTAAATCACATATTTGTTTTATGCTTTCTGAGTAGCCCAGTGCACCGCTACAACTTAGTGTCACCGACTGTGTTTCCTTGTCCCATTTAGTAATTTACATATATTTTTGGTAGCTGTTGAACATTAATAAAATTATATTATCTATCTTCTCATCTATAACTCTCAATCAATCACCTACCCGTTCTGGTAATTTTGAGCATGTTGTTGTCTTGATATTATGCTATATGAGCTATCTCCCATTCAATAAAGTTTAAACATCATTGCACAAAGAAAAAATAACTTTTTTTCTAAAAACATCTGTAAGGCCACGTATACTAGAGGACGCATATCATAAATGAGAGTGTACAGAAAGACAGAAATGAAAAGGGACAAGGTACACTTATATTTGTACAATTTACTAGGGTTGCAAATAGTGAATGATATAACTCATCTAACTCTTTCAGATTTTGGGAACGAGGAAAAACTTTCAAGGATTTCATATACCTCATGGCAATGAGCTTTTCACTTAAGTCTTTAACTAATGAACAACATAATCATGCAAAACGAAGCATCCTAAAACAAGTAATATTTCAACTTCTGAAATTAAACATTTCTATCATTTCATGTGTTCAACAAAGATAGAAATATACCAACATTTTGAAAGGGACAGAAAAACAATAACAGGAATACAAGAGACCTATGTTTCAATTCCATCAGTCTTACAAATTGATATAACAAACAAGATCTAGTAAGGTTTCCAAAAACATAGATCACTGAAGAACGCTATGATTTAATATTCATACCCAGTGGCTGGAACTGACAGAATCATACAGTCTAGAAAGCAGAGACACAGAAACAAAAATTACATTAAAGTGAATAGACAATCAAAAGAAGCCAATTAAACAAATAAACTCTATGCATACATTGAAAGCATATGTCAATGGTGGTATCGTACAGAGAACAAACTGAAACATAATAATCATAATATAAAATTATGCATATTTTGTTTCTACTTTCATGCATACACACACACACACAAATTCCATATCTAATAAAAAGTGGGGATGCATCATGTGCAATTAAAAACAGTTTCCCCACAGTATAAGGGACATGTATCATTTCTATTACTGTAATTCAAAAGAGAAAAGAATCCTCATGTGCTTTGTTGTATTTGCAAATGCCAAATACTCTAGCAATGCCACAAACAATTTCTAAGTACAGGGATGTTTATCTTCTCAGACCAAGTCATAGCTATTCCTTGCTTTCTATGTCAACCAGAATTAAGGAAACAAGTTTTGGACATGGTACAAGTTTCAGAAACAATGCTTCCAACTTTGAGGAAACATGGAAATGCCACATCTATCTCTAGATGTATGATTAGGAAGGAAATTTTTATTTGTATGGTATGCATATAGGTGTGGAGTATGAGCTTCCAAAATAACTTCTATCTGTTGTCATATAGATTATTACTCTTGTTTTTACAGATATGAAACAAAATTTAGACACTGGAATCTGCTGGAAGATGTCTAAGAAAACTTTCACAGAGGTTTCCTACGCATTTTTGTGTCAATTCCATAATGGAAATGATTATGATAATGAAACAATCCCTAAGCCAAAATTTTCTGTTGAAATAATATTATACCCAACATTGAAATTTTGTGAAGCCCCATTTTAGCTACAAGTATTTGTTCTCACCGTATATGTTTGAAGTTTTAACCTTCATTCATGGCAACAAAATAAATGCATATAAAGCAGAGACTAATGTATAATCATGACTTACCATATCGGAAGAAAGGGTGGCCTGTAGCTCAATTTCTTTCTGCAAGATTTGCTTTGCCCTGCTCTTGCGTCTATCAATCCAGCTATATGAAGCGATCAATAAGGGCATGGATGAAGGAATAGGTCTGCGGACTCTAGTCTCACTGCTAGGTCTATAGCTATGCTAGCGGACTAATAAATAGGTTATGCTTCGACTACTTAATCAAGTTCAATTTCTGGTGGTAGATCAACAGAAACTGTGACTAGAGATGGACCGAGATCCAACCACCTCTGCCCCTATGGTACCTAGGTAACCGGGCTGCTTATCTGGTTCTTCAACTGTCTTTTTCTTCCCTTCTGCTGTCTTTCTAGCTGCCTTTTACTCTCAAACTGGAGGATCTCCTGCCTCAGATGCTGGTAGTGAAACTGGCATTGTAACTGGATTTGCTACTGGCTCTATCATGGGGACTTCACCAAGCTCCACTTTTCCAGTATTGACAACTCCATCCAGCCAATCAAAATTTTTTTTCCAGCTGTATCTCAGATCTCTGCTATATACGAACTATGGGAGGCCCTAACGGACCAAAGAGGGATGGACCAGAGAGAGTCGGCCTCGCTCAGCCAGCAAGAACTTAGAAAATCGGTATGCACAAAGCCCAGCCACCTCTCCGAACCACTGAAAACTGAAAAAATGGGGCGAATGCCATAGAAATCTGGAAAATCGGGGGCGAATGCCATGGAAACCTGGAAAATCGGGGGCGAATTTCATGTTTCCTATTTTGTGCGCCCTTTTTTTGGTGGGCTAATGTTAAATAATTAATTATTTTTAAAATATTTTTTGGGCTAACTTTATTAAACTATAAAAAATGGGTTTTATATAAAAAATTCGCCCTAATAAAATTTAAAATCCCTTAAAATTCGCCTTTGGGCTAAAATTCGCCCCTAAAATTTTCCCTGTGGCTGAAGTGGCACAAGACAAGGAGGTGATCGAGGAGGTTTGGATCTATTGCAAAGATCTGTTGTGATGGCAATGGTGCAAGATCCGGTCCTGCACTAAGATCAACGGTCACGGTAAGCACTCTAACTATCAATTAACCATTGGAGATATCAATAAGTTACGAAAGTGATATAAAAGTAAGAAATCATGTAATAAATATTTAATTAATGCTAAATTGAATTGAAACATAAATAATAAATGTTTATATGAAATGTGTCACCGTGCTTGGACTGGTGCAAGATGAGGGTGCATAAAGGAGGTAAAATGGAGGTAAATGGTTATGATTTAGGAAAGGGAAAATGGTAAAAAAAGAGTAAATTAGGGGGATCACATCCTCCCATCCCTAAGCTGTTGTGTTTCCTCACACAAATTTTTACCTCTACAAAAAACTTCAAAACTTTGAGCGTTCCAGCTCACTCCTGCTCTGGCATACTATCATCAATCTGCAATGTTTCAGACTTCTTCTTTTTGCTGTTCTTCAATTTCTTTGTCACATTTTTAAGTCGTCTAAAACATTGCGAAGCACGATACTTCCACACCTTGACTTCTCCTTTCCTTTTCTAGATCTCCGCCGTGAATTCTTCTTTATTCTGTTCTTTTTCCTCCTGCGTTTTAGCTACGAGCTGCTCTAATTTATGCACTTGAAGCTCTAGCTCGACTATCCGAGCAGCAGGAGCTATCGAGTCTTCTTCCTTTTCTGTCCGGACAGGGGTTGTATTTTCTTCAGGGACCTCAGTATCCCTCATGACTTCAGTAAATACTTCTTCCTATTCTGGTTCTTCTTCTTCTTCTTGATCTTCCGGTTCTTCTTCTTCTTGCACTTCTTCTAGTTCTTCTTGCTCTTCCGGCTCTTCTTCTTCTTGCACTTCTTCCAGTTCTTCTTCTTCTTCTTGCACTTCTTCCAGTTCTTCTTCTTCTTGCACTGGCGCAGGACGTTCTGTGGGGACTGTGGTTCTACACCAGGTTCTTCATTATTTTTCTGGCTCTTAACAAAATCGGCCAACAGAGTGTCATCTTCAACTTCCACAGATTTTGCTGTGTTCGCAAGGACTGAAAACAAATTGTCTTCTTCGAGGGTTTTTTCATGTACCGGTGGCGTCGGAAGAGTTTATTCAACAGGTGTACCTGCTGTCTTCTTTTTTTTGGAGATGGGCCCTTTTATTCTGTTGATTTCCTGGGTCATTTCCTTTTTGCATTGGCGCAAGAAGGACTTCTCTTTACACTCAGACCGTTGCTTGTGTTGGCAGGGGTCTCTGTTTTCTTTTCAGCAGCTTGCACTGGCGCAAGAAGGACTTCTCTTTACACTCAGACCCTTGCTTGTGTTTGTGGGGGTCTCTGTTTTCTTTTCAGTAGCTGTCTTCTTTCCTGTAGATGTTTTTATCTAGCTGCTTCAACAACGCCTTCCAGGTCATGCCCTTAATTTCCAATTGTTTCTGGACCAAGATTTTGATAAGGCCGTGGTGATATAATTTCTTATCGGCCTGGTCTGCCCATGTGCCTTGCACACTCTTGGCCATCTTTTCCAAAATTTTAATAAAAAAATAAGTGAAATCAATCCTCCACTGGACGTGCCGGCCAGGTTCAAATTGTTGCAGCATCCTGAAATGATACACAAAGGTGAGGGAGTACCTTCCCTCACAAGTCACGAATTTCTGGAGGATAAAAAGGAGGTCCTGCCATTGTCCCAGTAGGGCATTGCGCGGAACTCCTTTCTTCCAGTCTACCTTCATGTCCTTATCAATGAAGAAACAATACGAGCGCTTCCTCTCAAGCTTCTTATTTTTAAATTACTGCACACCAGTGTTTTGCAAGCCCGTCGCTGCTGCTATCGATTTTTCGTGACTTTAAATTTCAGGGGCCCAATATTTACACAATCGTTTTTAAAACTCTTTGCAAACTGTAGGACCACTTCTGTTACACTAAAAACTGTCATCCTGAAATTTTTCTATAAGTATGAGCTCATTATTACTCATACTTCCTCTTTTGGCAAGTCTAACATATCAGTTCCTCATATCAAGCTTTCAAAATCAGAGAAAAGTTCCTAAAAATCCCCTAAATATTGGTATCGCACTTTCTCTATTCATTGCCTGCGGTCCCGCACCTAAAGTTCATCTCTCCTGCGGAACCATACCACATGTTCTTTGTGTTATGGGTGCAGACCTCTGTAAAACTCAAAAAGGCGAGAAAGTAAAGATAAAAAGTTGATTTCAGATGAATTCTAGAAGATTCTAGATGGGAATTTTCGGGAATGGATACGCTTTGAGAAGGTTCATGCATCCCTCACTTGATGGAGCTAACCCCTTGATGTAAGGAGCTAATCCCTTTGAAGGAGGATTCTATCCCTTAATATTTGGAACAGAAAACCTCCTCTTTTCCACTATAAAAAGAGGCCATGGGTAGCCTCAAAGGGAGTTCAAGCTTTAAGATATTTGAGGTTAAATGCTGTTGAGATTCAGACTTAGTTAACTAAGACTTTTTGTGAGGCTAAATCACTTACCTCTATTCGTCTTGGTTCAAAGAGTGCAATGCTTGTCAAATTAGAAGAGATTCCTGCTTCGGACCCCAGGAGGACCTGCACGACATCAAGGCACAGGTTGTAAAGGTTTTCTTTTATTTGAAGTTAATACAAATATACTCATTTCTCTCATTAAACTGTCTATTCATGGTTTATTTCATAAATTCCTTGATCATTATGATGACTATGGTTTATAATAATGTCTATACAGGTGTTGTGTAATCTTTTTGCTTGTTTGTGACTGCAGATTCACGAGGAACGTTCTTTCAAGTGCACAGGAAGGACTTCAACGAGATCAAGCAAGCGCTGGACATAAGGTAGGCCTTACACCTATATAGAATTTTTATGAATTTTGTATGCTTAGAGAGAGATTAGTATAATTGGCTGTTTGTTGCTAGTTACTTTTAGTACTAGAGAGATCGGTCTTGCCCGCAAGACGGATTAATATACACAACAAAATGGCGACTCCACTGGGGATGGAACTTGTTGTTTTTGGTTCTCTTTTATTTTTGATTTGAGGAAACATTTTTTCCTGGTTTTTGATTGATACATATATGTTTGGGTAATTTAGATTTTCCCTGTTTTTGAAAATTTAGAAATATTTTAAGTTTTTCTATAATTTTTCCTAGGACCGCACTCTGGCTTATTTTGACAGTGCGGGCAGGTTCGCACTTTCTGTAAGGAATACAGTGCGGGACCACACCTGTCAATACTGGTTGCCTGCGGACCCTGTAAATTTTTTTAGAAAACCTCCACATTTCTTTATGTAGTTTATTTTTATTTTGATTTAGATATTTGGTTTCTGCCCAGACTGATTATTGTTTCTATCAAGGATTTTTTGTGAATGAACTCCAACAGTATTGATGATTTGATGATTTTCTAGAAGATTTTGCATTTTGGATTGTTTTTCCACTTGGTCTTTGTAGCGATTCGAAGCTTTGACAGTTTGAAGTATCTAAGATTACATTGATCTCTTTTTGTCTTTTTGAATCCGACCTGATTGTGAGAACATCCTTTATTGAGAAACAGAGCTTTTTGTTTCTTTGCGAATCTTCGGAAAACTTGGTTGAAAGTTTTGAATTTCATTTTTATAAAAAAAAACATATTTTGAGTGTTTTTAATCTGTTTGTTATTTTGGACGAATAGATTCTTAGTTTGCTGAACAACTAAGGAAAACATTCTCAAAAAAAAAAAAATCTTAAAGCTTTTACTCAATTTAGATTGTTTAAATTCAATAGATCTCAAGATTAGATTTTGTAGTTTTGAGTAGTTTTTTAATTTTTATAGCTTTCTTTTGAAGGAAAATTGTTTTGTAGCTTCGACTTTGGAAAGAAAAGGATTTTGTTATGAGCTTGATAATTTTTCTCATTATTGAAAAGACAAAATAGTTTCTTTCAATTATTTTTCATGTTTTAAAGAAAGAATTAAAAGAATTGCATTCTCCAACTCTTTCTTTAGATAGAAAGTTCATTGAAAGAAAAAAGAATTGAATATCATTCTAGGTGCATTTTAGTGTTTTTTGGAACTCAAGTCTTCACATCATCAAAGTTTCATTTTCGCACCCATTGACTTAAGAAACAACTCATAAAATTAACGCTTAATTAAAATTCATTTAGTAATCTTTTATTTCTAGGGCTCTTATCACCAACATAGGTTAGGCTAGTATCTTGGAGTAGGGAGTAATTAACTCTCCAAGATAGCTAAAACAAACAAGTAGACGAATCTTGCGGTAGGAAGAATTCCAATTGTTGCATATATGCTCTGGGAAGCTCCTCTTAAAGGAGTCAAGCACGAGATCATATCTAAACCAGTGGGGTAATCAATCCTTCCTCATTGGGAACGATAGAATATATACACGTATTAAAAACGGTAAACCTCGGATTGACCATTGTCGAGAAGCCAGGGGTCACTTGTCGGTAAACCTTGGATTATTTCAAGGAGCCTTCAAGGGGATTGAGCTTTGTTACTCTGCCCTTGCGTGTGTGTCAGATCATAGACTGTTCCCCCAGGTATATTTGTTTCAGTTGGTAACCTTAGTGGCTATAATCTATAGGATTATTTCCTAAGGTGACGGTGGAAGGAAGATCCCACTGTACCTGGAACAGACGTTGGCTAGACTCACTTGGACTCTCCGGAGGGTTAGCTTCACTCGAGATGGTATAGTGGAGAAACTTGCACCGGTCTGTTTCATTAAGCAGGTTGTCGGGGTAACTGTTCCAACCGCCCTTTTTGTATTAAATTTCTACTAAGTTGGATTTCATCACCAACTAGTGTTTTTAGTACGGAAAGTTACTGTTTGTGTGTGGTTTGAACTCTTATATTTTTTAAGCGTATGATTCAATTGTTTGTTTCTTAGAGACTTTAGGTGTTTTTCATTGAAATTTTTCTTTGTTTGCGTGTGATTAGATAATGTTTAATCGTGGCGGACTTGCCAAGACAATCCCGGAGACTACAAGGGAAACCCCTTGAATATTCAACAAGTCAACTTGAAGGGCTTCGTGCTCTGGTATCATCCAGTAGTGGTAGAATTAGATCAACAGAAATTGGAAGTTCATCTATAGTTATACATCCTGATTATCAAACACCTACAACAGAGTACATTCAAGAGCCGATTTCAGTTTCTGAAGTTACTGGTCATATTTCTCCTACCAGTGAACTAGTTTATGAACCTGAAATCTCTGAACCTGAAACTGAATCTTCTGTGTTAGAAACATCCTCAGGATTTATCACACCAACTTCTAGCGATCCTAGTTCACCTAGGGTAAGAAATATCGTCACTGACGATCTTCCAGCTGGTATAATTTCTATTGAAGAACTTACTAATCCAGACGAAGACATATCTCTTCCCGACTCCCCTCAATCTATTAATCTTAGGGAGCGTGAATCTATTTTCTACATCTCCATTCGAACTGATCCTTGGTATCTTTCTTTAACGAAATTTTTAGAGAATCCGGGTCTTGCTTTTCATCCACCTTGAATTCCATTTCATCCTACACCCAGAGGTTACTATCCGCCATCCATTATGGAAGGAGAGTCGTCAATGTTTTCTCAGACTCCGGAATCATTTTTACACGGTGGTCCTTCTGTTCCTTCGGGATACCAAGCTATATATGGTAATTTCTCGGGAGCAGCTCCTCAACCCATTGAAAACGTGTTATCATCTGGTCTTAATGGTCTTAAAATTGAAACGTCGAACGCAGAGCAAATTTTTATGATGTCTGGTAATGTTCCCAATCCTCAACCACAAGGCAGTCAGTTACCTCCTGGGGGACAACCTCAAGGAAGTCAGTTACCGCCTGGGGGAAAACCTTTAAGTAGTCAGTTACCACCTGGAGGGCAACCTCAAGGTAGTCAGTTACCACCTGGAGGACAACCTCAAGGTAGCTTTTTCCCAGGACAAACTGTGGAATCATATTATTTTGGGGGACAACCCCAAGGACAGTACATACCTCAAGGGTATCAACCTTCAGGACAGTACATACCTCAAGGACAACCCCAAACTCAATACGCTCCTCAAGGTCCTCAACAACCCCAGCTTCAGTACGCACCTCAAGGTTATCAACCTCAAGGGCAGTACCCAATTCAAGGTTCCTAACAGCCTTCTGGTCAAACATCTATTCAAGGAGCCGGAAATTTACCTTTTAATTATCAACCCTACGTTCAAACATGTTTCGGTCCTTATGTTCAACCTTCTACGGGACAATACCCCGGAATGATGGTGTGGGACCTGTCCCAATATCAACAGCGTTTGCAGCCTAATGTGCAGTTGCTTTATCAACCTGGCTAGCCATTGGTTTCTGGTCCAATCCAGCAACCTGTTCAACCAGCTATTCAAACTCCTGCACCTAGTTCAGTTCAGCAGTCTGGGCCTAGTGCACCTCAGACTCCGCCCCAAACTGCTGTAACTGCTGCAACATCTGTTCAACCTGTAACACCTGTTTCTGGAGTATCTGTAACCCCGAGTTCTTCTATCCCTGTATCCGTGCAAATCCCTCAAGTCTCTGTACCTCAGTCAGGAACGTCAGTTCAGACTTCGGTTCAGATACCTACAGGACAAACCGGTACAAGTACAGTTGTTACAAGTCAACCTCAATTTACGTATCAACCGTACCAGGGACAGCTGCAATTCGGTCCTTACGTACAGAATCCAAGCTATCAGTATCAACCGTACCCTGGTTATACTTATCAACAACCTCAGTATGGTCTGATTCATCCTGGTTTTCTAGGAGGTTACACAATACCTAATGCAAATCCGATTCCTAGTTATCCTGGGTATCCGCCTCCTGGATCTGCTTTGGCTTCTCAAGGTTTTCGCGACCCTAACCGTCAATTACCGTTTATCACAACTTTGGACTTACCTGATTTGACACGCCTTACAAATGATCCCATTTTTTATTATCAAAACTGGTCGCTAATGCCTCATAAGTTGCCCAGTGATATACCAAAATTCGAAGGTAAGTCAGGAGAGGATCCATTGAATCATGTTATGACTTATCACCTTTGGTGTGCATCTAATTCAATAATTGATGATTCGATTCGTTTATGTCTTTTCCAAAGAACTCTCATAGGTTTTGCAGCCAAATGGTACATTGAGTTGCCACGAGGCTCGTTTCATAACTTTAGTCAGTTAGCAACTGCTTTCTTGACTCATTTTCAGTTTCCTGTCAGATACGACAATGGCACGGAATTATTAACTTCGCTAAAACAATCTACGTCCACGTATATTTCTGATCATATTCATGAATGGCGACGTAGGAGACGTTTGGTGAAAGTTTATATTCCGGATCAAATTTTGGCAGAATGGTTTGTTAAATCATTATTACCCAAGATCACTGAAGATGTAGCTAAGGCTGGTGTTGTTACTGAAGAGCAAGTAATTGCTCAAGCTCAGTACCTTGACCTCGTTTATACGCAGTCAGGTACTTTACATGAAAAAATCCCAGACCTTCCAAAACAAGGTCAAATAGCTGCTGCTCCTTCAGGGTCTCATGCCGCTGACGGTATGATTGGTACAGTCAACTCTAAAAGCAAGAAGAAATCTTCCAAGAATTCTTCTCCCATTATAACTTTACCTGATTCCCCGAAAGGAGAATCTTCTCCTGAAGTTTCTGCCGATATTCATGTCGTTGAAACATCTACGACAAAATCAAAATCCGGTGGTAAAAAGAAGGGGAGGAACAAAAAAAAAAAGAATTCGAAAGAGAAAACTGATAAAACTAAATCGAATGACGAAAAACGTAAACCTCGCTATCCTTGTTTCATTTGTGAAGAAGATCATTTCACGAAAGAATGTCCATATCGAGACGAAGTTACGAAATTCGTTAAAGGATCGCATCAACCTGCTGTCTTGAAGGATCCTTTTCCAGTTCAAGATAGTAAGATGATTGGTTCTACCTCGACTACTTTGGAAGAACCTATTATGATGATGTCTCATGTAAGGATTGCGACGCGATCGCAAGATTACGGTAGTAAGAATCCTGTTGATGGTAAAGAAGAAGAATCTTCTAATGAAAATACATCAACTACACCTCCTCCTATTTCTGGTCCGCTACAGATCGAGAAAAAAAATCCAGACTTAATAATCAAACCGCCTGCTAAAGGTGTTCTTTGTGAATCAGCTTTCAATCCACATGCGAGAGCTGCTCAAAATTACAACATTGTTGAAGACTTAGCCGTTTCTCCTTTAGCAATGTCGGCTTTGGAAGTGCTGCAATCATGCCCAGCACAGCGTAAATTATTATTGTCTGCCATAGGAGCTGTCGATGTTCAGGATTATAACCTTATAATCTTCGATTTAGAAAATAGTACACCTCGTCTACCTCACCAAATGGCTTTCCAGATTCCAGTGTTAGTAAAAAACAGACCAATCTTTCGGACTGTGATTGATGAGGGAGCTTCAACGTGTATTATGTCGATTGAGTGTTGGAAATCGCTTGGTTCTCCTACACTTAACCAATCTCCAACAATTCTAAAGGCTTTTGATGGTCGAGGTTTTCAAACTTTTGGTATTTTGCAGGATTTACCCATAGGGGTCGAAGGTAAAATCGTTAATCTAGATGTGGAAGTGGTTGATGCCCCTCTAGATTACAACCTTCTTCTGGGTCGTAGTTGGTCCTATGCTATGACTGCTGTTGTTTCTTCGGTCTTTCGACTTATAAAATTTCCATGTCAAGGAAAGATCGTGACAATAGATCAGTTAACTTATTTCTCGTCTGACCCAGCCTCTACAAAAACAATCCAGCATGTTGGTAAAATGGCTATCCCTTATAAGGATGTTGGAGTGGGTTTGATTAAAGATTCTGGTTTACTAGGAACTTTTTCCTTTCCTCCTCCTAACGTATCGCCTTCTACTGCAAGTATTCACATGATTTCATCAGACACTGTTATGTTTGATGATCCTTGGATCGTACCTTCCGAATCCGAGATTGATTCATTTGATGGCATGATGCCCTTGAGTCCATTTGAAATTGCGTACTAGGCTGTACAGTCATTTTCCGACCCCTCTTCAACTGAAACTGATCCAATGAATGGGATCCAAGAGGAATCACTTTCTATATCTAGTTCAGTTACAACGACATTTCCTGAACTTGTTGATATAGATGAGAAAATTCGTGAGTTTTTGTCTGTTGATGATTTACCATGGGAAGATCTACATCACCGATCTTCATTTTTACCTGAATTAGATCATTTTGAAGATGATTTCGCTTCAATATTTACTGCTGAATATGTCAAGGAACCTCAGAATCCATTGCAAAATCCTGATTCAGAGTTAAATTTGGAAAATATATCTAGAACGGTTCCAATTGACATTTTAGTAAAACCAGGAATAATTGAAAACATTCATGTAGGTGCTTGTTGTACAAATGAAGAAATTCAGATTTATAAAGCCCTATTTCAAGAATTCTGTGACGTATTTTCCTGGTCTTATGAAGAAATGCCAGGAATTGATCCATCGATCGTTGTTCATGAAATTAAGACTTACCTGGATGCTAAAACTGTTCGTCAACGATTACGTCAAATTCATCCTAGAAAAGCTGCTGCTATAAAAGCAGAAGTTGAAAAATTACTTCGTGCAGGATTCATTTATCCAATTCCCTTAACGGATTGGGTATCGAATATTGTTCCTGTGACTAAAAAACAAGGAACGATAAGAGTATGTATCGATTATAGGGATATTAATTGAGCGTGTCCAAAAGATAATTATCCAACTCCCTATATCGATCAAATAATTGATGATTGTGCTGGCAGTGAATTGTTTTCCTTTATGGATGAATTTTCGGGCTACAATCAAATAAACATACTCCCTGCTGATCAACCGAAAACATCTTTTATTTGTCCATGGGGAATGTTTTCTTATTGTAAACTACCTTTTGGATTAAAGAACGCTGGAGCAACTTTTCAACGGGCTATGTCTTATGCATTTCATGACATTAAGCACATTGTCCAGCCATATCTCGATGATTTACCTACTCATTCATTACGTAGGGCCGACCATCTCACTCATTTACGAGCAATTTTTATGAGATGTAGGCATTATCGGATAAGGCTGAATCCGCATAAATGTGTTTTCTGCGTAGAATCAGGTCGATTACTAGGATTTGTTGTCTCGAAAGCAGGCATTCGCGTCGATCCATCGAAGGTCGAAGCCATTGTTAAATTGCCTCCTCCTTCGACTTTACGCCAACTCCAAAGTTTGCAGGGGAAAGCAAACTTTTTACGTAGATTTATTCCTAACTATGCCGAGCTTACAAAGGGTTTTACCCGGTTGTTGAAACAGGACATTCCGTTCTTTTGGGACGAGATTGCTGATCGATCTTTTGATGCACTTAAACATGCGTTGACCCATGCACCGTTATTGCATCCTCCCAACTACAACCAAGATTACATTTTGTACCTCGCTGCTTCTCATTCCACCATTGGGATGGTACTAGTTTAGGAAGATGAATCTCACAATGAACATGTGATTTATTATCTTAGTCGGAATCTCCATCCGACTGAAATCAAATACACACATGTGGAGAAATTGGCCTTGGTAGCTGTTCAAGCTGTCCAACGTTTTAGACATTACATCTTGTTACGTAAAACCACGGTAATTTCTAATTGCAACCCTATGATGTATATTTTGACCAAACAATTGCTAGGGGGCAAATATTCCAAATGGATAGTTATCCTGCAGGAATTTGACTTGGAATTTGAAAAATCCAAGGCAAAGAAATCTTTGGTATTTGCGGAACTGATGTGCGATTTCCCCTCTACTGACATTGAAAAAGTGGCAAAAGAGTCCATTGCGGACGAATCTTTGTTTCTCATCAGTACACTTGATCCATGGTATGGAGATATTATCGTTTATCTCCAAACCCAATCTTTTCGGCCTGACATCTCATGAACTCAGCGACGGAAAATACGCTTCCAATCCCAATAGTATAATATCATTGGTGATACACTTTATCGTCGTGGAGCGGATTCTGTTTTCCGACGTTGTCTAACTCATGAAGAAGATGAAAAGGTGTTAAATGACTGCCATTCTGGAGCATGTGGCGGTCATATGTCTGGGTATGCCACAACCCAAAAGATATTGCGTGCAGGTTATTTCTGGCCAACGTTGTTCAAAGATTGCATTTATGGGGTTCGGAAATGCCACAACTGTCAAATTTTTGATCGAAAAATGTGCGCGCCACCTGCTCCTCTTCACCCTATAATTGCTATTGGTCCTTTTGCGAAATGGGGTATCGATTTTATTACATGTAACCCTCACTCGGCCGGGGGGCATGCCTATATTATCTTAGCAGTAGATTATTTTACAAAATGGGCCGAGGCGATGCCTACATTTTCAGCTGACGGCAAGACTGCTGCAACATTCATATTTAATCACATAATTGCTAGGTTCGGTGTTCCCTAAGCTATTATTACGGATCATGGAAGTCACTTTCGGAATGTCATGATGACCGAACTGACAGACCAACTTGGCCTGCGCCACGATAGTTCCACTCCGTATTATCCGCAAGCCAATGGTCTGGTTGAAGCCATTAACAAAGTTTTAGTCACCATGATCAAACGAATCATTGGTATTCACACGACGAATTGGCATTCCATGTTATTTTCAGCACTTTGGGCATATCGAACCTCAGTCAAAACATCAAAGGGTTTCACTCCTTTTCAACTGGTTTATGGTTTGGAAGCTGTGTTGCCGATTGAATGTGAAATACGGTCACTAAAATTAGCTGTAGAATTACTTCCAGCTACGTCTGAAGAGGAGAAAAATTTCTTTTACTTAGCCCAATTAGATGAGAATCGACGAAATGCTGCAATAGCAAACGAGGCTCATGTTAAAAGGATAAAAGCTCAGTATGATAGAAGTGTGACCCCTCGAAATTTTTCAGAAGGAGACCTAGTTTTACTTTATGATCAAGCTAACGACAAGCTAGGAGCTGGGAAATTTGTGCCTATGTGGCATGGTCCTTACATTTTTAAACGAAAGTTAGCAAAAGGGGCCTATGAGTTGATAGATTTTGATGGTGTTCTTTTGGATAAACCCATAAATGGGCTCTATCTAAAGCGATATTATGCTTAAATGTGGTGTGGAGATTTTTTTAGTTTAGATTTCTTTACGGCTGGTGTGTTTTAGATTAGAAAAGTGTGCCTAGTTTAGAGAGTGTGTTTTTATCATTATTCCTGCTTATCTGAGTTTTACTCTTGATATTGAAAATGTCAACGTCTCTTCAAACCTACATTGGTTTTGTTGATGGTGCTTGTCGTAGTACACGGAACATTTCTTTCGCAGCTTGGGTTATCTATTCACCCTTTGACGAGTTAGTATCCATGCATGGGGTAAGCCTTGGTCAAACAACAAATAACATTGCCGAGTATAGTGCAGTGATTGAGTTATTATCTAAGTCCATATCATTTGGAATTCGGAGTTTGATTGTAAGGTTGGATTCTGAACTTGTTGTATTACAGCTTAACAGGGTTTATACCATTAGAAATCCGGTGTTATTACGGTTATTTTTAAGAGTTCGTCTCTTGGAACGTGAATTTGATTACATTGAATATCAGCATATTCCAAGACATTTAAATACATTAGCAGATTCAATTGCTTCTAGTATGATAAATAGACATTTGCAATAATCAAAAGCAGTAAATCAAACAACATTCATATATGTACACAGATAGCCGGAAAATAGTGATATATCATAGTATAGGAGTGTTTTCAAAAAAATATACATTGTCTTCGATCATAGGTTGGAAACACCTTATGATCGGAAAAAATGATAATACAGAAGTCAAAAATATGAATCTACACGATCATCCCATCACTGATGGTGATCACGATAAGAAACCACTGCCCGAGCTACCCTACATAGGAACCTCCTAAAAGGTCCTGGAACTCCAATCACGTATCTCTGCAACCTGAGTGGAATGTCATCTATGCTCGTCTCTGGAATATCTAGAGTCAAACGCTCTAGATGATGCTATAAATCAGTCAAAATCTCCGCTGATTGGCCTGCTGGGGTTGGTGCGGCTGCAACTGGTTGTCTTCTCTCGTAAGGTTGGAGATGGGCTGGTCGTTGTGGACCCACATTTGTATTCAAAAAACTTTTGGTTATTAGTTTTCAAGATGATAAAACATAAAAAAATTAGAATTTAGCAAACATTGAAAAATGATTGTACCTGAATCATCCCACTGTTCCCCTGCTGAGAGAGCCATCTCTCAGTCGTCGCGGAAATCTATCCCGGCATATGGAAAGTACTCTATCACAAAAAGTTGGCGATCCAGCCAAAGAAAATATGAAGGAGGAAATCAGACAATCTCAAAACCCTCGATAGCATGACGAGCCATCAATGCGGACCAACGAACCATCCTCGGTTCTCGAAGTCGACCGACATCAACAACAATACTCTGTGGAGCTAACATAGGGATCCTCTCTAGAGCAAAAGAAACAACGATGGATCCGTATCCAAAGTTATTCAATTTCCCATTTTTTGCTCTGGTTAGTTGGCCTTTTACATTAGGCAACACAGCTTCACACCAGTTAAAGATTGTGCCGTGAAAAAAATCCACAGTGTTACACAGTAATTTGTCACCGTCCCTACCATTCCCCATCCCGCACATTGGAGGGCCCATTATGTGACCTGTGAGCAATGTCATGCCTTGAAACCATTATCATTTCATTCCTCCAAACATGAGCTTCAATTGCCCTAAAGACATCTCCTTGAAAAAAACCATAAAAACATCCCTTTTTGCATTGGTGCAGGCAACCAATTCATCACTCGCGCCAATGAGGAAAATCCTACAAAGAGGCTGCGCCAACTGGTGCTCTGTCCCAGAGTCGCAGTCGCGCCAGCCAATTTAAGGAGTGTTTTTTAAATAAGAAAGGCAGAAGTTTTGTTTCAACAAAATCAGAAGCTACTATCTATCTTGAGTTGGGAGGTTTGGCTCCGGCAGTTCCATGGAAGGGAAGTGGTTTGCCACCTCTCATGGAAGCTTCCTTGATGATAGGGCCAATCCCACAATTATAGTGATCCCAACTCCCCTTCCTCCTTCTATAAAAGCTTGCTCATTGCCATTGCAAGCTAGTCTTGAAGTGCCTAAGCTTTGAATCTCCAAATTCCCAAGAGCCTTCATGCTGCAAGAGCCCTCATTTTTCCCTTAAGGCCAACTCAAGCAAGGAGACTATCGTCGAGAGACTCTTAGAGAGGTTTGTCCTATCCCTGGCAGGCTTTGCGAGACGTGAATGACTGGAGACTCTTCCGAAGGAGACCTCAACGTCAGAACATTGGTTGTACTCTCTTTCGATTGCTTATTAATGAATGACTACTGGTTATGGTTCCACTCTATTTTTCACTTATGATAATGATGAGTTATATCCTTTCTGACTGATATATAGTTGCGTATTTTGGATTTTATGCTTGTATTCGTGTTGTTTCTTGCATGTGCAGGTGTCCATTCACGGAGATCGTGGGGATCGTGATCTGCCAGGACTAAGGAACGGGAACGCTGTCTCTTCTACGAATTATAGCACTGGACTCCAGGTAGGCGTCCATCGTTGGCTTATTTATTCGCAATTAGGAACTTGCGTTGTAGCATTTGATGATTGTTGCTAGACCCCTGCTGGGCTAGTAGGGATTGCCTCTGTCCGCAGAGGGGATTTACCTCCTCAAAAATTTGGCGAATCCACTGGGGATCGTCTAGTTTTGATTGTCTCGTTTTCGTTGTCTCATTTTGATTGTTTCGTGGTTTTCCTTGCTTGATTAGCCTTCTGGGCTGGGTTCTTTTGCTGTTTTTTGCTTCTTGGTTTGCTTAGTTATCATTGATCTGCTTCTGGAGTAGTTCTTTTTTGTTTTTGTCTGAGAAACTCGGCTGGCGTGCTTTTTAGCTCGACAGTCGCGCCAATTGGCGCATGTTTCTTTTGTATTGCCTGCGCCAATTACTTTCTGGCGCCAGTTTCAATCTCACAGTCGCGCCACTCCTATGAGGCATTAGGGTTTTCTCAGTTTTGAGCTCTCTGGGTCTGGTCAGTGTTTTCCTTCTTGGTTTTTCGGCTACCTGAGTGTGTTGGAGTCTTGTTTGACTGGGAGTTTGCCTTCGTCCTTTGGTTGTTTGCTTTTCTCCATCGATTTCACGTTTTAAGCCCTAGGGCATCTAGTGGCTTTGTGCATCGAGCCCTCCTTAGGAGTTTTGGTGTTTTCTTAGTCTAGTCAATCCTCTGATTGTTCCTCCACATTCTCTTAGTAGTGGTTCACCGTTTTATTGTGATTTTTGGGTGATTGTTCTTCTCTGCACTCAAATTTCGTTTGGTCTTGCTTTGGGCCCAGATCACACGGTCCATTGGAACCTTTGGGACTTTTTCTCGGTTTTGAGAGACTTCGGTCGATTTGAGATCTGATTTCTTGTGTCATTGAGTGAAATTTGTTTGTTTTTCTCTCTTAGTATCATTTCTCAAATTGCTTCTCTTTGTTTTCAGTTTGTTTAGTGCATCTAGCCATCAAACATTGAAAATTTAAAAAAAAAAATTCTCTTTTGCTTTTGATTGGTTAGTGCAAATTGAAGTCTTTTCAATTTTACTAGTAATTAGTGATTTGAATGAAAAGTTTTCAATTTCATTAGTTGCATTAGAGATATCATTGTTTGTCTTCCGATCATTTTGTTTGTGTAAAATCTCTTAACTCTTCTGTAGCTAGTTTTCATCGAACAAAATGATGGACTGTGGCATGTAGCTTTTCATTTAGGAATTTTTGAGACCACACATTCGTTAGGGCCTGAAAACTGAAACGTAATTGAAGATCAACTTTAAAATCTACTCAATTTACACTAAGGCAGCATTGAAATCTAACGAAACACATTTAGAGGTCTAGGCTAGAGACGTGTTCTGGCGTCTTTAAACCTAGTAGCTGTTGCTCGCCTTTTGGCTTTAGACAGCGCTAGTACGGACTTGTGCTCCCCATACCATCACATATATAAAGGGAGACCCCTCTAGGTTTCAATCCTTTATCCATAGGAAGCCGAGTCTGCCGCCCTATACCTGTGATACACCGAACACAGCATTCGGGGAGATTTCCTGCACGTACGGAAAGTCCTTGGTCAATTTATCTTTCATTATTGAAACCAAGGTGTATATTGCAGTTCACGGTTATTTGGTACACCCTTTTGCCTAGTATTCCTGAGCAGTCATTTGATCTTTTCTGACTCCCTAAATTTGAAAAGATCGCCAAGCGCTTGTCCTTTCACGCTTGTGTCAAATCTGAAAGAGATAGAGTCACCTTTTTATCATTTCTCGACTCTTAAAACATGAAACGGTAAACTTTATTATTTTTCAATGTGGTAAAATTAATCACCCACGATTACATGCCCTCTTAGATTTTGCTTGTTGACCGTTTGATTGTGTGTCTTGCCTCTTTTTCGGCCCGTGTGTGGTTTTGAGTCTTGATGGCAACTTTTTCGGAGTTTACCAACCAAGGAATCCCCTCAGAAGGGAATCCTGGTCATTTTCCTCCTTTTGGGAATGTTGGTGCTCCTTACATGGCAACATTGTCCCTTCCTGGGTTAACTGTTGGGTTTCCTGTGTGGTTGTTTTCAACCTCTGTGGTCCCAAATATCTCTGCTATTGTTCAATCAGTTCCTCCACCTGAACAACACCATGTCGATTCCAAGGTGGACCTCTCCCCTTCTTCGCCTGTTTCTGCATCCTCCTCTTCTACTTCGCCTGGTGAAAGCCTGGATTTGAGTAACCAGGTGGTTAAGAAGAAGAAGAAGAAGACAAAGAAGAAGAAGTCTGATAAGCGAGAGGCTAAAAGTGCAGCCACTGTTTCTAAAATATCTCCTCTTGATAAACCTTACAACCCTCCACGGAAAGTAAAGTTCCCTTGCATGTTGTGCACGGGAGACTATCTTCTTCGAGACTGCCCTGGCATCCCCAAGGTGCTTGAAGCATGGTCTGACGGCCGTCCGCCGTTGTCTTTGACTTCCAGGATCTAGGTTGGGGGCACGTCTTCAACTGGTGCTAATAAGGCTCCTAAGAAGCAGGGTAAGATCACTAATCCCTGTAAATTGTGTGAAGGGCACCATGCCATTCACCTTTTTCCTTATATGGATGAAGCCAAACGAGTTTTGGACAACCCAACCGGTTCTACACCATGCCTTCCACCTGGTTATAATCAGCTTTCTTTGAGTCCTCCGCCAGCTGATCCTACGATTGGTCAAGAGTCATCTTTGGTCCATCCCATTCCCCCAGAAATTCAAATTCACGAATCCGTCCCTGACCCACCATTGGTCGTAGGATCGGTTGAACTGGCCCCGTCCGCTGTGCACCAGGTCTTTTCTGTCGAGAGTGGATCTCGCACCCCCCATGTCCTTCTGATTTCTTCAGATTCTTCAGACTTGGAGAAAGATTCTCCTGTCCCTGTACTTCAAGAAGCTCCTCCTCCGCCTCCCATGATGGAGGCTCCGAAGGATATCCCTCCCGCCTTCGAGATGGAGGTTATGGGGGATGCTCCTTCTTCCGTAACACCAGGGGAAGACCTTCTCGATTCGATGGTATCCCCTCCGAGTAGTCTGGTCGCCTCCTTTGATTGGAGTCGATTTACAGGATTCTGCCTTTCGTCTTATGTGCCTTTCGAGATCACAGTACAGGCTCTTGGTCTGGTCGTACCCAGTACCATTATAGATGAAGGTGCCTCTATTAGTATTTTATCCTCAACTACCTGGAAAGCTTTCGATTCACCGCCGCTTGCACCTGTTACGCAGAATCTGTTGACTTTTAACAGAAGGACGAGTCAACCGTTGGGGATCCTTCCAAGGTTACCGGTTACTTTGGGAGGTAAAACCATCCATATGGACGTGATGGTCATTCCAGGCCCCTTGGATTTCAATCTGCTCCTGGGGCGCGATTACACCTATGCCATGGGAGTGCTTGTCTCCTCCCTTTTTCGTGTGGCCTATTTTCCACATGAAGGACGGATCGCGACCATTGACCAGCTTTCATTCTTTGGTCCTAATGTGGCAACTGGTCCACCATCACCCCCTCCGGGTTTTTATCCACCCGTTGTATCTGCTCCACCGCAGGTTAACTATGTGTCTACCTACCCTGTACCTGCACTCAGTGATAACGCCGTCGTGCATAGTGTACTGGGGGCATTAGGTCCTGACTTCCAGGATGTTTTCCTTCCATCGGGAGTGGAACTCTTGGAAGCACCGCCTTCTTGTTCATTTTGATGTAAGTCGGTTAGAGCACGGTTTCCTCCCTGTGTCAAGCTCTTTAAAAAATGAAACCAGGTTCTCGGAGCATAGTTCCTTCACTTGTGTCGAGCTCCTAAAAACAATGAAACAAGCTATTTGAGGATAGTTCTTTTAAGTGTGTCAACCTCGTTAAAATAATGAAACACGAGCATGTTCAATTCGACTTTTTGTTTTGAACCTTCACTCCATTTTCAATGGATTGAAGCTTGGGGGGCATGCACCTCGAATTGAGACACCATGCTGGGGGGCATGCCCGTCTTCCTCATTTCAAGCATAGTTTGCATATGTGTGTGTTCATGTGTGCTTTTAAGCTTGCATAAAAATGAAATGTGTGAGTAAATACATTGTGTGAATACATTTCGCATTGGGTCATTTGTTATGTAACTGATACATTAGATTACATTTGTATTAGACATTTGCGCAATTTGTAAATCATCATCACATGTAAAGAAAGATCCATCCAGAAATAGATATGAATATATATATAGATATTGAAGTGTTTACATAGCGTGTGTCACATAAATTCAAAAATATATATAATCATCTTAAATACAACCGGAGACGATATGTCTCTCAAAAAATATGTGTGGTAAAAGCCCTGAGAGTCTAATCCGCATGGTGCTCATGATAACATGTAATTGCACGCACTAAGCGTCTCAGAAGTCGGTGGATTCGACTAGGTACTCCCACCGTATGACGCTGGTACGCCATCGGTACATCCGCCAGCCGAGCATAGTCCGGGATCCCTCGGGCAATACCCTCGAGATTCTGGATCAACTCCTCCCCTCCTATGCCCTCTGCCTGAGGATCAGGGGCGAGAAGAGTCCTCTGCGCGATTGGAGACATACCGGCTGGTCTCTCGGGGCCCACATCTGCATACACATAAAATGTGTTAGGACGAATGTGTATTAACAAAAAAAATCATAAAACATAAAAATCAAAAGAGATGAGGTCATACCCAACTCCTCGTCCCAATCATCTCCTTCTGGCAGTGGGAGATCTGGGTCTCCAGTGAAATCGGTTCCTGCATATGGCCAGTCCTCCACTACGATCAACTGGTGCCGCAACCACCCAAAAAACTCCGGCCTCCACGACATCTGTTGGCCTCCTCCAGCTCTAGGAATTAGTGCTGCCCAGCGATCCATTCTTGGCTCTCGTGGAATCGGCTCAGCTACGATGGCCCCTTGGCCTTGGAAGATTGGTAATCGTTCCAGAATAAACGATACCAGGATGGAACCGTAGCCGAACTATTTCAGTTTGGCTTGCTTGCATTTCGTGAGCTGTCTCTTCATGTTTATTGTTACTGTTGTAGCCCAGTCAAACAAAAGTGGAGTCATGCACTCTGAGGCCAGCAGGAGTTGGGCCTTTGTGGCCTCGTGCGGTGCCTGCGACCCTGCAGCCCGCGTGATGGTATGTAGGACAACTCTCAATGCCAGATCGGGGATGGTGTGAATATCCACCTTTTTACTCCCTGATCCCATTTGTGCCCCTCGGCACACTCGTGCCATCACTTCTTCCATCTTCTCGCCGGATGGTCTGCTCCCAGTCAAGATGGGTACCGGACCTCCGCAAGATAGTCCGGTTATAAAATACACATCAGAGACCTCCAGTTCCAATACCTGATCTCGCAACTTGAACACTTGTTCTTGTTCATCCCAAATACTGATCAGATACTGGAGGAGCTCGGGCTGAGCTCGTAAACAGGGTGTTAGGAAGAACTTCTTGAGCCCACAGTTTATGAGGGCATTCATGCAAGCCTCACTTTCTATGGCCTGTTCATCCTCTTCTCCATGCTCTCTTTCTTTCCACTCAATCACCATTTTGCTTGATTTCCTGCATCCACATGGTCACAAACCCTTAATTAGATCTCTGGTAGGCTTCAAATTTCATTCAATTTGGTTAAAATCTCGAATTTTTAGGCGGAAATTTAGGTTCGGCCGCTAGCGCGGCTGTTTTGTGAACAGTCGCGCCACGTGGCGCGAGGCCTTTACATGGAAAATCCCATTGGCGCAGGTCCGTGCCCGATACCCGCGCCAATGAGCGCAGCCCTAAAAATTCAAAGAGTGGCCACAGAGGGCTGATACATGAGGGAAAACTATTAAAAAATGGATTGAAATGAAGTACAAGGAAGCGCCTCTTACCTGTCACAGACGAGAACCTGAATGGTAAACTGGATCTGTCACAATCACCGTCAGAAGTTTGCACACCAAATGGACCACTGCTGCTTTTCACCAAGGTAAATAGTAAATGTAAATTTTTTTTTACCATTTTGGCATATTTATAACTTTTTCGACATAGGATAGGTTTTAAAAGTTATTTTTATCAAATATTTTAATATGTTATGTCGAAAATGGGTTTTACGCTTGCTTGGTATGTGCAGCAACAGGTTTTTCGCGACTTTAACGGTGAAAACGAGTTGTATTTTATACTTTTTCGGACTCGGTAAATACACAAAAAAGTCACTTTGGAGTCATCTTTCAGCTCTTTTCTGACTCTCTAAACATGAAAAGATTGCCGAGGCCCTTGTCGTTTCAATCTCGTTAAAATGGACATGAATCGACATCTACCCAGTATACGTTTACCCCTTTTTCGGGCTGGGATAGATTGATTACGAAAAAGGAATACCCTAGCCTATCGCGACTAGGAGGTTTTCTCGGATATTGTTTTCTACCTTTTCGGATCTGAGGAACTATTTATGAAAAGGGACCTGTGGAGTTTACTTTTCTGCTGTCTTTTCAAACTCTCTAAACATGAAAAGACGCCGAGTTCTTCCTTTGTCAGACTCGTTAAACCCTGATGACATCAGATTCAGTCGAAATGACGTTCTCCTCCTTCCTCCTTCCTAGGGCTCGTTAAATGTACTAGGATGGATTCGCCCGAAGGGCGGACTTACATTACAAGCATATGCTATCCCCTTCAAGCTTGTTATCAAAAATAATTGGGGTACTCGCCAGAAATGGTGGGGGAAAAATGGAACCGTAATCATTGTCGTGTCGGCAGTATGTCGCTCTTGAACATGGCACTTGTCTGCATTCGTGTCGGGTTGGGGACATCTCATCTCGTTTTTTCACTTGCTTCCGTGGGTTTGGGTAATCCTTTTTGACCTCTCCTCTGCTCATTGCCTCGTCACCATGACCTCTAATCCGTTGATGTCAAATACTGCCAAAACCACTATTTGTGTCGTTACATGTTCAAGAGAAGTTGACCTCTGCAGATATCAACCTTCCTCTGATTCTCATACGATCTTGATTCACAACAAAAACATCATGTTCCTATGTCTCGTGTCGATGATGTGGGAAACATTATGGCCCACCTTCGATCAAGGTCACTTCCTGTCGACTTCAGCTCATTATCCAGGAAGCTGATCTAGAGACTCCCTTATGGTACCTTGGAGCTTGCATGCCTCAATGGCAGGTTCGTCGCATTCGACGTGAGGTTTTCATCATTGGCCTCCGATCGAGTGATTCTACGGGTGTTCGACGCCAGCTCATTGATTCACATGCCATAGATTGTACCTATAGTACCTTGAGGGCCATTGTCATTATTGGTGGTTCCTCTCGCGTCTGTTAACAGCTTTCATCATTGGCTGGTAATCAGACGATGTTCTTGCATGTTCGACTTCAACTCACATATTCGCATGCTTGAACTTGTACTTTGTTTGGGTCGAGATGGAGCGCAAGACCCTGGATTGTGTCTGTTGTAATCCAGGCTGCGATATTGTGGATTATTATGATTATTTACATGACTTATTCAGTGGATGGCTGCGACCATACCTGAGTCTATTTATCGATCCTCACTGGATGGCTGCGACCATACCTTGGATCTGGATTATTGTATACTCTGTTTTGGATGGCTGCGTCCATACCACATATACATCATGTACTTGAGATATCAGTTGTATTTCTCTATGCAGGTTTTCCGACGGCGGAGCTTCAGTTGGACACATTCTCGTAAAGCATTTCACCCCTCTCTCTCTCTCGGGCCTCATGCTTTAGGGGGCATCTGTTACACAGTAATTTGTCACCGTCCCTACCATTCCCCGTCCCGCACATTGGAGGGCCCATTATGTGACCTGTGAGCAATGTCATGCCTTGAAACCATTATCATTGCATTCCTCTAAACATGAGCTTCAATTGCCCTAAAGACATCTCCTTGCAAAAAACCATAAAAACATCCCTTTTTGCATTGGCGTGGGTATCCAGTTCATCACTCATGCCAATGGGGAAAATCCTACAAAGAGGCTGCGCCAACTAGCGCTCTGTCCCAGAGTCGCAGTCGCGCCAGCCAATTTAAGGAGTGTTTTTTAAATAAGAATGGCGGAAGTTTCATTTCAACAAACTCAGAAACTAGTATCTATCTTGAGTTGGGAAGTTTGGCTACGGATTTCCATAGAGAGGAAGTGGTTTTCCACCTCTCATGGAAGCTTCCTTGATGATAGGGCCAATCCCACAATTATAGGGATCCCAACTCCCCTTCCTCCTTCTATAAAAGCTTGCCCATTGCCATTGCAAGCTAGTCTTGAAGTGCCCAAGTTTTGAATCTCCAAGTTCTCAAATTCCCAAGAGCCTTAATGCTGCAAGAGCCCTCATTCTTCCCTTAAGGCCAACTCAAGCAAGGAGACTATCATCGGGAGACTCTAAGAGAGGCTTGTCCCATCCTTGGCAGGCTTTGCGAGACGTGTATGACTGAAGACCCCTCCGAAGGAGACCTCAGCGTCAGAACATTGGTTGTACTCTCTTTCGATTGCTTATTAATGAATGACTACTGGTTATGGTTCCACTCTATTTTTCACTTATGATAATGATGAGTTATATCCTTTCTGACTGATATATAGTTGCATATTCTGGATTTTATGCTTGTATTCATGTTGTTTCTTGCATGTGCAGGTGTCCATCCACGGAGATCGTGGGGATCGTGATCTGCCGAGGCTGAGGAACGGGAACGCTGTCTCTTCTACGAATCATAACACTGGACTCCAGGTAGGCCTCCATCGTTGGCTTATTTATTCGCAATTAGGAACTTGCTTATTATTAGCATTTGATGATTGTTGCTAGACCTATTTGGGCTGTGAGATCTTTCTGTCATGAGAGGGGATTTACCTCCTCTTGATATGAGATAGATTCTAAAGCAATGATCAATAGATGACATAATGCATAGTATGAAAAACCCAACCAATGGTGTGTTATACTGTAGACCCACTAGTTTAATGGTGCTGAGGTAAAGGGCCCATTGATGTTTTATGGGACAAAATATATCACTGAATTTTTTGAGTAGGTGGAAGTGCCCATCTAGCTGGGTAGCAGGTTGCAGTGTTGGATATCATTTTGGAAAAGGTCCCAATACATTTGTGGTAAACACATAAGAAAGCATTGCCATTGAGTGGTTCTCAACATAAACCTCAATTCCAAAATTCCTTAAACCAACAACACAACGAGAGGATGTAATGGATAAAAGTAAATGAAAGATAATGTTGCTTCATACGTTAGCCACAAAAAATCCTTGAAGCTAATTGACATCCAAGGCAGAAGTGGAGCTACTCCAAAATTTAGAGAGGATGGGATTCTGAAAAGTTGGGGCAAATATGATATAGAATAAGTACTTCGAGAAATTACAATATCTTTTTCATTATTCCATCCTTTAAATATTTCAATGATCATTCAGAAAAAAATGCACCTTCGGTTGAGCCCCGATTTTGTTCATTTTTTATAACATTTATAAGGCCTTACTTCCCCCCTTTTGAACTCTTTTGACGCTTAATAACTCTCATTTTGCCATATCATATGTGTTTTGACCAAAAGGGTGTTGTGAGCTTTAAGGTATGCAAATTATTCTAAAAAGTATCATTTCACTTTGTTCTTGAGTATTCTTAAAGTTAAATATCACCTAATTGAATTATATACAATTTCAAGGATGTTGACTAAATCTTATGCAGACACATTATCTTTCGAAGCAGTTCCATGATTTCATGCAGACATCCCACTATTTCCTGATTCCTGCAGACATCTCGTGATTTCCTGTAGACGTTGATTTCGTATAACCGCTCTAGTTTCCTGCAGTGATCTCGGCGGATGAGTATGTTCCAGACATCCTCAAGAAGAATAGAAACATGGGTTTTGTTAGGAAATCCACCTACATGGACATTATCATATTGGCTAGCTCAAAACTGCTACTGAAACTACCCAGACCTTCAGTTCTTTCATTGATGGCTGTATTGGGAAAAAGCTCCGGCAACTTGACGAACTCAGTTTGATCCATGCTTTTAGTCATGGATCAAACTCAGCATAGTTATTTTTGTTGTCCTATTCAATTATTGTTAGTAAATAGTTGCAGCACAAAATTTTTCCTAATTCGAGCAAGCTTATGCCTCTATACTTGTATAAACAATGTTATGTTTTATTTGCAAAAGAGGTTCGACATATCAGACTTTTATCTCACTGTAATACTTTTCCAGATTAATACAAAGTTACATTTTTTGTTGATCTTATTATGTAAACTCCTTTAGCAGTAAGAGGGGTTGTGAGGAAGGGAGGGCCCCCTTTGCTCACAACTCCATTAGTTACAAATTTGTGTTTCTTTGATTATTTCTCATGAATTGGCAGAGTTATTGCACAACTGATTATTTCTCTTTTTCTAATTTGTAGCAGCACATGTATGATGGTTAAATGGTGAAGTTTATTTAATAAACATGTTTGGAGTCATTTGATCAAGCTATGATTTATGTTATGGAATATTAAATTGATTTTATTGTTGTTTGCTTGGTCCTTCATCTTTTTCTGATTGACATCAGCAATCTTAGGTGATATAGAGGGATGATTAAATCTGCTCCATAGCCTTTGTTGCTAAGTGTTGATGAGGAAAAGAGACATTAGAATTGTGTGTGTGAATGGTTTAATTAGAGAAGCACTTAAAGTATTACCCTGCATATATTTTATGCCACATCTCATAAGCTTACCAACCCCTGGTTGATGATTTATGTCTATCAAATTATAAGTCTATAATTTGCCCAAACATTTTGGCGTCATTGTCAGGGAGGTGTTAAGGGATGATACTAAAAGTGTTTTAGTATGATTTCTGTTGTTTGAGATTTTCAGGACTGGGAGAGTCGAAGTGGTAAGACGTAGGGTAAGGCCTACGCACCTGCAGAGATCAAAATTCGCCAAAGCCATGTCCTGATTGTTTGGTGAGTAGAAGTTTTTGAATTTGTTTGCATAACATATGAATAGGGTCCAATATTTTCAAATGTTTTTGGTGGTGGTGTGAGCACCACTTTGTCCACTAATAAATTGGCAAGAACAAGGAAGTCTATATGGAACAAGGCAACAAAGGAAGAAGAATTCGAACAAGAGGTCTGTAGTCTTGAAAAGAGCTTGGTAGTTGATCCTAAGAAGATTAATACTTCCACAGCAGAATCTTCTGTTGCTGCCCATTTAGAACCTCCTCTTACAAGGAAGTCAACATCTTTACTCAGTGGTCAGCCTGAAGAGGAATTCCTCGTCAATCCTATTCAAGAACCAGAGTTCCAAACCATTGACTTTGAAGAATTTGTAGTTTACAAGGGTCCTACTCTCTCTTGGTCCGATATGGCTCATCTAGAGGGTAATGGTAACATAGATGGGGACTATAATGAGAAGGAAGAGGAACTAATCACATTTGAATTTCCTATCAAGGAGACTGGTGGAGCTACTCAAATGAAAAGCATTCCTCCCTTAGCCTTGCCTAAGTTTCGTGGTATCTCTAGTGAAGACCCTAAAGCCTTCTTATTCAAATTTGATGTGTTGTGCAAAAGAGATGACTATTCTTCCAATGCTCATAAGCTGAAGTTATTTCTTGCTACATTAAAGGATGCAGCTCTCAGGTGGTTTATGGGGTTGGGATCAAACTCCATCGCAACCTGGGATGAAATGAAGAAGGTGTTTCTGAACAAGTATCAAGATTATTGTAAAACTAGGGACCTTAGGGAAGAAACTTTTGGCATGACTCAGAAGGAAGGGGAGAGTCTTGAGGACCTGGTGGAAAGATTTCAATATAATCTGCAAAGATCCAAGATGAATCAACTAAGTAAAGAGACCAAGAGAACAATTTTGCTCAGGGCAATCAGACCGAAATTCTGGAGGTTTTGAATCTGATGGGAGCAAGTGATATATCAAAACTAGGTTATGATGATGTGTGTGAGTTGTGTCGATGTTATTCAAGGGGAAATTCTAAAGTTGGAGGAGGATCAAGAGACACTTATTCCAAGCTCATCAAACCAGTTGCCAGAGCTGGAGTAACCAAAGCTGAAATGGGTAATTTATTTGAAAATTTTAAGACCGATATTTTTAGCACTTGTCTTCACAATTGGATGTTTTGCAGGCGAAGAAGAAACAGGAGGAAGTGTTGAAGGCCCTGGCTGTGTTCTGCTCCAAATGCAGGAAGAAACATCCCTTGAGGGGATGTCCTGCAAACAGTATAGAGATATGCCAAATTTGTGAGGTTGATCATTCTATTGATCAATGTCCTTCTCTTCCAAAGATTAAAGCAGCATATCTAGCAGATCAAGGAGTTGTCAATGCACTCTATGCAATGGCACCTCAAAAACCATGGCAACCATGTCCTACAAGTATGTCACAACAGCATTTTCAAATTCCTTATACTCAGAATCAGATGTGGAATATTCCAATGCCCTAGCAGCGCTGGCCTCCACAACAACCTTGGCAAGAGAACTTTTCTTACCCTACTACACAAAATTTTCCATCTCAGAATTTCTATTCACCACAGCCCATACCGCAACAAATGGTTTAGCCACAATAGCAGCAACTTCAGTTGCCTGCCCCACCAAATCAACCCCGCCCCACACAACTTCCTGCCCAGCCAGTATCCAACCCCAAATGGTAAAGCCATCCAATCTGCTCACAATATTGGAGTGGTCACTTATACCACTTTTCTTACCTATTGTATTGCACCACAGCCTCTGCAGGAAATTTATGTTCCTTTGCTGCAAGAATTTACTATGCCGTTGCTAGAAATTAAACTCAAATCGGGAAACATGGTGACTCAGCCCGGAAAAATTGAAGAGATTATAGAGGAAGACACTCTGGACACCCCTGAAGTAGAAAACACACCAGAACCAGCAGAACAAACCACTTCAAAGTCACAAGAACCTTCCTTGTCCCATACTATTCAGCCTCCTTTTCCAAAGAGGTTGGAGATGAAAATCAAACAACCCGAGTTCGACCTTGTGTCTGAACTGAGGAATGTGTGCATTAAGATCCCGTTACTGCAAGCGATTAGGGATATCCCAATTTATGCTAAAACAGTGAGGGAACTATGTACCAAGAAACCAGGGAGATAGAAGAAAGAATCCTCCACAATTCAAGTAGGTGGGAAACTTGCAAGTCTTATGTCCACCGGATTTGCTACTAAGAAATATGTAAACCCTAGAATCTCTATGGTTCCCACTTTTATCAATGGGTATTCGATAAGAAACACCCTAATTGATTTAGGTGTAGCCATCAATGTGATGACAATGGAAATTTTATCTCATATAGGATCCTTTGACTTACTTCCTACTCCTACCATGTTAGAATTAGCAGACAGGTCTAAGGTAAAGCCAGAGGGTGTATTAGAAGACATTGTCATTTCACTGGATTCCTAGGAGTACCCTGCAGACTTTTATGTTCTTCAACCTAAAACCAACTTGGGAGGGCATCCTTTGATCTTGGGGAGCCCTTAGTTAGCCACGGCAGATGCCCACATAGGGTGTAGGTCTGGAAATATGACCATCACTCATGGAGCTGAAACTAAGCATATCAATTTGTATCCCCCTTGCTAAACCCCTCTTAAGATCAGAAAATACTCATTGGGTTGAAGAAGAGGAACATAATTCATAATGTACCCAACCAGTTTTGACAATAGCCCAAGCCATGAGCCTTAAGGAAAACTTAGAGGAAAATCTGATAAATTGTTATATTTCTAACCCTGATTTTTCACAGCATTTGGAAGGGCAGTCTAGTCATAATATAGATATCATTACTGATCTGCATAACTTTTATGAACATAGTACAACAGCTAAATTACATTCAGCCCTCATGTCTGTATTCCCTACATATTCAATGACTGAATGTGGCGGTAAGGTAATTGAGATTTTTCCTGGAAAAACTTTAAACATCAATTCTGCCCTAACTCCTGAACAAGAGAAACAATTAATTCAGACATTGAAAAAATTTTCGGATACATTTGCTTGGGAATATACATACATGAGGGGTATTCACCCGAATATATGCATTCATCATATCTATATAGAAGGAAATGCCACGCCTCTGAGACAACCACAAAGGAGGATGAACCCCGCTTTAAGAGAAATTGTAAAAAATGAACTGCAGAAATTGTTAAATGTAGGGTTCATCTATCCTATCTCAGACAGCCTATGGGTATCTCCACTGGTTATTGTCCCTAAATAGAATGGTAAATGGCAAGTGTGTGTAGATTACAGGGAACTAAACAAAGCTACATTAAAAGATCACTTTCCCTTGCCTTTTATAGACCAAGTACTAGACACTTTAGCAAGGAAGAAGTATTTTTCCTTCCTAGATGGGTTTAGCGGGTACAATCAAATTATGATAGCTCCAGAGGACCAGGAGAAGACAAAATTCACATGTCCCAAAGGTACCTATGCATATAAGTTACTAACACTTGATTTATGCAACGCACCGGCCACATTTCAAAGGGGGGTCCTTGGTATTTTCTCTGACCTTTTGCATGATTGCGTAGAGGTCTATATGGATGATTTTACAATAATGGGTGATACTTTTGAAGAAGCTTTATATAACCTTAAGAAATTTTTGCAATGATGTAGAGAAACTAATCTTTCATTGAGTAATGAAAAATGTTTTATGATTATGACTGAGGGTATTTGTTTGGGTCATCATATTTCTGCTACAGGAATTAAAGTTGATCCGGCTAAGATCGAAGTAATTGTAAAGCTGTCGCCACCAACCAGTCAAAAGGGAGTTCGAAGTTTCCTTGGACATGCAGGCTACTACAGAAGGTTTGTTGAGAATTTTACGAAGGTAGCCTCTCCATTGTTTAAATTATTGACAAAAGAATCTAAATTTCATTGGAGTGATGAGTGTCAAGCTGCATTTGATACACTCAAGAAAAAGCTTTCTTCAGCACCTATCTTGAGAGGTCCAGATTAGAAATTGCCCTTTCACATTTCCACTGATGCCTCTGATTCAGCCATAGGAGCAGTATTGGGTCAAAAGGAAAATCTCGTAACCCATGCTATCTATTTTGTTAGTAAAAATTTATCTCCTGCAGAACTGAATTACACTGTAACTGAGAAAGAATTCCTTGTTGTAATTTAAGCTATTAATAAGTTTAGACATTACATCACTGGTTATGAAGTTTTTGTACACATTGATCATTTTGTTATTCGATATCTCATGAACAAACCAGTCACTAATGGTAGGATCACTAGGTGGCTTTTGCTGCTACAGGAATTTGACATCGCAGTATTGGACAGGCCGAGAAAAGAAAATCAGGTAGTTGATTTCCTATCTTGACTCAACCATGCACGTGAGGTTGTTCCTATTAATGATAGCTTTCCCGATGAGAATTTGTTGGCTATTTCTGTCAAAACACCTTGGTTTGCAGACATGGCCAATTACCTTGCTACAGGAAAGTTGCCACCCTACTTTTTCATCTAATCAGAAAAAGAGAATTGTTAGAAAAAGTGTTGATTACTCTTGGATTAAGGGAGACCTCTTTTTCACTGGACCTAATTTGATTATTCGTAGGTGTGTCAGAGAGGATGAGATATATGATATCTTGAGAGCTTTTCATGATGAACCCTATGGAGGACATTTTGTAGATAAGCGGACAGCCTATAAGATCCTCTGCTCGGGTTACTATTGGCCAAGTCTTTTCAAAGATGCAAAGGAGTATGTCCGTAAATGTGATAACTACCAGAGAATAGGGCGGCCTGTTCAATCGAATGAAATGTCATTACAGCCACAGGTTCTCATATAACCGTTCGAGAGGTGGGCTCTTGATTCTGTAGGTCTCATCAATCCTATGTCCAAAGGTAAGAAGTATATTTTGGTTTGTACTGATTATGTTACGAAGTGGGTGGAAGCAAGGGCATCACCTAGAGCAACGGAGAAAGCAGTGATAGAATTTCTTTTTTCAGATATTTTTGTAAGATTTGGGGTACCAAGGGAAATAGTTTTCGATCAGGGTACTCAGTTTGTGTCAAAGCTTGTGCAGGGAATTGTACAAAAATATCAAATTACTCATCGGAAGTCCACCCTTTACCATCCACAGGCCAATGGCATGTGGAATCAACAAATAAGGTGTTGGAAACAATCCTAACAAAGACAGTGCAATTACATAAGAAGGATTGGTTTGATCGACTTCCTGAGGCATTGTGGGCCTATAGGATCACATGGAGGAACACCACTGGCTTCTCTCCGTATGAATTGGTGTATGGAAAACAAGTTTTATTGCCAATTGAATTTCAGATCAGAACTTTTAAGATGGCAACAAATTTGGGAATAGACCTTAATGAGGCACAGCAGCAGAGAATCCTGCAGCTCAATGAGTTGGATGAGATTTGGCAGGATGTTTTTCAGCATACTGATATGATCCAACAACAACGAGCTAAATGGCACGACAGATACATTAAGAAAAAGCAGTTCAAAGAGGGAGACTGGGCATTGTTGTTTAATACGAAATTTAAGAATTTTAAGGGGAAATTTAACACACGTTGGTTGGGCCCCTATAAAATTGAGAAAAAATTTTATAATGGATCTGTTCAGGTTAAAACAATTGATGATGGGAATGTTACCTTTTTGGTGAATGGGCACAGACTCAAGCTTTATTAGAAACCCCAATCTAAAGAGGAATTTGTGGAAGAGATTGTGAAAAAGAAAGAGTTGGAAATGGTGGGAGAGGGAGTCATTCCTTTCACGACCTCTTCTTGATTTCCTGCCAATACATTGAGCTCACTTTGTTCCTTCTCGTGCTCAGTAAACCATGAGAGGAATGTCTATTGGGTACAGGTTTATTCCTTTTTCCGGGCCCAATGGAATAGTTACGGAAAACGAGCCCCCTTGGAGTCTTCTTTTTCAAGTACTTCAAACTCTCTAAAAATGAAATCTGGCGAGCATGGACTGCCTTGGGCTCATTAAAATCATAGGTCAGTAGATCCTTTGGGATCCTCTCAATAAATTATACTTTTTAGTTAATTTTTGGATTGCTCGCATTGGACTGATGCGGGATCTCTTAAGGCCCTCCTTCCAACAATCTTGGCCCATCGACATCAAAAATTATCTGGGTCCAAGATTAGAGACTTGTGATGCCTTGAACCTTGTATACCTTAATGACAGGCTATCTCGTCAGTAGCAAAGGGGATTCATCATGGCTCCTTGATTGCTAGATCCTACAGGGGGTTCGACAACAACTCATATATTCACATCTGAAAGGATGCATCAAATGTACCTTGGTCCTCACTCTCATTAATGGTGATGGACCTCGCATTGGTTAACAGTTGACCTTAATGGCTGGTAATCCAACGAGATCACTGCACATTCGACATCAGCACCTAGATTCATGTGCAGTGAACTATACAAAAAGGGGAAGAGACGGTTTCCTGCAGAAGGATTTCCTACAGAAAAGTTCAGCGGTTGCATTTCCTACAGCAACACCACTTATTTCCTGAAGAACGAATTTCAGATAGAACATTATCTTAAAATAATTTGGCAAGTACTCATCATCTTCATCATTAGTTGAGACCATGAACTATACAATTTTGCATATGATGTGGTTTCAAGGTGGGTTATTATTTCAAGGCAAGTGCAGTCATCACCCCAAGTACTGGACCATTGTAAGGTAAGATCGAGCAGGTACGGTTGGCGTTAGAATACTTAAGGTAAAATGGTAATGGTACAAAAAAAATTGAATTTGCATAAGTATGAGTCATGGTTACCCTCGTGGAAGAAGGCGACTATGAGCCGTTGTGTCATAAAATTAGTTCCATTCCCGATCATTATTACTCTTACATGTCCTTGGTTATCTTTCCAACATTTATCTCACAGGACAGATCATGATGACAATCATGATCACATCCAGCGTTTCTCGAAAGTTGCCTCACTACCCCGAATATTTCCTAATTTAAACTATCTTTGTCGAATTTTAAACTATTTTGCTTAGTATTAGAAGCATCTTGGTGAACTTAATCAACTCTGCTCTCTCCCACTCCTAGCTATGTCGAGAATGCGGTTTGCTGTCAGATTCGAACCTCAGGGTCCCGCATTACTGGATGCTGACCCACGGAGTAAGGCAAGGTTGGAAAAGGCAGGATGGTTGCCTCTGTTCCTAAAATTTAGCGGGCATAATTCAAAGGTAACGAAATCTTTTCCCTAAATCTAAATGGCGAAGGGGCGCAAGTGGGAAATGTTCAATTCAGATTGACGGAGGAGCTAGTAGCTCGAGCTTGTGGAATTCCACAAGAAGGGGAGCGTTGGTTCAAGAACCAACGATTCAACAAGGAGATTTGCGCACCCTTACTCAAAAAAGAACATGCAAACCTGGATTGGAGCAAGGGAAATCCGTAGGATTACCTTAGAAGTAAGTACTGGCGTCTCTTATTTTTCCTACAGAAATACATCACCTGTGAAGGTCGTTTTGGGCTAGCATTTCTATTTCAGATCTGTCTCCTTGGCCATTTCTGAGACAAGCCCTTTAATTTGCCATATTATCTTAGAATGTCCTTGCTGAAAATGTCTACTTCTGCCAAGGAGAGAGCAACACATATAGAGGAGAACCTCTATCATCACGGTCTGATAAAATTTATCATGATAGAGGTTTTGCGTAAATAGAACAAAACATGGGAGGAATTCCTGTTGGAGAATTACTTCGTGGATGATGAGAAGAAGCTTGATTCATCATAAACCAAGGAGGCAGAACCAGCAAAGAAGCCAAGAAAGAAACCCTGGACCGGTACTCAGTTAACAAAGGAGGTTAACAAAGATGAAGAGGTGATGGTAATTGGGGAAACCATAGGGAAGAAGACCAAGTTGAAGGGTACTTCTACCCTTGCTAAGCGCATTACAAGAAGCCAGGCTGCGAAGCTGGCAATAAAGGAAATTGCAGAGGAAGGGGTACCACAAATTAAAGTTGATAAAAAGGATAAGAAGCCCTAAGACTTGTCTAAGGGGAAAGGGAAGATTGAGGTAGCTGAATTCATCAACAAAGAAGAATGGGAGGCCACGTCTTTCCAAGACCCACAGCTGCAAGAAGTGGGGAGAAAACAGTTGAAGATTGCCAAGAGCAGGATGAACCAAGTCTGCCTCGGTCCTCTCAAGGGCAGCATGAGGGAACTTCTAAGAAAAAGCAGTCCCAAAAGGAGATGGAGGTAATTATCACTGAGCTCACTGTGTTTGAACGGGCTCTTCGGAAGGAAAACGAAACCTTAAAGGAAAATAGCCTACGCATGCAGAAGGAGTTTGATGAGTGGCATAAGAAGGCATGCCGAATCATGAAGAAGAAACAGACCCAGATCGACCACCTATAGAAAAAGAATGAAGAATATCAGGGCCGGGTTCGGGAAGTTGAGTCCAGCAGGGCCCAATTAGATCACTTGGCTGCAGTAGCTGCAGCATAGGGCAAAGATTGAATTTTTCCTTCTGAAGTTGCAACATTTTTGCTTGCATAAGGGACATGCAAGAAGCTAGGTGTGGGGGGGATGTTGAGTCCCGATTTTGCTCAATTTTGATAATGTTCTAAGACCTTGCTTTCCCCCTTTTTGAACTCTTTTTGACCCTTAACTACTCTCATTTCGCCATATTACATATGTTTTGACCAAAAGGGTGTTGTGAGCTTTGAGGTATGCAAATTATCTCAAAACAATCATTTCACCTAGTTCTTAAGTCTTTTTGAAGCTAACTGTTACTTAATCAAATTATCTACAAATTTCAAGTTTGACTGATTGAATCTTGTGCAGACTAATCACGTTCCGAAGCAACTCCACGATCTCCTGTAGACAGCCTGTGATCGTTGATTTCCTGTAGACACCTAGCGATTTCCTGTAGATGCGGATTTCCTGTAACCGCCCAGACTTCCTGCAGTAGTATCAGCAGTTGAGTATGTTCCATTCAGTCTCAAATAGAACTAGAACATGGGTTTTATTAGGAAATCCACTTACATGGACGTTGTCCTATTGACTGCTTCGAAATTGTCATAAAAACCGCTCAGATCTTCAGTCCTCTTGTCGACGGCCGTATTGGGAAAAAGCTCCAGCAACTCGACGAAATCAGTTTGATCCATGCTTTCAGTCATGGATCAAACTCAGCATAGCTATTTTTGTTGTCATGTTCAGTTATTGTTAGTAAATAATTGCAGCATGATAGTTTTCTTAATTCAGGCAAGCTTATGCCTTTGTACCTGTATAAATACTGATATGTTTTATTTGCAAAAGAGGTTTGACACATCAGACTTTTATCTCATTGTAATACTTTTCCAGATTAATACGAAGTTACTGTAAAATTTCAGTCCCCACTTCGATTACCAGTTTTCCCTTATCATTCCATTCAGTTAATGTTACATCGAAGCATGATAAAAACACTAAAAATTTGGAAATGACATTTATTTCTAAAAGTACAAATTTGGAGATTTTACTACTGCTGGAAAATGCACTGAAAAATTATAACAGCGACACAGAAAATAACAAAGTGATTTTTGGTCAATGTGACCCTAGAAAAATACCCTACAACTCTTGTGGAAAACCAGTTTGAGAGTTCTTCTTTATTTTTGAAAAACTTTTACAGAGAAAATGAAATACACAGGAAATATTCCAGCATTTACAAAATACAAATTTATCTCGATTTCCGTGCAAAACTCCATCTCGAAAACCGTGCCACAGTTCAGACAAAACAGCAATAAATGTTGTACAGACAGCCTAAGGAAATGTGCCCAAAAAACAGCGTACAGCCTGTACGGACTATATGGAAATGTACAGCAGAATTTTCTCATCGAAATCGTGCCCAGCTACCTCGGTTTTTGTGCCTTCAATCTGCTGAAATTTCTCCTCAAAATCTGTGCTGGACCCTCCTTGGAATGGGTGCCAAACTTCAGCTGTACGGATTTGTTGTCTTGGGATGTGTGCCAACCTCCTATTGTACGGTTTTGCTGTAAATGCCTCCTTGGAATGCGTGCCAAGGCTCTGTTGCTCTCCTTCACTTCCCACCTGCTCAGAAATTTCTCCTTTGCTCTCTCTTGCTTCCTCTCAAATGCTCATGAAAGAATAATATGATATTTTCTCTTCTTCTCTCTTTTTACCCTAACCTAAGTGACTTTTGAGTGATCCCTAGATCTAATGGCTGAGATAGTTTTAGATCAAGAGCTGAAAATAAATGCACATTATTTTCACTTTTTCTATTTAATCACTCACCCACTTAAATAAAGACCCACTTGGCCTTTTATTTCCATAGTCACTTTTTCACTTTCTAATTCTTCATTGATTTTAATAAAGTCACTTTTTCACTTTCTAATTCTTCATTGATTTTAATAAAGTCACTTTTAAATTAGAACATAACTTTATCACTTATAAATTAAACTGACTTTACCACTTATAAAGTCACTTTTAGAAGAAGAAGTACAATAGACTGGACACTTTTCCGTAGGCAAAAGACCAAAGCCATAGGGAACCACTTGTCCTTGGTACCCAAAATTTAACACTCCCTCTTACCAAGGAAAGTGTTCCTCATCACTCCCATCTTGTCACTGAAGTAGACATGTTTGCTTCGTGGTAAGTCTTTGGTGAAGATGTCCGCTACCTGCTCATTTGTGGAGATGTACTCAAGCTTGACTGCTCCCTTTTGGACATAGTCTTTTGATCCCAATATGTTTTGACCTGTCATGAAAAACTAGATTCTCCGTGAGTCTTATGCAACTCTTATTATCGCAATAAATCACAGAAAGTCTCAATGCCTAACCAAACAGACCAAACAACATCTTGCGAAGCCATATGGCCTCACAGCTAGCCAAACTAACAGCCATATACTCTACCTTAGTTGAGCTCAATGCAACTGACTGTTGTTTCCGGCTAAACCACGACACAACTGCCGAACCCAACCCAAAACAGCACCTTTAAGTGCTCTTCCTGTCTGAAAAACATCCTGCACAATCTAAATTTGTGTATCCTGCCAATCTCACTCCATCACCCTATCTATAGTCCAGACCATAATCCACAGTACCCTGCAAGTAACAAAGAATGTGTTTTACAGCCACCCAGTGCACTCTCCTGGGCTCATACATGAACTGACTCATAGTGTTAACTGCAAAACATATATCTGGTCGAGTGTTGACCAAATACATCAATGATCCAATCAGTTGCCTGTATAGTGTAGGATCCACCAACTCGGAATCAAAAGCATGAAGCTTCTTCCAGTTAGTGATCATAGGTGTAGACATGGATTTGCAGTCCTCCATGTGAAATCTGCTAAGAATATCCACTGTGTACTTCCCCTGTCCCAGGAAGATATGCTTCGATGTAAATGTCATTTAGAAATAAATGTCAGCTTGCATCAAGCCACATATCCTAGAAAATAATGCATCAAGCCAATATCTTTCATCTCAAACTCTGAAACAAGATTTCTCTTGCAGCCCTCAATGAGTCTCTCTACTCCAGTGATGACCAAGTCATCAACATACAACACCAAAATGAGAGGCTCCTCGCCTACCACAATGAAGTATAGGTTCGGATCAGCGTTACTCTTAGTAAAGCCCAACTGTTGCAAGTAAGTATCAATCCTCGAATACCAAGCTCTCGGAGCTTGCTTCAGGCCATAGAGTGCCTTTTTCAACCTGCATACATGGGTCTCCCGCCCATGCACCTCAAAGCCCTGCGACTGCTCAATATAAACTTCCTCCTGAATGAAGCCATTGAGAAAGGCGATCTTTCACATCCATCTGGTGGATCTTCCAACCCATCTCTGCTGCAATCGATATAATGGAGCGAATATATGTATACCGAGCTACGGGACCGAATGTCTCCTCATAGTCAACTCCCTCTACCTATGAGAACCCTCTCGCCACAAACCAAGCCTTGAACTTCTCTATGTTGCTATCGGCAACATGCTTTATCTTGTAGAGCCATCTAGAAGTAACAACTGATTTACTTTCAGGCGTAGGCACTACCTCCCAAACATCGTTCTTCGTAATAAAAGAATACTCCTCCATCATGGCCTCTCTTTAGACTTGCTGCTTGGTTGCCTCGTCATAGCTAGAAGGCTCAGTGTCAACAATGCTTGTTACCAATGCCATGTAACTACAGAACCGCTCAGGTGTTCTACTCTCTCTGACCTGTCTCTTTGGACCAGCAACTGATGTGGCCTCGCGCAGGGTGTCTTGAAGCCACTTGGGCTTCCTCTTCCCTGAAACTACTTCTTCCACCGGAGTGAAAGAATCCTGATCATCATCAAAAGCCTGAACTCCTGAAGGCCTGCCAACTGACCCCATACCTGTACTTGTGCCTGTAGAACCTGATGTACCATGCGAGTTGTCCATCAGTGGACTATCCTGTGAACTATTCTGCGGACTGCCCTGTGAGCTACCTGAATATCCCCTCACCTGACTCTAAGAGCCACTGCTCACTGATGGACCTGAAACTGTAATAGATGTACCTCCTAATCCCTTACCTCCTGCGCTCTGTGAACTGGATCTTTGTGACTGACTCAATTGCTGCTGAGTATCTGGTGACTCTATAGAATGTAGCTCCCGCAACCTCCTGAAAGCTCTCTCCTCCTCGAACTTTACATCCCTCCTGACAACCACTTTCCTCTTTACAGGAATGTAAATCTGGTAGGCTTTCGAGATCTCGCTATAACCCACAAAGATGCCCTTGTCTACAGTAGATTCTAGCTTGGTCCTTCTCTCCTTGGGGACATAAGAATATGTAAGGCACCCAAAGATACGAAAGTGCCCAACATCAGGCTTCTTCCTTGTGAAAGCCTCCTTGGGAATCACATTCCCCAAGGCACGATGTTGACTTATGTTATGTAAGTAAACAGTAGTGTTGCAAGCCTCTGCCCACAAAAATAAAGGTAACCCCTGATCGTGAAGCATGGCTTTGGCAGCCTCTACAATGGATTTGTTCTTCCTTTCAGACACCGAATTTTGCTGGGGGTTGTAAGGAACCATGAACTCTCTCTTAGTGCCTGCCTCGGCACAAAATCCACAAACTCACCAAGAGTATACTCACCTCCATTGTCCGACCTTAGTACCTTGATCTTCCTGCATGTCAGGGTTTCCACGAGAGCTTTGAACTCTCGAAACCACTTGAAGACCTCGCTCTTGGTCTTCAAGAAATACATCCAAGTCTTCCTGGAGTGGTCATCAATGAATAAGACATAATACTCAAAGCCACTCAAGGACACATGAGACATCCGACCACTCACATCGGAATGAATCAAGTCAAGGATCCCTGTCGTCCTGCTGTCACTGCAGGGAAAAGGGGCTTTTGCAAACTTCCCCATAGCACATCCTCTGCATACATCAAGGTGATCAGAACTGAAATCTAACACACCAATGGTGATCTCCCACAATGTCCTCAAGGCCCCATGATACATGTGACCCATCCTGTGATGCCAGATCTCACACAACTTTGAACTTCTAGAACTGTTGTCAATCCTGGTCCTAGTACTGCTACTCAATGCCATCGAGGGCTGGAATGAAAACTTGTACAACTTAGCATGGCCCACTCCAATCACTCTAGCTGAAGCAGCTAGAGTTCCCCTAGGATACATGAGCACCTGTCCCCTAGGATATATGAGCACCTGTCCCTTTGTCCTCGAGTGTTGAGACAGATATCAAGTTCTTCTTCATTCCAAGCACATATAAAACATCTGACACTTTCAAGGGAGGTTTGGGTTCCCTATCAAATGTTAATGTTCCAACAACAACTGCTCTAACAATGTTGTCATCACCAAGTAGTACCTCCATATCAGTATCACTCTCTGATAGCTCTGAGAAGTAATCCCTGACTCCTGTCATATGGCAAGAAGCGCCATTGTCAACATACCAAACACTAGAAGATGCTCTGCTAGTAGAGGCGAGTGCATACTCCCTCTGAACCTGTATGGCAGATGATATACTTCATTGGAGGCCTCACAAGCAATGAATCCAAACTCTTGATCAAAGCCCTCTATCTCTGCAGAAGTTGCCATGGTTTTCTCTTTCCCTTTCTTATTTTTCTTCTCTGGACACACAACAGCATAGTGTCCCATCTTTTGACAATTCCAACATTTGACTTTGGAATAGTCATTTTCTTTGCTCTGCTGTTTGCCTTTACCTTTCCCTTTGCCTCCACTGGTGGAAGCTCCCTTCTTTGATTTGTCTTTCTTGCCTCTTGCCAATAATGCCACATTGTCATCCTCCTCCCCCTGTTTGGCTGCCCCTAGATGGTTCTTCCTGATCTCATTCTGAATGCAATCGTCCCACAACCTTTCCCATCCGAGAAGGTTCTCTCATGCAACAATACCATCTACAAAACTCTCCCAAGTCTTGGGAAAACCATGCAAGACTATCCTTGCCAACTCAATGGGTGCAATGGTCTCTCCTATGGTTGCCAACTCATCTCTCACCGAAATGATCTTGGTGAAGTATGTTGTAGCACTGTCAATCTTAGCCATTCTTATGGCCTTCAGTTTCTCCTTTAGGACCATCTTACGGTTCTCATTTGAGCTCTGGTAAATCCCAGTCAAGGCAATCCACATTTCATGTGCAAAAATCTTTCCTCTCACATGAGGAATGACATGATCTTTGACTCCATCCAAAATCAGTCTTTTGGCCTTAGCATTCTTTTTAGTGAACTCTGCTAACTGTGCTGGATCAGCAGGAACTACTACTGGGTGCTAGGTGGTATGTACCATAATGCCCCAGACCTCTGCTTCCTCAAAGATACTTTGGATTCTCTCCCTCCATGCACTATAGTTACTCTACCCATCTAACCTGTCTTCAACCCTCAATCCCAAAGACATGATTCACTGTCCTATAAAACTGAAGTTTCAAATTTGGGTAAAAGTTTTATGTTTTCTGTGTAAAAATCAAGCTGTTGTAATTTACATACTGCTCTGATACCATGTAAAATTTCAGTCCCCACTTCGATTATCAGTTTTCCCTTATCACTCCATTCAATTTATGTTAAATCCAAGCATGATAAAAACACTAAAATATGGAAATGACATTTATTTCTGAAAATACAAATTTGGAGATTTTACTATTGCTGGAAAATGCACAGAAAAATTATAACAGCCACACACAAAAAATAACACAGTGATTTTTGGTCAATGTGACCCTGGAAAAACCCACTACAACTTTTGGAGAAAACCAGTTTGAGAGCTCTTCTTTATTTTTGAAAATTTTTTACAGAGAAAATGAAATACACAGGAAATATTCCAGCATTTACAAAATATAGACTTATCTCGATTTTCGTGCAAAACTCCACCTCAAAAACCACGCAACAGTTCAAACAAAAAATAGCAATAAATGTTGTACGGACAGCCTCAGGAAATGTGCCCAGAAAACAGTGTACAGACTGTATGGAAATGTACAACAAAAATTTCTCCTCGAAAATCGTGCCCAGTTGCCTCGATTTTCGTGCCTTCAATCTACTAATACTTCTCCTCAAAATTTGTGCCGGACCCTCCTCGGAATGTGTGACAAACTTCAGTTATACGAGTCTGCTGTATTGGGATGTGTGCCAACCTTCTGTTGTACAGTTGTGATGTAAATGCCTCCTTGGAATGTGTGCCAAGGCTCTGCTGCTCTCCTTCACTTCCCCCCTGCTCGGAAATTTCTCCTTTGCCCTCTCTTGCTTTCTCTCAAATGTTCATGAAAGAATAATATGATCTTTTCTCTTCTTCTCTCCTTTTACCCTAACCTAAGGGACTTTTGAGTGATCCCTAGATCCAATGGCTGAGATAGCTTTAGATCAAGGGCTGAAAATAAATGCACATTATTTTCACTTTTTCTATTTAATCACTCACCCACTTAAATAAAGACCCACTTAGCCTTTTATTTCTATAGTCACTTTTTCACTTTCTAATTCTTCATTGACTTTAATAAAGTCACTTTTAAATTAGAACGTAACTTTATCACTTATAAAGTCACTTTTAAATTAGACTAACTTTACCACTTATAAAGTCACTTTTAGAAGAAGAAGTACAATAGAGTGGACACTTTTCCCTAGGCAAAAGATCAAAGCCAAAGCTTGTTGGTAAAACCTCTTGGGAGTCTTGTACTTCCTCTCAGAGTTATCTGGTAAATGTTGTATGTACATCATACATAACACGACACCTGTTTGGACATTATTCTGGTGTATTGATCTTCATGTGATGTGGTTTTATGGTTTCTTTTAATCTCTAAATGTTTTAAGTTAACAAACTAACCTAATTGTGGAAAGAAGAGGGAAACATTGATTCCCCTCCCTCTCAGTATTTCCAACAGTATTTCCCCTTTGTCTCTTATTCTATAAAAGAGAATTGTGGTGCTTCAATGTCATGTTAGACAGATCGGGTTTTGAGCTTGTTGCTTTGTACATCATTTCTTTCAAGATGTCAAAAGTAATGCGATTCAGAGCTGCAAATTCTACTTGTTGTCCAAGTTTTCCGAATTATATGTTTGTAGATCTAGCATTCCCATAACACGGTATTCAATAGAAACGTGTAGGACATATTCAAGGGTAAATGTCTTTCATATTAGTTATAACTAACAGATTCTCCTCAGAGAAAGTTCCTACCGTCAATTATCCGTATGACTAATAGTTTGTCATGATTTTGTTGAATGACTTGATTTTGAGACATGAAAGAACTCTACATATGAGATTACTTATATAATCGGCTCTAAATTCACTGTTTAACGTGTTGTTCAGTTATATTTGGGAGTTGTGTTTTTTATGCTATTGCTTTACATGTTACAAGTCAGATGAATTCATGGTCATAAGCTATAATATACAAGTCAGTATTGTTGGAAAATAATTCAAATCAAATTGGATGAGTAGATGGTGTTGACATCCCAATACAACAGAGCAACTGATTGCGTTGATTAAGCTTGTTGAATGTGTTCTTTCAATGCATGGCCATTAGTTATTTTATTGTCATCGATGTTCTCATAGAGGTCCCAATTTAAAATCTTGGCCATGACTTGAATAGAGAAGATGACAGTAAATGTCCAACATCCTCCAGAAGAATGCAGCAACAGCTGGATTAGCCAAGAAGACGAGGCCTACAAAAACCACAAAAAACTGAAGATCAAGTTTGATTTCAATCTTCCAAGACAAATGAGGTCACTGTGGGAGCTCAAGATGGCTTTTTCCTAGCCAGTGACCTTATGTGTGCACTGGAACCAAAAAATTATCTTACATGCCAAAAAACAATACAAGTCGTCATTAACGTCTGTAGCAATAGAAAAATAAAATGTGTCCACGTTATGCTTCATTTTTATTTAGATTTTAAGATGGCAAACCTTAGGACTCAAACGGAACTCGATGCTTAACAGACACTCACGTTCTCACTGGTCTGGGAAGGGTGATCCTGCTTCAAATGTTGACAAAATGTGGTTGGTTTAAACGTCCCTTGAAGTTTTATTATCAGTTTTCAAATTTCATACTTCATGCTTTGACAATTTAGTGCAAACCTTGGTTCTGAAAATTTTTTTTTTTTTTTACAGAAACGGTTATGTTGTATTTATATTCATCTTGGCCTGAAAGCCGAAAATTTGATTACAATGAGGATGTCTAAATCCTGCTGCATCTCCCTACTAAGAATGAGAATGCAGCTGAAACTTGAAGACTTCTTCCTTGATAAGATATCTATAAATTCGCTTTCAGAGATTTTTCCCGGCTTGAAGATACAAAAAAATTTATTTAAGAGCAAGCAGTAAAACATGTCAACAATCAGCTTAAGGGATGGGTTCCCAGAATTTTTCTTCGTCTTTCATCTTGACCCCGGCTGAAAGGAGAACAGCTTTGTTGGCTTCAGTGTCCGCCTCTTTGTTATGAGTTCTCAGCACATGAAAGTAGTTCAAGTTCTGAAAAGCGTTTTCCAAAGCCTTAATTCTGGATATTAGCCTCGCCAGTTTGAGATCCAAGGCTTGAGAATTGGAAACCATTGCGTTTATAATAATCTGGGAATCACCTATAACGTTAGCTTCACTTATACTTAAATCTTTGAGGAACTTGAGGCCTTGATAGAGGGCCAAAGCCTCGGCTTGGATGCTGGATGAGATTCCAAGCCCCCAAGCAAAGGAGTGAATTTTTTCCCCAGTTGGACTAACAACAACACCTCCAGCACCAGCTTTGCCCGGATTTCCCTTTGCTGCTCCATCAAAAAAGAGAGAGTGCCTTGAGTGTGAATTGAGCCAATCTTTAAAGTCAGTTTCAGATTTCCTTATTTGCCAGTCTTTAAGAGGAGGAGCGATTCTAACTGCTGGCTGAAAGTGCAAGTCAAGGAATGATCCCCAAGCAATGTCCTGTTGGCTAAGATTGGAATCATCTTTTATATTAGTCAAGCACTCCTTTAAATGGCATTTAATCTTGATTTCTAAGACCTTGTGATTCAGTTTAATATTTCTGGAAATTCTTCTGTTTCGTTCTAGCTAGATCTGCCAACAAATAACCTTTGGAAGGATAGCCCATGTAGATTTGATTATCTGATTTTTAGGAGGAGGGCCAGGATATCTGATTGCCCAATTAGAAAAGAGATCAGTAGTGGAACAAGGAAGCAAAAAGTTAGGATCCAAACTGTGGATAAAGGAGAACTAGATCTGCTTAGAGAAATTGCATTCAAGGATTAAATGGATTGTTGTCTCTGCATTTTCGTTGCACAGCGAGCAGATGGAGGGACCGTAGAACCCTTTTCTCTGCAGGATGTCATACGTTAGGATCTTGCCATGGTAGAGAAGCCAAGCAAAGAAGTCGACTTTGGGCCATGAAGGAAAACGCCAGACCCCCTGCCAAGGTGTAGGGTCAGGGGGGACGTATGGCCTCTCTTTTAGCTTGGCATATCCCATGGAGACAGCGTAACCTTTGGCATTCGGCCCCCAGCCTTTCATATCCCTTTTCCTCATGCGCGTGGGCATCAAGCCATGAAGGAGGTCAAGCAGCGTGGACCATTCATTGGTCAGATGAGCTGACACCTCAATACGTTTCCAACCTGCCCAGACAGAATCACTCCAAAGAGAAAGATCCCACAACGAACACAGCCCCTCTCTATCCATCCAGCATCGCAGTGCTCTAATGGAGGCTCTGTCTTCAATTGGGTCCTTATTCATGATTTTATTAGTCCAGATATTGATCTTTTTTCCGTTTCCTGGTATCCAATAGGAGTGCGCATTGATTAAGGGAGAAGCTTTAACATATAGTTTGAGAAAAGACGAATTAGGCAAATGGATTGAATTGTCTAAAAAGGTAGAACGAGGACCTCTGAAATACTTTTTCCAAAGAGCCAACTGGGCCCAGCCAGGCTTGGGCGCAATGATCCTCCAAATAATCTTAGCTGCCATAGCCACGTTTTGTTGACAGAGATTTTTAAAATTCAAACCACCCTCCCACAGTGGCTTGGAGATGGTTTCCCAACCGATAAGGGGAATCTTGTTTTCATTCTGTTTGCCTCCCTTCCAAAAAAACCTCTGCATGAACTCTTCCATTTTTTTTAATATGCTTGCCGGAGCGAGAAGCACAGCAAATTGAAATAGAGGAAGGCTGGTGAGCATAGATTTAATAAGGACAGATTTGCCAGCAGTGTTGAGCCAGGAGAAGCCCCAGGCTTGGATCCTAGTCTTGAATTTTTCAAGCTGAGGGAGCCAGTCTTTGCTTGTAGATCTCTTATGAAAAACAGGAAGGCCCAAATGCTTGAAGGAGGTCCAAGTGGAGGAGGCTGCAAACCCCAAACATCTAGAAATAGCGGAGAGCGATCTGGGCGAAGTGTTCCAGCTGAAGATATGACATTTGTTCTTATTTACAACGCTGCCTGAGGCTTCACTGAAATCATCCAAAACTGCTTTAAATTTAGAGGCAGAGGAGAGAGAGGCAGCTCCCAAAAACAGAGTGTCATCTGCAAATAGGACGTGGTTTATGTTTTTGACCCCTCTTGCAATACACAGTCCATTGATATCTTGATCTTGCATCTTTTTGTCTAACAGGAAGCTGAGGACAAAGGCTTGGATGACAAATAGCAGAGGGGAAAGAGGACACCGCTGCCTTAGCCCTCTTGAGGCTTTGAAGAAATCAGTGGCTCTTCCATTTACAAGAGGAGCAATCCATGGCTCTGAGATGCATGCCCGAATCCATTTGATGAAATTTGCTCCAAAACCAAACTTGCTCATGACTTTTAAAAGAAAGCTATGATTTACTCGATCAAAAGCATTTGCTAAATCAAGTTTAATCACCATACCTTGTTCTTTTCGAAGAAGACTTGATTGAATTGCCTCTTGAACAAGGGTGAAGTTGTCCACGATCTGCCTTCCTTAGATGAAGCCTCCTTGATTCTCCGGAATTATTTTGGGAAGAATGAGCTTCAGTCTATTTGCAATTACTTTAGTGATTAACTTGTACCCAGTATTGCATAAGAAAATCGGGCGGAATCTGCTGAAATTGTTGGCGCCTTTTTCCTTTGGTATGAGGGCTAAGAAAGCGGAGCTTGTGCTACCTCCTATTTTCTGAGTATTTTGAGACTTTTGAACCATTTTTAGCAGATCCTTTTCAACAATCGACCAACAAACTTGAAGAAATCTGGCAGAAAATCCATCCGGCCCAGGGGCCTTATCCGGATCCATATCAAAAAGGGCCTTTTTGACTTCGTCTTTGGTGACTTTGGCCTCAAGGATCTCATTCATACGAGGAGAAATTGCAGAAGGAATAATGTCTAGCAGATCTGAGTAATGGTCCGGGTCCTTATCCTCACTATACAAGTTTTGAAAGTGAGAAAAGGCTGCTTTTTTAATGTCTTCAAAATCCTTGTAGGTGACGTTATTCTCCTTAATCTCAGAAATAGTGTTGAAGCATTTCCTAGCCTGGGCTTGTTTGTGGAAAAAAGCAGAATTCCTGTCCCCTGCTTTGAGCCAGAGATTTCGAGATTTTAATCTCCATTATTCTTCTTCAGCTAGGCAGGCCTTATGAAAGCGTTGTTGCAGATGAGCCTCTTGGTCTAACAGCTCCTCTGTGACTATAGCGTGCTCCATATGAGTTTGATGAGAGGCAAGAGAGACTTTAATGGCTTTTCTTTCTGTAGCCAGGTTGGACAGGGTTTTGACCCATCGTTTTAGATCACCTTTTACCCTTCTAAGTTTTCCTCCCAGATATAGAAAGGAGATCCATTGATAGGCTGACTCCAACAATCCTTGACTATTTGCATGAAGTCTGGTTCTTTGACCCGGAGGGGACTAAATCTAAAAGGAATAGGACCCAGATCTAGATGGGCTAGGAGCTCTAGCTTTATAGGCTTATGGTCCGAGATGCTGTTAGCAAGGATGTGCATTTTGGGTTCTAAACCTAGTAACAGATAGGAGCTTTGAATGAAAAATCTATCTAATCTGGCAGCAATATGACCAGGGCCCACTCTTTTTTTAGACCAAGAGAAATTACCGGAAGAGGGTTTGATATCCAGCAAGTCCTAGTCCTGCAATAGATCCTCCGCCCACTCCCTTTCCCGATCTTGGACAGCGCTGCCTCCTCTTTTTTCAGACGAGTGGAGAGTGAGATTGAGATCTCCAGCAATAATTATATTTTCCAGATTTGTCAAGTTTGCTTGGTGCCTTATAGAATCCCAACAATCCTTTTTTTCCCCGACATTGACTGGAGAATATACATTGAAGAGGCAAAATATTTCCTTAGTATCCAGATTATGCATTTTCAACAGCAATCAGTGAGTATTACTAGCCTCAAAGGTGACTGCAAATTTGTTGGGGTTCCATAGAGTGCCAATCCCTCCCGATGCGCCCCGGGCAGAGATTTCTCTTGATCCACTTTTGAACCATAGTTTCTTGCTTGCTTGCAGGAAGACTACGTCTTCCAGCTTAGTCTCCTAGACGAGAAGTATGTCTGGAGTTTCTGTTCTTATTAAGCTTCTCATGGCTTCTTCCTTAACTTTACTCCCCATACCTCTACAATTCCAGGAGATGACCTTCATTATTTATGTTTTTGGTGGGCTCCCTTGGAGCCTTGGGGCTGATTTTTCAACATCCTAGGCTTTGAGGCTAGCAATTTTTCCAGAGTTGGCTAGCTTCCCTGAAGCTTATCTTTATAAGTCTCCTGCTCTCTTTTTTCCCTGTCAGTTTTACGCCCTCTTGTAGATCTTCGTATCGAGGTTTGGGATTCTCCTATTTCTCCTTCCTCCTCTGACTCGTCTGTTTCCTGCTCTTCTTCCTCATCTTCTAAAGTCATACCTTTGGGATCTTCGGCACTTGTTCCTTTAAGGGAGGCTGAGGGAGTACCTTTGCTTGGAGAAACTAGATTTTGGGTCTCGATCTCCTGAGTAGCTTTTGTCTGCTGGCTTAGTGGGTCAAATTTGTTTTCTTGCGCCTTTTTGGGAGGGGGCGTTGAACATTAGCCTGTAGAGGGCCTTTTCCAGAGGGTCCTCCCGGTTTTTTCCCTTTGTGATTGGTTTTTGCTCGCTTGATTTGGTTCCACCCCTCTTTAATCCCTTTCTCTGGCTCTGCGTTGGACGGAGAGTTTCTAGCAAAATGTCCATGAACATGGAATTTCCTACATTTGAACGGCAGTTGCTCATAGTCCAAGATCTGCACATGAGACCAGCTGCCGACTTTGATTTTGATAGCCTCTGGAAGACCCACCTCTAGATCTACTTCTACGCAGATCCTGGCACAGTCGTACTGGTCCTTGTTATTTGCCCGATCTATGAATTTCCTGAGAGTGTTGCCAATGTGTTTCAAGGAATCCCAGTTCCAGCAGTGAACTGGCAGATTTGGAAGACGAACCCACACCAGGACAGCCTTGGGAACATCGACATGCGGATCAAAGTCCGGAGTCCATTTGTTTAGATAGAGGCCCTGAGAACCCATGAAATACGGCCCATTTTGAAAGATCAAATCTTTGTCTTCTTTGGAGGCAAATTCAAAGAGGAAGTACCCTCGCCCCAGAAAGTAAGAGGTGACATTTTCTTTGATCAGAGGAGCCCAGTTCCTGTTAACCCATTACTCAGTAGTTTTCGGAGAAGGCCACAGTCCCGTGAATTGGCCAATGAGACCACGATCAGCCAAAGATAAAGCTACTTGAATGGGGGCCTCCGGAGGCAAAGAGATCTCAAGGATTTCATCGAGCTTCTTAACAAATTTGGATGCTTCGCTTCTTTTCTTCTGAGGCAAACCGGCAAGAAGCTGGTTGAAAGCGTCGATGGCAGGAGTAGAAGGCGGATCCTTAGAAGGACCTAGCGTCTCCATAGGCGAGGCCTGAGGCCGGCCGCCGCAGGGGCAGCCACGCAGCAGAAACCCTAGCGAAGCTCAGAACGCGCAATGAGCCTCCAAAAGGTTCTTAATCCAAATTGTGAAAATATATTTAATCTCGCAGCCTACTTAATGCTCATTATTAATTAATTAATCCATGTTTTAATAGAAAATATTTTTTTTACATGGAGTTTTCTTTTAGAAATAACAATGTCATATTTATACATTCATATTAAACCACATGATAGGTAAATAAAAATTAATCAATTGTTTCTCGACTTATCAACTTATGCGGCATGATTGTATATAAAATTAATTGATTTAAAAATGCATAGTTAGAATAAACCACTTAGAACTCATCATCTATTGATTTTAAATTATTATTTTTTCTAAAAAATATATCTTTAATTACATTAAGAGCTTTATTTCAAAAATATAATACATTTATAACCTTGTATCAATGCATATAACTAAATAGAATTTAATATGTCATGCTTTATGTCTAGTTGGTTTTTATTATTTCAATTAGAAATTATTTATTTACGAATTGAAATTTACAAAATGTTAATAGGGATGGGAAAATCAAATGGTGTATGTTGTAAAAATTTGAAATGCATTTTTTTATGATCTATATCTTAAGAGAACTTGAGGAATCTACTAACTATTCATTATCAATTAATTATTTCATGTTTTGTTAGGAAAAACATTTCATTTTACATGGAGTTTTATTTCAAAAAAACTGTTTCGCATTTATACAATTATATTAAACTTCATGACAAGCAAATAAAAGTCGATAAATGACTTTATATTAGACCACTTATAACGTTTTATCCATTACTTCTAATTTGTTTTATAAAAAATATATATTTATTTACATTAGGAGCTACATTTCAAAAATACATCACATTTATAAATTTCCATTAATGCATATAACCAAATAGAATATCGTAAATAGCTTCGAGTCATGGTGGACTCTGTGAGATTGTTTAAATTACAAGTAAATTATTTAAGAATTGAAAAATGAAAAAATGTTAAAATGGATGGGAAAATAAATGTCTTATGCTGCAAAAAGTTTAAATACAACCATTTATGATCTATCTCTTTAATTAATCTAGATGGCCCACTTAACACGTTTTTAATTAATTTTTCCATGTTTTATTAAGAACAACATTTTGTTTTACATGGAGTTTTATTTCAAAAAAATACAATATGAAATTAATACTCATATCAAACTACGTGGTAGACAAATAAAGGTCAATAAATGGATTCATTATTAACTTATATGGAATAAGATGATTACATATACAAATAGTTGATTTAAAAAATAAATAAATAAATTATGGATTAAAAATCGAATGTCTTACAATTTAAGGACTTTGAAGTATTCACCTATGACCCATCACCCATTAGCTTAAATAGTCCACTTAATATTTATTATCAAGAAATTATTAGATTTATCTTTGGAAAAAATGTCTTATAGTATATGGTTATTATATATCACATTTAGACACTCATATTAATGGATATAACTAAGTTAAAAACAACAATATATTTATGGCTCATATGATATGATTTCAGTTATTTAAAATGCAAATTTACAAATAAATAAATAAAAATAAAAAAGGGTTCAAAGACATAATTTATTTATGATAGCGTCCAATCAAACCTTCATAGTCCACTTAGCAATCATCATCATTATTTATATGTTTTTTTTAGAAATGCAAAATTATTTATAATAGTTTTTTATCTCAAAAATTAAATATCACATTTATGCACTCATATTAATGCTTTTTATAGGTAAAAGTTCAATAACTAATTTTTCAGTGTTGTTGATTTTCAATATGATATGATTTTAATTACACCCATTAATTGATTGAAGTATATAAATTTATGTAATATTGATTGAGAAATCACATCTTATGCTTCAAAAAGTTCAAATCATTTACCTATGACACATTTCTCATTAGCCTGAATAGCCAATAGTGCATGTAGCATTTATCAAGTAAATTATTATTATTTCTTCAATAAGAATTGCACTTTTGTTTGTAATGAGCTCTATTTCAAAACTTATATTTCACATTTATATATGAGTATTATGCATATAAGTAAAATGAAGTCAATAAAAATACAAGCATGCCTTTATGGTTCGTGTAAGATGATTTTAATGGAAAATAATTCATTTAAGAACACACATACACACACATATTAGCAAAACAAAATCGATACAACAAAGTCATTGCAAAAACAATTATAAATAATAATAGAAATATATAATAATATAATTGACAATTCTCTTTGTAAATTTTTTTTATTAATAGAAAGTTCTAATTTTTTTTCCTCAGACTAGCAAAAAAAAAAAATTCAAATGTCATATAATATTCCAAAAGATATAAAATCATACAAATTGATTCAGAAAAAACTATGTTCAAATTGCATTAAAAAATTGGAATGTACTTGTGAACAAATTCATAAATAAAATTATCTTTGTCCACTACAATGAAGTAAATGTTCTATTGAACATTCGAATGTACTCACATTTCTCTTTCATATGATGAAGTGTCTTAAGAAATGGAAATAAAACCTGCATAAGCCAAGTATCTTGCTCTTTTCCTGTATAGGATTTTATCAAGATGTGGTTTGATCGATATCTGACGAATTGAGAAATATTCTTTGTTGTATCTATTAGCAATACATTTGATTCTTCATAATTGTCTCCATATTGGGACCACACATCAGTCAACATTTTCTCATAAAATTGTATTGTCCTCCCCGCTTCTAATTTTGTTTGCAAATAACAATGAGACCGGTTCCATGTGAATTTAAAGTCCTCTATATCAATATTTGATATTTCAAGTACTTATCAGATGTACTTTTCAGTGAAATTTAATGTCCATATTGCAACATCATAATTTTTTAATCAATATTTTAATAGTTCTGAGTGAAAAACCCTTAAAAAATAGGACCTATCACCAAACTTCCAATCTGGTTCTCTTTGAATATAACAATTTTGTTCATATTTGGTGTACGATTGGAACAAAACTCCTTCCATTTCAAATATCGACAACATATTTTGACTTATAGTGATGCCAATTTGCATCTGCAACTACACTGCAACCACATGTATGATATTAACATATCTCCACTTCAACACTTTATTGCTTAGTGATATAAAAACCTAACATTTCAAAAATGATGTTAGTATTTATTATGAATTAACGGTAATCACAAATTATAATTACAATGGCCCCAGTAAAGTGAACAAACTAATGATATGTTTACTTTATACATACAACCTAATACCTTTATTAAATTTGTATGGAATAAGCAAGTCTTATATGATCACACTGACCCACCATTTAGATCATTGATTTTAAGACTTATAATGATTTGTTTAATTTAAATTGAAAGATATAATTACAATGGTTGCAATTAAACAAACTAGTTATATATTAGTTTCCACATGTAATAAATACAATTTTTAAATTTCAAACCTACTTAATTATACGCTAATTTCTATATTTTCTACTTTAGTTTCTTTTGGTGATTCTTTTAGTAAATTTTCTATGTCTATTGTTGGTGCTATATACATCCTAATATGGTTTTTCAACTTATATGAAATAAAAAAATTTATAAGAATGCAGTGAACCATCATTTGCATTACTATTTTCTAAGAGGTATAATGATAACTTAAACCGCAATTGAAAAAAGTAATTGTAATGATCCAATTAAAACAAATAGACCAAATATCTATTAATTTTTACTTACAATCCAATCCATTGTAAAAATTTCTATAGTGTGGGAAATTTTGATACGAAAACATTAAACAACCATTCAAATCAATAATTGTTATCAAGACAATAATGTCTCACAAAAATAAAGAACATAAAATTATTTTATTCTACTTATGACAATCAAATCAACAATCCTTTTATTAGTACTGTGAAGTAGAAGTAAACTTAAATTTAAAAGGGCTACAAAATATAGTAATAATTCATGATGTCATACATATTATGACATGAAATAGACACCAATCATCTTAAGGTACTATTAGATGTAATTGAACATCCTTCAAAATAGCTTGCACCTCTATTGCCTTGCTGCATTTAATCAACATTCTCCATAGCTCATCGATCAATCAATTATCCTCTTGAGTTGTTCCATTGAATTGAGGAGCAAGAATCACATTTTCTTTTGGATTTCCTTTCATTCTCTCACGTGAACACTCCACTATAATAGTATTGGTTGCATCATATTCGGTATGCATTTCCCACACTTTTTTCAATGATTTGGTATGTATACCTTTCGTTGGATTGTCAATGGCCTTATGTCCCTTTTTTTGTTTACACTCTGAAGCAGTCCACATAAACACAAGTTTATCTTGTATTTTTTCTGAAACCAACTTTTTTAGAACTCTTGTTGTGCTTTGTTTCGAAGTTGTCGTCCAAATTGCAATTTCAAAAAAAAAAATTGAATGTGGATGAATCCAAAACATTTTTCTCTCTATTGAGTAATCTGCATCAGTTCCCATTTTCTCAATATGCCCTTTGTTTGTTGCTTCATCATCGATGCTATGATTAAAAAAATGTCCTTTAAATCAAGAATAACTAATTTATTTTCAATTATTTGGGCTGCAATAAAATAAAAAAATAGTCTAGTCAAACCATTTTATTCTTGTCACAAAAATTACTAAAAAAATATCGAAACAATACACTTATCATGAGTGTTTTTTCGACTATTTATAGATGAAACAATCTTCTCTTTTATCATCTTCACAGAACCTGGAGGTAAAAATATTAAACCTTCAATTAAATATGATCAAATTATGTAATATAATATATACTCAATACAAAATTTGCAATTAAAGAAAAGCATTAGCAGTGTAACCTACGAAATACAAACAGGCACACTTTTAACATTATTTTGATTGTTTTTTTTGTTATTTTTATTTGTTCCTATAATAAACATATACAATGTTATGATATTAAAAGCATTAAAATTTGAAGAATAATAATAAAAACAAAAGACAAGCAATAAGTACCTGATATGGCATTATCTTCATACTTATAGCTTTGCACTTCATCATCGTTTTTGTTCTTTTTATTTGTCTCTACATTAAACATGTAAAATAGTTTGAATTGTGAAAATGAATAAAAATCATTAAATAATAAGGAAAACAAGTGGGAAAATCATAAGTACCTGATATTATATTTGGTTCTTGATTATAACTTTGATTCTAAATCTTCGGATTATTATATTTGTTCTCATTATTTGTCTCTATAATGTACAATCAATATGTTATAAATTGTGACAATGATTGATTGAATAAAAAATAGACAAAAGAATAAACAACAAAATTCATGTTAACTACCTAATGTGATATCATTTGCTTGATTATAGCTTTGTTTCACATGCATTTGATCAATGTCTTTTTTCTCCTTGCTTGTCACTATAATAAACATTAAAAATGATATAAATTGTGACAATGAATAAAACCATTAACCAACTATATAAACAATGAATCATCTTTAATCATCCATATAATATTTTGGCCTTGGTTGTAGTATCGTATTTGATGAATCGTTACTAGAAGCTTCAATCAAATCTTTGTATACTCCACTTGACAAGAAATTAATTTTACTTCATTTTATTTAATTGCCTCCACTTGAAAGTCAATGTTATTTTCATTGTAAGCATAGAAATTAATAATTATTCCTAATATCTTAGGTTCTTTACCATCTATGGATCCAAATAGGTACATATCAAGATACATACTCATGGGAGTTTCTATCTGGACATACCAATCATGCAGAAAGTCGTATTTATTAGATGTGTTATATTTTTTAATCATTTCAAAGGTAGAAGTTGAAGGTGTTATTGATACTACCATTTGAGCTAATTTTTTCTTTTTCTTAAATGATGACTGTAACATTTCACTTGCTTTGGTGCCAACCAATTCTGCATACAAAAATAAAAAATTATTTGCATAAATCAAATTGAAATTAAAATTTCAAATATTGTCATGTAATGTTATTTTAAAATTTACAAGACCACCTAATATAACCATTTATAAGAGAGTATACATAAAATATAAAACAACCATACCAATTGAAGGAGACATTGTTTGTATATCACTTTTTTTTCGTTTTCTCTTCACTCCTTTACTTGGAATGTCAGGGAAACAAGATTCCACAACTTATGAAAAATAAATAAATAAATTATGGAAGGCATGAAATACCAAACATTATTAAACCTTATAATACACTATTTTCATTTACATACACAATAATAAAGGAGTACATGTGTCATGCAAGTTTACTATATGACACCAACAGTAATCACCTAGCTAAAATTGTCAAGAAAATCAAAATACCCATGTTAGTATGGGGCTTCCACATTAAAAACCAACCGCTAGTGCTATATGCATGTGTTTTTCTGTAAAAGTGGATCTTTAATGTGGAAAATCCAACTAACATGGTATATTTCAATTTTCATAGCAATATTAGATAGGAGATTAGTCAATAATAAATCAAAATTCATTAAGTTGTAAATTGCATACTACAATTTTGTCAAATTATTTGAAAAAGAATATAAAATATATTTTTAGAGTCTCACAGTTTGTACCATAGTTCTTAGCATCTACAAACATTTGTAAGAATTTATAATGGTAAAATTTTAAATGAATTAAAAAACAATATGAATTCATCTTCTATAACATTTCATTTCATAAATATGCACAAAAGCAAAGAAGCTCAAAGCATATGCAAGTTTTCTTAAAAAATAAGAATAACATGAACTTCATTAATCAACAATAATTTATTATCAACCATTGTAACAAAGTACAAACTAATTTTAAAATTGTCATACCATTTAAGATTTTGGTGTTGTATTTGGTGAACTTCCTTTTTCCTTGGATGATTCCTTTGAATTCCCACCAGCTTCAGGGTCCATGGTTTCTAAAAATAAACTAAGAAACTATTATCATAGTTTCAAATTATCGAAAAAAATGAATTTATAAATACTACTACTACTTGCATCATTGTATGTGTAACAAAATGAACAAGAACAATAACAAGTGTAAAACTCACAATAATAGTTAATCATGGTGTTGATTAGAAAAAGGGTGCCACCCCTAAATAATTTATTATGTTCTTTTAATCATGTCTATAAGAAAGCTAGCACATGCTAGCTTTCCTTCTAGCACAAGCATAAGTATGTTACCGAAAGGCAATAATACACTGTGAATAAATAACAACAATAGTAGATACTACAACAACATCATGTTTACACAAAATTTATCTTTTATAGTCATGTCTATTCTTAGTTTTCTATAGAGACCATAAAAAGGCAAACACATTGAAGAATTTTTTCTATCACATACAATATATTGCCAACAACATTGCATTGTAAAGTAAATCTAATGCATGATGAAATTCCTTCTATCACAAACACAAACACATTGTCAAAAAAAACATTGCAACAATAATATTTCCTAAGACATCTCCATGCTTACAAAATTTGTCCTTACTTTTTGAAGACAATGAGTTTTTAGTCCATGCCTACACAGATCGTTGTTACAATATAAGAAATGTTAAAACCTCAAATGATTAGAAGGCCCTTTGTATGGAATACGTGGTCTAAGAATGAAATATGGGACAAATAGAAGCATGTTTCCAACAACAACATTGCATTGTGAAAAAAATCGTTCTATATTACCCACTATCGCGGACACGAGCACATTGTCAATAAAAATGCTCCAAGGTGAAAGAAATCTAATGCATGTTAAATTTCATTTTAGCATAAAAACAAACACATAACAACATTGTACGGTAAAATAAATCTAGCATGTGGTAGAATTACTTCTAGAAAAAACACAAGCACATTGCCAACAACAATATTGCAAACAAAATTAAATGAAGCACATGCTAGATTTGTTTCTAATAAAGACATGAGCACATTGCCAACAACAACATTGCAAGGTGAAAGAACTTTAAGGATGCCACATTTCGTTCTAGAAGAAATAAAAGCTCATGTCAACATTGCAAGGTGAAAGAAATTTAGTGTGTGCTAGATTTACTTCTAGCACAAACATAAGCATCTTGCCAACAACAACATTGTAGCAGGGTAAAAAGAAATCTAGCACATGCAACATATCCTTATAGCACCAAAAAAAAAAAACAAAAACAAAAACAAAACAAAACAAAAAACATGGTACGGTTAAAGAAACATAGTACATGTTGGATTTACTTCGAGCATAAATGCAGGGATATTACCAATAAATTCATTGTAAGGAAAAGGAAATCTAGCACCCACACGATTTTCTTCTAGCACAAACAAAATCACATTGCCAATAATAACACTGTAAGGTGAAACAAATCTAACACGTGCTATATTTCATTCTATCATAAATAAAAGCACATAACAAAATTGTAAGGTGAAAGAAATGTAGCATATGTTAGATTTACTTCTATCACAAAAACAAGCATATTTCCAACAATGCAAGAAAAAAGAAATCTAGTCTGTGCTAAATTTCCTTCTAGCATAGACATAAACACATTTCCAAATAAAAACAATGTAAAGCGTTAGATTTCCTTCTAGCATAAATAACTATATTGTCAAAAATAAGATGGCATTGTAAAGAAAATATAACACATACTAGATTTCCTTCTAGTAAAAATTCACAAACATATTGCCAGCAACAACATTGTTGAGCAAAACAAATCTAACACGGGTTGGATTTCTTCGTATCAGAAACAGAAGCACATTGCAAATAATAACATTGCAAGGTGAAAGAAATCTAATACATACTAGATTTCCTTCTAATGGAAACATTATCACATAACAACATTGTAGGGTGAGAAAAATTTAGCTTGTGTTATATTTACTTCTAACACAAACATATAAATACTTCTAACAACAACAATGCAGGACAAAAAAAAATTAGCACGTGTCAGATTTCCTTTTAGCCTAAACACAAAGATGTTACTAATAACAACATTGCAAGGTAAAAGAAATATAACATGTGCTAGATTTTATTTTAGCGCAAACACAAGCATATAGCAACAATGTAGAGTGAAATAAATTTATCAAGTGCTAGATTTATCTCTACCACAAATACAAGCATGTTTCCAACAACATTGTAGAGTATAAGAAATCTAACATGTGATCAATTTTCTTCCAACACAAACAGAAACACATTTCAAATTGAAATAAATCTAACACGTGCTATATTTCCTTCTAGCACATAACATTATAGCACTGAAAAAATCTAGTGCATGCTATAGATTTATTTCTATCACAAACACAAGCACATTCCAAGGTGAGGGAAACATAACGTGTGCTAGATTTCCTTCTAGCCCAAACATAAGCGCATTGCCGATAAAAAAATTATAAGGTGAAAGAAATCTGATGTGTAAGATTTCCTTCTAGGATAAACACAAGCAGACAAGCACATTATAAGGTGAAAGAATTCTAGTGTATGCTAGATTTACTTCTAGCACAAAAACAATCATGTTGAGAACAACAACATTATATGGCAAAGGAAATCTAACATGTGCTAGATTTCCTTACAGCACAACACAAGCACATTATAAGATCAAACAAATCTAGCACGTGTTAGATTTCCTTCTAGCACACACATAAGAACATAACAACATTGTAGTGTTAAATAAATCTAACACTTGCTAAATTTACTTCTAGCACAAGCTAAAGCATATTGCCAATAACAACATTGCAAGAAAAGAAATCTAACATGTGCTAAATTTATTTCTAACATAGTCACATGCATATTTCCAATAACAACATTTCAAGGTCAAGGAATCTAGCATATTTCCATCTAGCACAAACAACCAGATTGCCAACCACAACATGGCATTGTGAAACAAATCTAGCGCATGCTAAATTTCCTTCTAGCACATTACAAACACTATAAGGCGAAAAAAATCTAGCATGTGCTATATTTACTTTTAGCAAAAACTCAAGCCTATTTCCAACAACATTATCAAGCAAATGAATTCTAACATGTGCTAGATTTCATTCTATCATAAATGAAAGTGCATTACTAATAACAACATTGTAAGATGAAAAAAATATAATGAGTGGTATATTTCCTTCTAGCATAAATAAGTGCACGTTGTCGATAACACCATTGCAAGGCGAAGGAAATCTAACCCATGCTAAGTTTTCCTATAGCAAAAACATAAGCACATAACAAGATGGTAGAGTTAATGAAATCTAGCTCGTGCTAGATTTACATTTAGCACAAACACAAGTATATTGCCAAAAGCAAATATTGCACGGAAAAAATAAATCTATTTTGTGCTAGATTTTTTTATATCATAGATACAAGGCATTCTCAATAGCAACATTGAAAGGTGAAAGAAATCTAACATGTGCCAGATTTACTTTTAGTAGAAAGACAAGCATATTTCTAGCAACAAAGGTGCATGCCAAAAGAAAACTATGACCTATTAAATTTTCTTCTAGGACAAACACAAGCACAATGGCAATAATAACATTACAAGGGGAATGAAATCTAACATGTGCTACATTTCCTTTTAGCACAAACAACCAGATTGTCAACAACAATCTGAAATTAGAAAACTTTCCGGGCTTTGTAGGTTTTTCTCCATGAAGTTGCATAGAAAATGCAGTAACAATTGTTTTGAACAGGCAACCAACCATGCCAATTTACTCGTATGTAACTCCAGGTTGGGTTCTAGTGGCTTGGTAGAGCACTAACTCGTTTAACACAGGGGTCTGGCCAAATAATGTTGGACCATTTTCATGGATCTCTAAATCTGATCTTGAGAGAACACTGTAACTATTCTGCATTTAATAAATATTTTTAACCAACATAATAAAAAGTTGGAGCAAACACTTGTATATTTAACATTGGTTTTGTTGGGTAGCAGTGTAGTGCAGATAAGCCCTTGTTAATATTGCTTGTTTGAGTATGCAGAGCTATTGCTTCTCCATTTTGGTTCTGCGCATCTCAAATTCCAAAGAGGTGAATATGTTTCAGCTATGGGAAGGGGTGGATGCAGAGGAAGAAGGGTAAACACGTCGGTATACTGGTCTTACATTATTGTTGCATACAATGGTACTTTGATACCTATAATACTAATAGCCCAAATAATATTTTAGCTACTTCAAATAATTAGTAACTACTAGGTGGCATGGGAAACCCCTACAAAAGAAAGTGAGAGTTCCCCTGTTAGAAACTCCTTTCTCATTCTCACTTATGTTTCTTTGAAATTAAGCAGCTCTTTGTGCATTCTTATGAGCTCTATGCTTCTTTCACTGGTTGGAATTAAAATTGGCAATCAAATTTTCAGCAATCTTCACAGTTTTATATTTCCTGCACCAATTTCCTTTGATGCAACTCCAATTGGGTGAATACTGAATCAGGCATCAACTAATCAGAGTGTAGTGGACACATTGATTCCTACACAACCGGGAGCTTTGGCTTTTGCATTTATACAACTTTTGGGGATCATTTCATTCATGTCTCAGATTTATTGGCTGGTATTCATTGTGTTTATACCAGTGGGTTCAACTTGTATACGGTATCATCAATATTACATACTATCAACTAGTGAAGTGGCTCGGTTGTCGTTAGTTTCTAGAGCTCCAATCGAACAAAATTTTGGAGGATCAATCTCTGGAGCAACCACCATTAGAAGTTTTGACTAGGAGTCCTGGTTCATGGAGAGAAATCTCTAGTTAATTGATATGTATACTAGACCTAGTCTCCACAATGTTGGGGCCAATGCATGGATTAGTATTCTGATGGATTTTCTATCAAATCTTGCATTTACATTCTCTGTAATATTCCTAATGGAAATTTACAATGATAAGCAAATCAAGCATAGTAAAAAAAACATACATGCAAAATTTACAACACATTAAACACCTAGAAATCTCCATAAATTGCATTGAACTAAGTCATTCTATTAATATAAATGTTGGGTACGAAGGTAAGACCAAAAAACATGCACCTGGGCTTGCCCAAGGCAAGCTAACAATGCCTAGGTGATGAAATCGACTACTCTAACATGTAATGTGGTTGTCTCCAACAATCTCTCTGCTAACCCGGTGAAAAATTACATTGTTAGTTGTAAACAATGGTTGCTAGGGTCTCCTCTGGTGCTCAGAAAATTACGGGAAATTAACATCGGACTCTCCTCCAATAACCCACAAAAACCCACGAAGGAATCGGCCAAATGTTGACCTCAGAATTTTGGCCCAATTTCCCCCTAGCTCCTCCAGTTGTTGGCTGAGTTGGGACTCATGTTCGACCCCTCGAATCTACCCAGAAAATTCTACCAAAATATTTCTAAGATCCTTGTCAAAAAACCAGAAAAACCTAGAAAGGGCTTGCTCTAGTTTTGACGCTCCAAAATTGACCTCAAAATGGTTGGCCCTCCTCCACAAGCACTAACCTATAGCAGATGTTGAGCTTTTTGCTCCACCAAAATGCTGGAAAATCCCCCATGATATCCCCAATATAATTCCAAATAACCCCAGCTCCTTAATCCCTTTCACAAGCCAATTGTTGGTTTTGCCTCATCAACTCCTCCAAAAGCCCTTGTGTACTTTCCCCTTTTTGCATCATTGGAGTGTCTATAAGCTCACCAATCACTGTGCATGCGAGTCTAGCACTTCATGATCTTGCTAGCTTCCCCACATCTAGCCAAGATCATGCTTATATACCATTTAAATATTCCTAATGGAAATTTACAATGATAAGCAAAGCAATCATAGTAAAAGAAACAAACACACATAATTTACAACACATTAAACACCAAGAAATATCCATTAATTGTGTTGAGTTGAGCCATTTTATTAATATAAATGTTGGGTACAATGGTAAGATCATAAAGCATGCACTTGGGGTTGCCCAAGGCAACCTAACAATGCCCAGGTGATGAAATCGACTACTCTAACATGCAATGTGGTTGTCCCCAACAATCTCTACACTAACCTTGTGAAAAAATGCATTATTGATTGTGAACAATGGTTGTTAGGGCCTCATCTGGGGCCCAGAAAATTCTGAGAAATTAACCTCGGTTTCTCCTTCAATAACCCACAGAAATCCCCGAAGTAATTGGCCACATGTTGGCCTCAGAATTTGGGCCCAATTTCCCCCTAGCTCCTCCAGCTGTTGGCTGAGTTGGTACCAAAATGTTAGAAAATCCCCCACAATTTCCTTTCCTGCTCCTTTCTTGCATCCTAGCTGAACCAAAAATGTGTGGTATCCTCCCAGCTACCAAAGATGAGTAGAATTTGCCTTTCCAGGGTGGCACTCGTGGTCCACCGAAGAAGAGGGTGACTTGGCCCCCATGAAAGACTGCATAGTTCTGGGCAAGATGACGCATGCCCCTGCTATAGAAATTCGTACTGTTGTGGAAATACCTCATGCTCTTGTCCCACAAACAAGGAATTTTCATACACCAATTTGGTGTTTGGCTTAGTCGCGACCTTAAAATTGGATAATAATAATAATGATTTACATGCTTCAAATCACCTATTCATCCAATAAAATTTTCCAAAATATTATATCTACTGAACACATAAAAAATCTAATCCACCCTTACATAAATCCATTAGAAGCACCCCCTCTTCCAGAAACAAACCATGTTATCCATCCATCTATAAAATTCAAATCCACGGGTTTTAATCCATTGCAATTGGAATATCTCAGCAAGAGGTTACAACCTTGGATGTGCTTTACAACATGATATGTTTATCCATCCCCACAAGAACTTTTGTAAAATTTGTGACACCGTAAATGTCTTCTCCAACCAGCTCCAGAAATTCTCCTCTACGGCTTACTTAGAAGACACAATATTCTTTCAATTTCTATCGCAATTACATTTTTGAAAACTATCTAGATTTGTTTGTGGTATGGGAGGCAAGTGATGCTTAATCCATAGGTTTAATAAATAGCATGTATTTATCCTCAAATCCTGTAAGGACTATTCTCATCCTTCTTGCAAAATGGTTTTGTATTGCCGTAGATGGTAGTGCTTTAAGTGTTGGGGATAAAATTATTTATAAAAATGAATCTTTAAAGCTTGTATGTGCTAATATACATCCAATGTTGATGTTGGAAGAATCGATTTCGTACCTTATTCACCACACTATATACCTATGACTTCAGCCTTTTTACAAACTCGCATTCCAAACTCTTTCTACTAGCAGTTTGTAGGACGAGACCAAATGCTTGTGGCCATGCATAATAGGCACATTGGTCAACATCTCTAACCCAGCTTCAGATAAAGTTTTCTTCGAATTTTGAATCCAAGTGATATCAAAAATAAATCCATCATGTCATTGTCAATAACTCTTCATTCGATTCCTCCTAATATGCATGTGATCTCCAACATACTAAATATGGGGAAAGGCCTATAACTAAAGCCTGCCAAGATCTATTTTCAAATCTAAAACACTTTCACCAACCTCCTTCAATACCTTCAGCATGTTTTGATCAACCCAGAGATGTGATTAGTTGATACATTTACTACAACAAGGGAAACACCATAAAGGCCACCTCGAATTAATTTCCTCCAGGTGCTATAATTATGCTTTTGACACATTAAATTCACTGTCATTCTTGTTTAATTGTTGTTGAGAAAGGAATTGCCTCTATATTTCTTTCCTATCTTCCTTCGCAAACTCACAAAAATATCCATATTTATGCACCTTATCAAACAATGGAAATCCGGGATGATGTGGGATGGGAAACTTGTCCATCATTTCTCAACACCCAGAAAACATTTTTAGTTTGCAATTCTTCTAAAGGATGCACATCATTGACTAGCATGCAGCAACTTGTGAGGCAACTCTCATTTGTACATGCATAAGCAATCATTATAAAGTAGATAGGAGGACCGACTGAGATGAATTGATAGATTACCCATGAATATCAAAGGGTAACATTTGATTGGATATTCTCTTCCAGGTTTCCATCTTCTAGTTGACATCAAACAAATTGGCTTATGATCATACGCAGGTCAGCGTACCCTTAAATTATTTACTTCTGAGAATGTTTCCTTTCTTCTACCATTATACTTGAATGACGTGAAAAACGCCCTCCCCTCTGAGGAGAGTCAATGTCAGTAGCAACTTGTCTTTCAAGCCCTTTTTCTTTTCCCAACTCATTGTCAACAACATAAGTCAATGCATCTTTAATTGTCTTTGTGCTCTTTACAAGGCTTATTCCCATAACATGGACCTTCATGTTGTCCATCGGTATTTAAAAATTATGTGATGCCAGCATCTTTAGGTTAAGGGCTTGTTTTAGGTGCTAAATGAGCATCGACATGGTTATCAAACCCACTGCACATAAATATTTTTGGGCTTCTGAGTTGCTTTGGTCTGAGAGAAATTGATCAAATACACTAATATCACACATGAATTTTTCAACAACAGAGTGAATATATTGCTCTTCCAGCAAGCACCAAAAGCACTTGTATTTGTGATACCATTTGGTATAAAATCTAACAAGTTCCCTCCTTCCTAGTGCTAATGGTGCTTCTCATTACTCATAAGTAAAACAAGAGAGCGAGGGATATTTTTTTTGGAATGCCTTAATGCCCTCTCTAGAGAATGACCAATGCAATCCTCTGTTTTGATTATTTTTAATCACATATATTTTACTTAGTATCCAATTCCTTCCCCATCCCATTCCTGGACATTCGTGGTATCCAATTCCTTCCCCTTCCCATTCTTGGACATCTGAATAGCTCAGTATTTGCTTAACATCAAAGCTATTGTCTATTCATATAAAATATCAGGTGCCAAAGTTATAGTGGTTGAGAGATTGAATCCACTTTGCATATGTAATGAAATCGGTTGAGGGATTGAATCCACTGAAGGAGTAGATGTGCCTCCATAGGAGGAGTGTTCTTACCACCAAGAGCATTGGTTCTCTACTTTTTGTAAAGAGGAAAAATAAAATGACCGTTGCTTGAAAGGTTTCATATATCAACAAAAGCATATGATAAAAAAAGTAATCTACAGAGGGTTTTAAGGGGTTTTACTCGTGGCATATGATTTCAAGGAGTGTCATGCAAGATTGAAAGGGAGGAAGGGACATTGTGTGTGTCAAGGGGTATTGAAGGCATGGAAAGCAAAACAGCGTTGATGTGGGATGCAGAGTTCTGCAAAGAGGTTTCAGCGCTGCTGCTGCTAAGACCGCTATAGGGGAAGGCGCAGTGGTCAAGAAAAATAGGAAGAATAAGAAGACATTGTTGGATGCTGCCAAGCCCCTCCCCGATTGGGGAATTGGCTCCAAATTGGCTAAAATCTATTGGTAACACAAGAATTTCTACAAAATCACAAGCATCAAGCTCAAAAGAGATTGTTTTCATAGAAAGGCATGGGGGATTTGCCACATAAATGGTGAACCAACAACAAATACCCCTGTAAGGATTAATGGTGCAAACAAACGTGTGTGGAAATTGATTAATGATGCCCCTAAAAAGACTTTTGAGACTACACTGAAATGTAGATTAGTGATCTGAACATGTGAAGTCAATGCTGAAGTAAATGTTCATTTGTTCCATTCGCTTTTATCAAACTCGATTTGCAGGCTTGGGAGACAAGATTTCTTTGGAAGCTAGAAATTTTGAGGCAAGAATAATGTATTTAGCTAAAAAAATATGTTTATGCATCAACTATCACAACATCTGTTTTCTTTGTTGCACCCACATTTGTCTCTGTTTCTACTTTTGGTACATGTATGCTTATAGGAGTGCCTTTGATAGTGGGGAGAATTCTTCCTGCACTTGCAACATTTGAGAATTCTTGAGTTGATTGATATGCATGCAATATATAGTTAGATATGTATACTTCAGAAAGCTACAAAAATAAATATACTTCCAAAAGCTACAAAATGAATTATCCCTGCTGAATTGATTGATATGTATACTAGATCTACTCACCACAATGTTGGTGCCTATGAGTGGCTTGGTATTTGAATGGATTTTCTATCAAATCTTTTGTTTTCATTCTTTTTGGTGTTCCTCATTCTCTCCCAAAGATGTAATTAGACCAAGCATTGCAGGGTTGGCAATAAAATGATCCTTACATGCAGATTTCATTACACTACAACATGCATATTTCATTACACTACAACACATTCCTTGCTGAAAAATGATCCTTTAAATAGAATGCAGATCTATCTTATTCCCCATTATTTCCACCACCTTCCTATACACTATCAATAGCTGACATAACAACAAGGAGACCAATACTTCTCATTTCCAGAGAAATACCACCTATCACATTATCAATACTTTCAAAATGGAATCGGTTTCTTTATACCACAGATGCCAAAGTTCCTCATAAGGGGTACTCCTTTGCGGAACATATTATTAGACTTTGTAGATGGTCAATATATGGGAAACACGAAATGCACTCTATCAACCTTGCAATCTCTGCCTCCTCCTTGTAGCCTCCTCCTTCTAGAGTTATATAAAGTTTTGTAGAACCTTTCTCATAATTCAACTTAGCTAGTTGTCTGCCACTGAATTTTTACCTCAGAATATCACTTCTTTGGAAATGTCTCTAATATGTGTATAGAATTATGAACCCATATTTAAATAGGAACCTCCTATATATCCTAATGACTTTGCAGTAATACATGTGGCCCATTGGATTGGAAGTACCATCGAATTGTAGGGTCTATTTGTCAGAACTCCATTCCAAAAAGTCATTAGTTAGTGGAGCCACTTAGGAAGCTTATTGGAGTGCGGACCTGAGCCACTTAGGAAGCTTTGTATTAAATAGAATTTTTGTTATCAATTGAATTGGTTGATGGGGCGTTCGCTTGGGTGTATTCTAGATAGTGGTAATAGAATAGTTTCAAAGTGTGGACCAGTATAGTTCTATTTTATGTGCATAGTATTTGAGCCTGTGGAACTCATTGTACCAAATTTGTGAACCTGGATGGTATTGGAATTTTTGTACTGTTGCAATATTGTTGAATGTTATTCAAAAAAAATTAAACCCTAGTTATCTTAAAGCCCTAATAGAAAATGTCCCTAGTATATTACAAAAGGAGATCCCAACAATAAAAATACTAGGCACTCTATCATAATACCATAAGCATAACCACTCTATCATAATACCACAAGCATACAAAAGAAAAGAGAGGGATGTTGGAAGCCTCACATATACTCACTTGTACCTTCACTTTCTCCTCTTAAAATATGTTCAATTAGGATTAGATGGGTTTCCTTATCAATTCAACCATGAATAACAATGGAGGGAGAAAATCCTTACATTGAGTTGAGCTCCATTTTATTTGCAATAGGATATCATTTAGTGAGCTCCATATTCTTTATAATAGAATATCATTTATTGGAATCTATGATTACTTGGACAATATCTTTAACTTCAAATTCTTCCACAACATCATCCAAAGATGAATATATCATATTTACATCCTTTACATGCAACCTTTACATGCGAGGATACATTGATGGATTGCAAGAACACGGTTCCTTTAGGGCAATCCACAATAAAGTTGATGATATTTCTACTCCTCTAATATGTCCACCCATCTGATAGTCTTGAGGAGTTTTATAGGAGTCTCGGGGAGTGGGGAGTGTTACAGAAGAGTCTGCAGGAGTAAATTTTTTACAGTGGTGATTTGGCAAGACTCATGAGTCTGAAAAGAGTGTGGTGACACTGATCTGCAGTCCACCAAAGAGCCAAAACACCTTTGTAATTCAGTTGTTGAGAATAAATCCTGAGCAAATCCATTTGGTGTTGGAGCTTTTCTATTGCATTTTCTCTAGGGAAAATTCTGTTATCTCGGGGATTAATTGATGTGTGAACATTACTTTCATATGCTTTATTAGCTCTTGCATTAATTCATTCCAATATTATGATTTAATTTTGGTTGACACCCAGAGCATTAAATTCCATAGCATAGTTGGCTAGCATCTAGCCCATTCTTTCAGTTGTAGATCACTGGTTTTAATTCATTGCTTGTATATTGTGTAAATTACAAGAACCAACCCAAAATTGCATCATTTTGTAGTCTCTATTCACAGGAATTAGATACCAGTACAACATTCACATAAATTTTAATTTTTTGGTGCTCTTTTTACACTATACTAGCTATGCACTGCACACTCTCTATACAAATGGTGGTGGGTACCTACAACCCCTTTTACTATTTATGATCAAATGACTCATCCTTGAGCACTGATTACACTGTGTATTGGCTTAGTGCTAGCACTTACTATTATTATGCTCTTCTTATTCTGAATATGTTAAGTTAGATAAGAAATCATTTGAATCTCATTCCTCGGGGATGACTAGATAACTAGGACCAAGCACAAGAAAATATGATCCTAGAAGTAATTCCTATTATGTTGATGCCATTCCTAGGAGGTGCTTGGATGATTTATATCAACTATGTTCTCATTTATTCATTTATTATGGATATTATTGCACTAGATGAGTTATCATTTGGAGTTGATGCTTCATGAGTGTTTAGGTAGCTAATATAATTCCCAAGAAAGTATGATGATAGCTTTGATTCCTATGATTTGTATCTCATGCCTCATGGGTGTCTACTATCTTCTACCAAGTATATTCTTATCTATTTTGTATATTCAATTACCTATTTAAATCTTGTGCCTTGAGAGTGCTTGGTTTCCTACTATCACATATAATAAGGTTATAATATTTGTGCTAATATGCCTATTGGCAAAAGAATGTAGAGAGTGGGTTTTGAGTGGTCAATGTGGTCAATGAATGGTAATTATCTGGCCTATGGGATCAATGGAACATATTAACTTGGTATTGTCAGTTGGAATGTCCCCTTGGCTCTCTCCAAGACACTATTTTTTGTAGAGAGTTATTTAAGCTATATCTCGTATGCCTAGCCAAAGTACATGGCTGACTGCTTTCGAGTACAACTTAAACGAACATTCCCGACTTCAGTCTTATAAATTAAGATGAATTATAACTTTAGTATTCATCATACTTTTGCTTCAGCAATTTTGATTGCGTACCTCAGAGTACCTGCAAAATGTTTGGATCAAAATCTTCTTCTTAAAGCTAAAGAAAATATCAGCTCCCCCTGAATTATAGCTCCCTCTGAATATTTGAAAAGAGATCTTGCCCAATGAGACATCTGCAACTAGTTATCAGTCCTAATTACATGGACAGTTTTCTTAAAATAATGAATGGGAAAGAGGAGATATTAATTCGTTCAGCTATTTATGTATGAAGAGGAGATGACATATAGATTTTCCCAGATTTTTGAAATACTTCTACTTCCTTTGAACTTTCAGAAGATTGTAATTAATTGTATCTCAGGCTTAATAGTTTCAGCCATCTCCTTTCCTTGGTGGAGCCTGCAAATGAAGGCTTGGACAGAATCATAACGATAGAAAAAAATTTCTTACTTGACTCACTTCTTTTCTTTATTCCTTTCAGAGATCCGGATATAGACATAGCAACTTAGATGGAAAGAGTCTAAGGTGCACGTTTTTTTTGTTATCTACTTTTGTACTTCAGGCACAGTTCTCTGCTATATGCATCATTCTGTTTTCTTTATGAGATCTAAAGGTTGTATTCTAATTCGTTTTTTGGTTTCTCATCTTGTGATTCACATCCACTCTCTGAAGGTTATTATGACACATAACATTGATAAAGCCCTATTGTCATACTGGACACTATTCCTTAGTCAACATAGTCAAAAGGTTAATATGTCACTTCCTTGCCTTTCCATGCCCCAACGTCACTGTATTTAAGTCAAGAATACAGTCACTTCCTTATTTCCATATTACTGTCATCATGCCATCACTGTTTGCAAGATTGCAACCAACCTTTATCTCAGATTCTTGCTCAGTCTTATATGACTTCATTCTCTTCCAATCATATAAAGCTCATCATGATAATTTCAAAGAGTCATTTCAAATGGGCAATGTAAGAAACCAAATTTTCTTATTACTTAATTCTTACAGTGCTGCACTTGGTCAATCTGATTTCTGCTGCTTAAAACAACAGTTGATCACCATTTTAGTCAACAATACTTCTGTCCTCTGCAACCCTTTTCTTGTTTGGAAAATAAATTGAAGGGGCTAGTTTGAATGTCAATGGAAGTTTCCACAAGCCATAATACCCACTCTACACCCCCTCATTCTACATCAGCTAGTGGATATAAAGGAAATGCAACTTTGTCTATATAAGGTGATGATTAATTTTGTGGAAAGGAGAAATATTGATTCCGTCTTTTCGTTTGCTACGATGGTATTAGTGATTGAGTAATTCTGCTAGAGGATAGATGCAATATATAAGGTGAACATTGATATAAAGGTATCATATATATGTAAAGTAAGGGCAAAACCTCAAGAAATTTTATGGCAGAAACAGAAGAGATCCCAAAATATTGTGGAAAAAAACTTCCATCAGGATAAATAATATTAGTTTCCGCTATTGCAATGCACTTCCACAAGATTTGAAGAATATGGAGAAAATGAATATGAAAACCATTTGACAACTGCAAGAATGTTACTCTTAAACTATTATTGATTGATTTTGATAATAGTGGATATACTAGACATAGCGACAATCTCAAATTAGTTGATATTACCAACTGCAGTAAAATAGCCCAAAACAAATTCTCATTACAGTTGATATATTTGAACATATAAAATCATTATGAGTTACATAGTTTGTGCACTGGTCTTGAAGTTCAAGATATAAGAACTGGAAATGGAAACAAAGAGTTAAATGTTGTTGTTATTTTCTGCAAAGGTTAAGCATAATGAGAGTAGAGCATGGAGAAGTTGAAGTTGAAGATGGTGAGAAAATTTTAGTTTTTCATAGAGGGATTTCTACCATAGCCAAGGTTGCCTCAATTTAGCGTTAATTGTTGTTTATGTTACAAACATACACGACTTGGAATTGATGACCATTGAAAAGGTTACAAAAAATATTAGGGACCTTTGTTTTGTTTTGTTGGATAAAAAATAACAAATCACTCACTTGCCACTTGATAATGGAGTCATGTATCTATTACATGGGTGTGGAAAGTTGAACAAATTTGACTTGTACTTAAGGCCTAGGAAATTTACATATACAAGACTTGGTTATGTTGGGAAAAAGAACGCAAAGAGAAGGTGTATTCTCTTAGGTTTTATGGAGAATATGACTAGGATCTCCTTGAACTTTCAAATGGATTATTAAAACTCGAGAGACTTGAAATGAGAAGTTTCCATTTTACCGAATTTGCAATAGTGGTTGCAATGTTGAACCTAAACTCATTGAAGTATATCAGGGAGCAAGGATACAAAAAAATTAAAATAGGTGACAAACTTTTATCTACATCATGACCATTTTGGAACGTAGAGTTTACCCCGCCTCTTAGAAAGACATGGGATGAACTTGATTGAAATGGAAGTAATGTTTGGAAACTGATCAATGCATATTTTGGCTCACTATTCTTTGGCTAGAAGAATAATAGATAATCCAAGTTTTTAATCCTTCTATTTCCTCATTTTGGCTCAATATCAACAAATTAAGTTGGTTTATACATTTCATGATTGTGACCTCTACTTATGTATAGTAAGTAGTAGGATATCATTCATGTACCAGTAAGTGTACCTTCCTAACAATTTCGATACAAACGTATTTCCATTCATCGCCCACATCCTCCTACTTCTATGTGCCAAATAAATATTTGGGCGGATGAAACCCTTCCATTGTGCTTTCCTTCTACCTCTCATGAGGCTTCTAGGAAAAAATATATCTGGCATTGAGGCTTGAAAATCAAAATGGAGCAGTGTTGCTAAAATTCTTTTTGGTAATGCAACACTCAGTATTGAAAGAAAAATATCAAGAAATGCACCATTCAGTATTAAAGGACAGATCTCAAGAAACCCCACTTTAAAGAGTTATTATATTAATGAGAATATGTAGAGGCTTCTTCGAGCTTAATTTGGTTGTTTGTTCATTTGCGACAACTCTTGAAAAATGTATCCAATTTCTAGTGTTGGTGCTGAAGATTTGTTTATGGAATCCCGAAAAGAGACTCGAGTAAGGCAATTAAAATGGAAAAGGGAAATTGTATGTGAATATAAGAAGTTTAGGGGCTTCAAAAATTATAGGAATATAATGATGGTACTGGAAGAAAATATTTTTTTGTAGCAAGGTGTTTGATAACAAGTTTCATCTATAGTATACAAAGAAATAAGAATAATTTCAGCCTTTAGTTGGACAAATGTCCATGGAGTAGATAATTTTCAGTCCTCTCTATAGGGATTACAAATTAAGGACAAGGCTTGAATGAGATCACTTCCATTATTATGATCTCATGTTGAACACATAGTAACCGAGGTTGAATTTGTATACGGATACAGTATGAGATGGAAAATTTTGGTTACAGCAAAAAAATTGGACTAAACATATCCCTGATACAAAAGGAAATATGTTTTTTTTCTAAATTTTAAAATTCAAAGAATTGTAACTATCATATCCCTTAAAAATGGATACGAATTGTGGCTTCCTTCTTCAATACTTAAGTTTTAAACACAATAATACTGGTGGCTGAACTCATTTATACCGTAGTTTTTCCTTCATCATGCTCTGAAAGTCTGACTTCTAATTTCTCACCAAATCAAATCCAAAGGGAAACACTTTGAGAATAAGCTAATCACAATCTTCATGATTCACTTCAAAACCTTCTCCATCCTTTCACCTCATTTGTATCAATCCAATCTCATCCTGACCAAGTGCAATGAGTGCCCCCATGTTTTTCTGTGGACTTAGACCAAGAGCTAGCTCTGGCACACGACATGCTGGTAATGATTCAATGTCCGAAGCAAAGTGTGGTTGTCAAACATGGAATTGAAATACTTATCCAGCAACAGCGAGCTTTGAGATATTTGTTTGAGCACTGAGCAATATGAAAGAAAACTTCTCCACAACCTTTGTGTATTTCTCACAGGCCTCCTTGTTTCGCGAATCCATTATGGGATCTTTACATATGGGTGCAACTTGTGACAAGCTTTGTTTCATACCTTTGTGTGATGTGAATTTGTCAATGTATTGGTTAATTCAATGTGTCCAAAAACTTTGGAGTTATGAGTTCTTGCATCAACCTAATTCCCAGATCTGCTTGGGGAACATAAGTGTTGTTAGTTTTATACAACAATATGACTTCAGGACCAAGGTCTTTGAAGGATTCAGGTTCCAGATACCTCTATGAGCTTTATCAGTGTTGTACTGTTGGTCCTAAATTGAGGTCTGCAACATTACTACACATTATTTCATCATCACAATTATGTTTTATATTAAAGTAAAAAAGTTGTGGCTTTACCCATACTGCAAAGAGAAAAACGGCTCAACATATTTTTGACATCTGGAGCATTGATTATCCCTTCATAAAAAAAGGAGGACGAAGTGCAAAATGAAATTATAAGTTCTAACATATTTCTGAAGACCCTCTTCTATACCCACAAGAGTACTATTTGAAAAATTGATTACACAAAATTATGCAAAAGACATTAATGATAATTCCTGTCAGCTTCACTAGATTTCTTGCACTGGAACAATTGGATGCCACAGCTTGGGTTCAGAATCTAGATACATACTTCCACTTGAACTCCATGTGGGAGACTGATGCTATTCGATTTTCTACCCTTCATTTCGAAGGGGATGCCCAAGAGTGGTGGTACCATGGGCTAATCATGTTGGGACATATTCACATCACTTCTTACATAGAGTTCAGACGGATGCTATTGAAGAGGTTTGAGAGGAAAGACCCAGAGTTACATTTCAGGGAGTTAGCCCATCTAAGTCAAACTGGTAGTGCAAAGGCATACATTACGGAGTTTTAGGGACTGGCAGTGATGGTGACTAGCATTTCAGAGGCTCGATTGATCATGATATTTTTGGAGTGGCTAACAGAGCCATTGCATGGTTGGGTGAGGGCCTACAGCCCACATCTTTGACGGATGATATCTCCAGTACCCCATATATGATTGACGTTGTGCCCAAGACCCAGGCATTTGTCCCCACTAGACCCACTGCAGCATTGGGGAACCCAATCACTATACCACCCTAGAGGGATGGAGGACGTGGTTAGATGGACGAGGAGACCTAGAGGGGCCTTAGGAGGAGGAATTTGTGCTTTACATGCGAAGAACCCTGGGCACCTGGGCAGAAGTGCACCAAGGGCAAGGCCCACTACATTGATGTGTATTCGGATAGTGAATCATTTGAGGAGTTTTAGGTTCGAGCAGATCCGAGAGATGAGGGGGGACCATCATCAGGGGGAGCACCACCACCACCACCACGTAAAGGGGGACTGTTTGCCCCATCAGGGGGATTACTTACTTCACTTTGTGGAGTTCCAAAGTATTTGACACTCAGGATTATTGGGATGGTACAAGGGCAACGAGTTTCAGTTTGGGTAGACAGTGGGGATGATGGGGAACTATGTGGTTAATGGTTATTGATCACTTTTTGTAGTTGATGTCCCAGAGACCAATGTGGTGTTGGGTGTCTAGTGGTTATACTCATTGGGGAGGGTCACCACTGACTAGCAGAAGTTAGATATGGAGTTTGTGGGGCCAGATGGGAAGCTAGTATTATTGATGGGGATGCACTCTTTACCACCCCAGACAGTTTCAGCACACTGGATGGAGGTAGATCTACACCATTGGGACATAGAATAGTCGATTGAGCTGAGGATTTCAGAGACAAGGGCCCAGCCATGGCCAGTGCACCCAGACATATAGACCCAATTGGAGAGGCATCAGGGGGTTTTTGGGGATATCCCTCCAGGCAGGCCACCAAGCCAAGGGTTCGAACACACTATCGAGTTGGAGGAGGGACTACATGCAGTTATCATGACCCTATATAGGTATCCCAAAGCCTATCGAGATGAGATTGAGAGGGCCTTTCATGAGCTGCTAATGTTGGAGCACATCAGGCCCAATTCGAGTCCCTTCGCTTCTTTTGTGGTGTAGGTGAAGAAGAAGGATGGGACACTCCACATGTGCATTAACTACAAGGACCTCAATAACAAGAAATTGAAGAACATGTACCCTATTTCGTGCATTTATGAGTTGATGGATGAGCTTAGAGGAGTGAAATACTTCTCTAAGATAGATCTACACTCGAGGTAACACCAGATTCGGGTGAGGGAGAATTTTGTCCCTAAGACTACCTTTCGTTGCCACTACGAACATTTTGAGTTCTCGATGATGCCCTTCGGGCTAACCAATGCTCAAGCTACATTCAGTCTTGTATGAACCACGTATTTCTTGGGTAGTTGTAGCGCTTTGTCCTTGTCTTCTTTGACAACATACTCATCTATAGCTGGACGTGGGAGGAGCACCTTCAACATTTGGAGGTAGTACTTTGCATACAAGTGGAGCAACAATTGTAAGTGAAGAGGTCCAAATGTGAGTTTGGATTGAAAAAGATGTTGTACCTTGGGCGTGTGATTGGCCTAGAGGACGAAGTAAAGGTACACCAGGAGAAGATCAAGGCCATTTTGGATTGGCCAACACCTAGGAATGTGACTAAACTTAGGGGGTTCCTGGGCATTTGTAAGTACTACATGAGATTCATGAGAGGATTCTCACAACTTGCAACACCCCTCACAGACTTGTGGAAGAAGGGGGCTTTTGAGTGGACACAGGTAGCACAGGAGGAATTTGAGCGTCGCAAGAAGGTCATGAACAGTTGTTATGTTTTGGCTTTGCCTAATTTCACTCAACCATTTGTATCGGAGTGTGATGCTTCAGGTGAGGGAGGTGATGTTGACGTATGGTGGCCACCCCATAGCCTTTGAGAGTAGAAATTTGCTACCCCATGACCGACTTCATTTATGTCAAAGAGATGTTGGCCGTGTTGCAAGCCTTGGCCAAATATAGACAGTACTTGGTGGGGACTACAATTCCCTCTCGAGTTGTTTTTGTCATCATCCCTAGGAGAGTCCCTTCTATTAGGGCACTCTCTTGCATAATGACCAGCCTTGTTACAAGTGTAACATCTTCCTTTCCTTCCTTTGGGCCCTACTCTACCATGGTTTTTATTTCTCGGGCCTCCATGGTTCTTCTTCTTTGCGTGATCGGCGAAGGCAGTAGGGTCACTTCCATTTCCATTAGAGGCATACTCCATCATTCTTGTTTTCTCTTGAGTGCATCTCGTCAATATTTCATCAAAATCAGGAATCACATTATTATTAAGAATAGTAGTATTAAATACATTCCAATCACGAGGGAGACATCCAAGCACAATAAGAACCATCTCTCGATCAGATATTGCTTCCAAAATAGCTAGGAGGTTATTCTTGATTTCAGTGAGCCTCATAAAATAGAATTGAATAGATTCATCCTTGCCTTTCTTGATATTCTTCAATTGATTCTTGAAGAAAAGGATTTTATTAGCATTGCTAGCCCTGAACATGCTCACCAGCTTATCATACATCTCCTTAGATGTGTTCAGCTCAGAAATGTAAGCAACCAAGTGCTTATGAATAGAATCTTGGATAATCATCTTTGCTTTGATTTCCCCTTTTCTATACTTCGTCTTCGTGGTAGCAGTTGCATTTGATGGAGGCTCTTGAATCTTCCCCTGCACATAGTCCCTGACATCTTGATCTTCTAGCACCAAATCCAAGGACATTTTCCATGCATGATAATTAGACTTATCATTCAGTTTACTATCAGCCTTGAATCCCTTGTAGGTTGAGGAGGCCATTTGTCCTTGATAGGATTCCTTCCTTCAGTGATTACTTCTAACACTCTCTTCGACTCTTGGACTTTGTCTTCACCTCAGCTTTGATACTATGTTAAATTTAGATAACCACAGTGTTCTATGCTTGATGAAATTTTACTTCAATATTTCTTAGGCTCGATACAATATAGAAATCAAGTAAACATGAAAGTAAAATGTTGATAGAACACAATAATAGATCAACAGAAGATAAGCAAAACATAGATCATATTTACAATTCCTTTTGTCCAGTAAAGCTATGAGATATTGTTGCATTATGGCAATCAACAAGATGCTTCAGCTAGAAAAGTCTTTCTCAGTCAACCAATCCTTCATGTGTCACACCCATAGCCCTCAAGGATAGCTCATCACAAGTCAACGCTGGTCAACCTAAAGTCAACGCATACAACAACATAAAATTCAACGCTAGGGCTTCGATCAAAGAGCTCAAATTTCCTCGATTTTAGTGCCCTGTAGTACGACCTCCTAAAATCGAAATTTTGGTAGAAAATTGAGGTCAAACAACAAAGGGTTGACCATTGTCAACGTTGCAGCAACAAGCCCTAAACGGATCCACAGAAAACAACAGTTTTGCTCCACATGTGTGAGGGGAAAAAGGCCTCCAAAGGCTACCGAACCAATCAAATCACAATGAGAGAATGTGTGATGAGATGATGAGAAAATGATCTCCAAGTCTCTCCAATTTATATCCATTAGTGAGGGTGTGTGACACATATATTAGACATGTGAGCCTACATTACAAATCTAGACTACCTTGCACACGTGGAAAAAAATTCAAAATAATTGTTCTTCTCATCTAAACAAGATGATCTTTAGATCAATATTGCACCTCTCCGAAAGAGGAATCCAACAAAAATATTACCATTTTCATATGAGCAATGCAACATGGAGTTTGGACCTAGTTTCCCAAAATTAACAATCTATCCCTCTTGTATTTATAGATTTATTTTAAGGGATTTTCTCCTTAATTGATTTAGGTTCACTCAAAACCCCAACTTTGGGTTTCTTTGCCAAGCTGGCCTAAAGCTTGCCCTCCATTTCCCAAACATTGGATATTTTAGGGTTTCCCCTTTATTAAAGACTATAGATTACGGAAACCAATAGGCCACTTCATCTTATGGAACTAATTTCCTGGGTACATTACAATTGTGCCAAAAGCCCTCACTCCCAGCTTATGATTGATGCATTCACTATTGAAAATATAGGTTGAAAGCCCCTACACGTGGGAACCTTAGGACAGATTTGTTGTTAGAAAATGTTGATGATATATACTTGATAATTTTTGTTCATCATGGGCAGAAACAAAGTGCACCATCATGATTGATGGATGGATAGATCAAACGAACAGAACCTTGATAAATTTCCCCATCTCTCATCCAAAGGCAATAATGTTTCTCAAATTAGTAGATGCCTCAAACAAAGTTAATAGTGCCCAACTAATTTGTGAAATGATGAAATTTTTTTAGGAAGTGGGAAAATAAAATGTTGTACAAATTTTTAACAACAATGTAACTAATTATATGGTTGCTGCTAGACTTTTTTAGCTTGGGAATCCCTCCATATTTTGGAACTCCTGTGCTACACATTGCATAGATTTATTGCTTGAGGCGTTGCAAGAATTCCCTGGATACAAAAAGTTATGTATAAGGCAAAATCCATAACCAAATAAATCTACAATCACACAAATGACCTCAACAACACAACAATATTCATTGAAGGCAAGGAACTTGTTTGTCATACAGTGACCAAAATTCCAACAAAATTCATCTCTTTGCAATTCATGGTTGACGAAAGGGTAAATCTCAAAAATATATGTTTTGGACCTGAGTAGATGGCATCAAGAGACATGGAAAAACACATCAATGCATTTTAATTGTTGCTCTTGTGTTTAGTGATGGTTTCTAGGAAGATGTTGAAGAGATTATTGTTGTGACAGGGTCACTTTCCAAAGTTCTTAGGTACTTAAGTATTAAACTTTTTCAATGTTCACCTTCAAAGTCAAACTTCATTTCAATTTCAAATTTATTTATACCAAAAATTGAATGTTTGACAATGACTTCAATCTTTCATGACGGTTGATGTTGAAAAACCCACTAAGGGTTACATTTATAAAGCGGTGGATCTCACCTAGGAGGCCATCAAAAGAAGATATAATGACGAGGTGGCCAAGTGTATGCCAATTACATGCCCCTCTTACATGCTTCCGAGTAGATTTTAACCTTGCCACTTTGCTAGATCTTTGGTGTGTAATAGTCCCAATTAGCAATAGCTAATTGGAAATATTAATTTTGACTATGTTACTTTAATAAAGTTAAGTTGTAAATAAAGTGGGTAAATATGGACACTTACTCACACAAGATAAAAAGTATTTCCTAAAGTCACTTGGGAGTCATGACTAATTGGTAATGTGGGGCCTAGTGGTCAATCGGCAGCGTGGGAAAAGCGACAGCGTGGGCAACATGGGACCAAGCCAGCACAGAGAGAGATGGACAGCGTGGCTCAAGTAGACAGCGCAGTTGATGGTGGGGCCTAGGTGAGAGCAAGGCTCTCGAAGCATAAAAAGGGAGAGGGTCTCATCATTTTGATTCATTTTTATTATGCATCTATGTTATTTGCTTTTGACATTGAACACACTTGCTGTTTAGCAAAGTCTGCACATATTGTTTAGTACATCGGGTGTCTCCACGTGGAGATCCACACCTCAGCCCCGGGGGACTTAGAGTGCCTGCTCGGGTGAGGAGTTTCACCATCGTTTTGTTAGAGGGAGTTGCAGCAACCAAAGTTGGGAGAAATCACTGGAAGAGACAACACAGTCAGAGGGAGGGAGGACGTAGTCTTGGAAGTAGGAGGTTTCGAATTGAGGGTTTATTAGGGGATTCAAATCGGGAGACTTGGAAAGGGGTAAACCCTTCCCTATTCCAGCATTTTGGTAGATTCTGGGGCCATTGTTCAGAGCAGATCATTCAGGACTAGCGTAACTCATTGTAGGATAGCTTAGTGCCTCAAGGGAGCCATTTTCGAAGGTCATCTATTTCCGGAAAGCTCTCTCGGATTTTCTGGGTATTGGGTGTAGAGGCTATTCCCAGAGTTTCAAAATTTTCCGATGTGGGGAGCAGCCCCAAATATTCCTTTCATTCTAGAAGTAGCAGCAACATGACAACAATACCAACAACACTAGAGATTACACAGTCATTGGAGCAGCCATTTCGGGTTATATTATGAGAGTATTCTTATGCTTTCCTAGTGCAAGCCAAGGTGCCATTGTTCTGATCAACTTTGTACCCATTTCATATTTCAATATTTAATAAACTGGCTCAACGTTCTCTATATTATCTATATTGCATATGATGTCTCTCTAGTTGCTGTATGTCTTTGTTTATGTGTTTTATATTGTTGTTTATTTCTACCTGGAATATTACAGTGGTATCAGAGCCAAGGTCTCGAGGTCGAGACTCGCAGAGTGTGGTGGGATGTAATGTCCCATGTGTGGGTAGGCCTCGCAACCACATGTTCGGGTATGTGTAATGAGGGGTGCTGCGCAAGGTCCCCCGCCCTTAGACGCTCCAGTGGGCCTTTAGACCCCAGCCTTAACACCCTGGGATTCCACCCTCACTAATAGTCTGGGCTTTTGGTGTGGTGGTTGGGCCTTTGTGGTATCAGAGCCGAGGTCTCGAGGTCGAGACTCGTGGAGCGTGGTGGGCTGTAATTTACCATGTGCAGGTAGGGCCCGTAGCTACGTGTACAGGGCCTGCGTAATGAGGGGTATTGCACAAGGGTCCCCGCCCTTAGATGCTCCGATGGGGTTAGGCCCACCCTTAACACCCTGGGTTGCTATCCTCTCTAACAAACTGATCTTTTGGTGTAGTGGTTGGGCCTTAGTGGTATCAAAGCTGAGGTCTCGAGGTCGAGACTCGCGGAGCGTGATGGGCTGTAATGTCCCGTGAGTGGGTAGGGCCTGCAGCCACGTGTTTGGGTCTGCATAATGAGGGGTGCTGTGCAATGGCCTCGCCCTCAGATGCTTCGGTGGGCCTTAAGACCCCACCCTTAACGCCCTGGGATGCCACCCTCACTAATAATCTGGGCTTTTAGTGTAGTGGTTGGGCCTTTGTGGTATCGGAGCTCATAGACTTGGCTCAGCCTGTGGAGCAGACGACCAATGACACCTTCAGGAAAACCATACACTTGTTACCAAGGGAGGAAGTACAAAGATCAAGAACGAAGGTTAGAGCTCACCTTCGGGGAAGGTGAAAAAATTCCAGTATTGGACGCAGAGGAGGAGGAACCAATGGCGGAGGAAAAAGATGCCGGGAAGGAGTTCGGGGAACTTATCCTCAAATCAGTTCAGGATCCGTCGAGACGGATAGAGGAAATGGGGTAGAGATTCACGACAGAATCTAGATAACGTGAGAACCCAAGGGGTTTCCGTATCGGTGAGGGCTCAAGCACATCCCATCATTTGCAAGAGCACATCACAGCACAACAAATGGCATCACACAAAACCCCACGTTCCACAATGCCTACATTCCTTGCCGCAGACACTGGGGTAGGAGCACAGCAGGAGCAGGAGCCGGCCCATATGAGAGATTAATTTGCTGAGTATCAATCCTATGATCAAGAGTTCAGAGATGCCCTCACATTCCATGACTTCATTTAGCTGAAGCGGGACAGCAGACCCCACAACCATCACAGAGGGAATAGGCATTCACATGATGGGGACATGCAGCGTATTGTAGGTAGATTCTATCTACCAACATTTGATGGATCATCCAAGTGTTCGGAAAAGGCTTGGGTGGAGAAGTTGGACATATATTTCCAACTTAACCAGATGGCAGAGACATATATAGGCCATCAAGGTAGCAGCTCTGCACTTGGAGGGCGAGGCCCATGACTGGTGGTTTCACGAGATGGCTACGCTGGAACACTCAAGAGTGATGGCATATGCAGAGTTTACACGGTAGGTGATAGAGAGGTCTGATTGAAGGGATCTAGAGGAGCATTTTTTTGAGCTGACCAAGCTCAAGTAGACCAGAAGTTCGGATACTTACATTTCAGAGTTCATGAGATTGTCCATGATGGTGTCTGATTTATCCGCAGCCAGGATGATCTATATGTTCATCGACGGATTACCTCTCCGAGGGTTAGTTAGGTCGACGAGGCCAGCTACACTCCATGACGTAGTTGGGAGGATGCGGGATTTGCAGGATGCATTACCTCAGACTAGAGCTCCTTTTCCCCAGAGATTGGCATTTCAACCGAAGGGGAAGGACATGAGGGTTCCACCCTCATGAAGGGCCTCTGGATGATGATACCAGGAGAGATCTAAGGAGGAAGAGGCTATGTTTCACATGCCAGGAGCCTTGGGCTCCCGGACCTCGTTGTGCTGCAAGGAAGGCACACTACATTGAGGTCTTCTTCGACAGTAGCGAGGAAGAAGAGGAGTATGAGGAGATAGAGGCAGGAGGCAGCAGTACAGCGCAGAGAGGCGATCATTTGCCACCTCCACCACCAGGAGCGGGAGGTGTAGCTTTTGCACCTATTGGGGAAGCCCTTGCATCTTTGTGGGGAGTTCCCAAATACTTGACACTACATGTCTGAGGCACAGTGCAGGGACAATGTGTCTCAATATTAGTGGACAATGGGGCCACCCACAATTTCATTGATGCCCAGCTAGTAGAGTGGAGAGGCATACCGACGGAGAGCTTTGATGGATTCTCGGTACTGGTTCCAGGTGACCGGACCATGCAGTGTGCCAGGTATGTGCCAGCCTTGGCAGTGACATGGGGACATACACCCTGACAGATCACTTCTTCGTGGTGGACATTCCGGACACCAACGTGATACTGGGGGTACAGTGGTTGATCACGTTGGGGAAGGTCACCATTGATTGGGAGACCTTGGAGATGGAGTGGATGGATAAGAAGACTGGGAGGCATGAGAAGATTTGGGGTATGCACACCTACCCACCACAGACAGTTTCAGCACACCGGATGGAGGTAGATTTCCGGAAGGGGGACACAGAGTGGGTAGTGGATTTGTGTGTTTCAGAGGTAGGATCTATAGGGTAGGGTGTACACCCAGATGTACAGTCCATTCTAGATAGGTATGCCACGGTTTTTGGAGAGATACCACCAGGGCAGCCACCAAATCGGGGGTTTGAGCACGTGATTGAGCTGGAGCAGGGCATCCGGGCTGTCATCACTACACTCTATAGGCATCCTAAAGCATATCAGGATGAGATTGAGAGGTCCATCCATAAGCTCTTAGCTCTTGGAAACATCCGTCCTAGCACTAGCCCCTTTGCTTCTTCAGTAGTGTTGGTGAAGAAGAAGGACGACACATTGAGGATGTGCATTGACTACAGGGCCCTGAACAAGAAGACCATGAAGAACCAGTACCCCATCCCACAGATCGATGAGTTGATGGATGAGATGAGGGGCTCCAAGTTCTTCTTAAATATTGATTTGAGATCTGGGTACCATCAAATTCGTGTGAGGGAGTAGGACATTCCCAAGACCACTTTCAGGTGTCATTACGACCATTTCAAGTTTTTGGTGATGCCCTTTGGGCTAACCAATGCTCCGGCCACTTTTTAGTCATGCATGAATCACATCTTCTGCAGTCAATTGAGGAAGTGTGTGTTAGTGTTTTTTGATGACATCTTCATTTACAACAGGACATGGGAGGAGCACCTCCAACATATAGAGGTTGTACTGCGCATCTTGGAAGAGAAAAATTTTTATGCTAAGCTCTACAAATGCGAGTTTGGGTTGACAGAAATGCTCTACTTGGGGCACATCATCGGGGTGGATGGAGTGAGGGTCCACGAGGAGAAGATAAAGGCCATCAGGGATTGGCTAGAGCTGAAGAATGTGACAGAGCTTCGGGGATTTATGGGTATCTGCACCTACTACCGAAAGTTTGTCAAGGGATTTTCCCAACTTACAGCACCCCTTACAGATCTCACCAAAAAGGGGGCATTTAGTTGGACTGATACAACGCAGAGGGCTTTTGACAGGCTCAAGGAAGTGATGAGCATCTGTCCGGTTTTGGCATTGCTAGATTTTACACAGCCTTTTGTCCTAGAGTGTGATGCATCAGGGGAGGGGATAGGCGCAATTTTGATGTAGAGAGGCCACCCCATAGATTTCGAGAGCTGGAAGTTGCTACCATATGAGAGGTTGTATGATATATACGACAAGGAGATGTTGGCCATCATGCATGCACTAGCCAAGTTTCGACAGTACTTGGTGGGGAACAGGTTTAGAGTGAGGACAGACCACAACAGCCTCTGATTCTTCCTAGAGCAGAAACAGTTGCATGAGAGGCAGAAGAAGTGGGTCTGCAAGATCAAGGCATACAATTTTAACATCGAGTATGTCAAGGGGAAGAACAACGTGGTGGCGTATGCACTTTCCCGCAGACCGGCAACGTTGTCCTTGATGAGTTTGGATACGAATTGGAGGGCTCAACTTCTGGTAGAGTACTCCAAGGACTGTTTTTCCTGTGAGATTTTGGATGGATAGGTAATAGATGACAGGTATAGGGTGATAGACGAGGTGATCTACTACAGGGACAGGATCTTCTTGACTGAGAGCTCCCAGCTCAAGAAGAAGATATTGCACGCCTCGCATGATTCACCATTATCAGGCCACCAGGGGTTCACCAAGACCTATAGGGCCATCAGAGAGAGGTTCTCTTGGAAGGGACTCAAGGAGGACGTACTCCAGCATGTCAGGGAGTGCGAAGTTTGCTAGCATAATAAGGGGGAGATGAACCATCTGGTAGGGTTATTGCAGCCTCTTCCCATACCTAAGGGGAAATGGGAGAGTATTTTGATGGATTTCATTACAGGGTTGCTCACTATATAGGGCAAGGATTGCATATTTGTAGTCATTGATCGGCTGACCAAATATGCTCACTTCTTCACCATATCAACATGATACACTACAGCACAGGTGGCGGGGTTGTTCTTCAGGGATGTTTTCAGATTTCATGGTCTTCCAAATACCATTGTCTGTGACAGGGATAGCCGGTTCATAAGCGGATTTTGGTAGGAGCTTTTTCGTTTGGTGGGCACGGAGTTGACACCGAGTACTAGTTACCACCCCCAGATGGACGGGCAGACAGAGATAGTGAACAAGTGGCTGGAGGGCTACTTGTGTAACTATGTCAGCGGGCATCAGAAGGCATGGTTGCAATGGTTTCACTTGGGGGATTACTGCTACAACACCACTCATCATATGTCCATCAATATGTCTGCATTCTATTAATTATATGGGTATCATGCTTTATCTTTTGCTGACGTGATGTTTGGTGCTATAAAGGCCCCTAGAGCCAAGGATTGGATCCAAGAGAGTCAGGATATACTCCAAGCTCTCAAGGATAACATGGCTACAACACAAAACTAGCAGAAGTTGTATGCCGACAGGGGACGTGTTGAGAGGCATTTCGAGGTAGGGGACTTGGTCTACCTACGTTTGCAGCCATATCGACAGTCCACGCTGAAGTAGAAGGGGGCTGAAAATCTCAAGCCTCGCTTTTATGGACCTTATAGGGTGGCACACAGAGTTGGAGAGGTTTCATATGAGTTGGAGATGTCCACTGGTAGAAGGATTCATAACATTTTTCATGTGTCATGCCTGAAGAAGGCATTAGGACAGTAGGTGACTGTAACAGAGGAGCTCCCGCCCACCGACGAAGAGGGGCATTTGGTGCTACATCCAAAGGCCATTATTGACACTAGGGAGAAGCAGCTGCGGAGTAGGACAGTCAGAGAATACCTGGTGAGATGGAGGAACCTACCTAATGAGGATGCCACCTGGGAGAGTGAGAATATTCTGCAACATCCATCATTGCAGTTGCTTGAGGACAAGCAACGTTTTGCCAGGGAGGACTGTAATATTCCAAATTAGCTATTTTTGACTATGTTACTTTAATAAATTTAAGTTGTAAATAAAGTGGGTAAAGATGGACACTTACACTTAGGATAAAAAGTATTTCCTAAAGTCACTTGGGAGGCACGACTAATTGGCAACGTGGGGCCTAGTGGTCAAGTGGCAGTGTGGGAAAAGAGACAGCGTGGGCAGCATGGGACCAAGCCAGCGCGGAGAGAGATGGAAAGCGTGGCTTAAGGAGACAGCGCAATTGATGGTGGGGCCTAGGTGAGAGCAAGGCTCTTCAAGAATAAAAAGGGAGAGGGTCTCCTCATTTTGATTCATTCCTATTATGCATCTATGTTATTTTTCTTTTGAAATTGAGCACGCTTGCCGTTTAGCAAAGTCTGCACGTACTGTTTAGTACATCGGGTGTCTCCGTACGGAGATCCCAACCTCAGCCCCAGGGGACTTAGAGTGCCTGCTCCAGTGAGGAGTTTCACCATCGTTTTGTGAGAGGGAGTTGCAGCAACCACAGTTGGGAGCAATCACTAGAAGAGACATCACAGTCAGTGAGAGGGAGGACGCAGTATTGGAAGGAGGAGGTTCTAGATTGAGGTTTTATTAGGGGATTCATCCCGGGAGACTTGGAAAGGGGTCAACCGTTCCCTATTCCAGCATTTTGGTAGAGTCTGGGGCCATTATTCAGAATAGATCATTCAAGACCAATGTAACTCATTAAGGATAGCGTAGTGCCTCAAGGGAGCCATTTTCGGAGGTCAGCCATTTCCGAAAATCTCTCTGGGCTTTTCTAGGTATTAGGTGTAGAGGCTATTCCCAGAGTTTCAGAATTTTCCAAGATGGGGAGTAGCCCCAAATATTCCTTTCATTCCAGCAGTAGCAACAACACGACAGCAGTACCAGCAGCACTGGAGATTACACAGTCATTGGAGGAGCAGCCATTCCGAGTTATATTATGAGAGTATTCTTATGCTTGTCTAGTGCAAGCCAAGGTGCCATCATTCTGATCACCTTTGTACCCATTTCATCTTTCAATATTTAATGAAATTTCTCAACGTTCTCTATATTATCTGTATTAAATATGATGTCTCTCTAGTTTTTGTATGTCTTTGTTTATGTGCTTTATATTTCTGTTTATTTCTACCTGGAATATTACATGGTGGAAACATTTTGGCAATGATGTGCCAGATCTTAAAAGATTTTCCATTCAAATATTGAGCCATACCTACAATGCTTTAGGTTATGGGTGCACTTGGAGCATGTTTGAGAAAATGCATCCCAATAAACACAACCAATTAAGTTATTAACACAAAGGCACTTAAATAACACTATATCGGTCCACTACACTCTTTGACTTTGCAATAGGAAATCCAAGGTGAGACATTAAGAAACACAAGACTCACCTCAGTTTATCTAAAACTTAAACACTTGAATTGGAAGAATTGATTTAAAGTTTAGTTCACATTTTAATGTTTCATGATAATGGAAGGTTTGGATCATTGGGCTATTGACCTAAAATTGGAATAGCTAGATCCTACATCAGATTGGCTTAGATCAAAAGAAGCCCTCTTTTTCACCTCAAGGACTTTGCGAACCTTGAGGGTCAAAGAGTTGAGGACATGGGAGAAACCTACATCTTAGATATTTTACTATATAGTATTCATCGTTAACTCTTCACTTAACCTTTATAAGTAGATGCTTTCAGTTCTTTATTTGGACCCATATTATATGAGATACCTATTAATATATGAAATTTTGTACATTCATTGATAGTGTGCATTGTATGGACACGACTTTATTAAATATCAATGAAAAATACATATTTTTTTTATCTAAAATGTGTATATATTTAATTTTTGTACTTGCCAACTTTTTCACGATTTATTCCCAATCCAATTCAAATGCATTGTTCTTTTTCCCCACAGAGTCTTTGTCGATTCCAGGTCTTGATAATTTTGATCTGGAAGGGACTGGTGCAAATATTTCTAGTTGTAGACAACTGGCTAGCATTGAATATTGGTAATGGGGAACAGATGAGACTAGAGCCTAATCCATGGGTTGGATGTGAGAACACCTATACTCTGTCAAACAAAATATTAACTCTTTTACATGAAATGAATTATCTAAGGTGTCCAAAGTGTTGATCTTGTGACTATATATATCTAGCAACAATGATGGATAAAAACCAATATGGTAGGAATTTAAGGGAACAATGCAGATCAGTTGAAGCCTTGATTAGAAGTAATGTAAGAATCAGAAAGGAAGCAGATGAAATAGTATGATCTAAAAATCCTTCAGTGGATAAATATATTGCCAAATTAGGGAACAAAGCAATGTTTTCTAATGAGGCTCAATAGTCAGAATGATAAGTCCTGATGGTGGAAACCACTATGGAAAAAACAATTTCCATGTGGGTGGCCATAAGGAATAAAAATTGAATTGCAAAATACTCCAAAACAAGAGCAGAAAGGGACCTAAGAGGTGTGTTTTATGGTACTGGGAACATAATAAATGCAAGGATGGTTCCTTACTATCAACAAATATCACTTCCTTATCCACAACATAAGATAGTCTTCAATGCTATATGATAAATGATTGCATACGACCTATTCTTCATATTTTTTTGTCAAAAAATTATAGAGTGAATACCATATACATCTACTTGATAAGGATTGATAGAATAGATATATTATACAGGATGGATAGATCAATATTGTCCCCCATTTTCAAAATATTAAAAAGGATGTATGCTCTTTTCTCCACGACTCTTACAGTCGTATACAGAGAACTGAACACTACTGAAGATACTATAGTAGATTCTTACAGTCGTATACAGAGAACTGAACACTAGAGAAGATACTCTAGTAAAAAAAGGTATATTGCAAAACTTGAGAAACAATTTTCATAATAGGCAATCTGTCTCGAAAGAGCTAAAATTGCATTCCACAGTAAAAAAAAATAAACATTGTCAGAATAAAAAATCACAAAGGGAATTGAAAAATAAGGAAATGCCGGAATACATGAAAACAATTAGGTTTCAGAGGATAAAGTATGGAACCTTGGCATCCATGCAGTCAACACTCTGAGAATAATGTTTGCTGGGATTAACAAGGACATATCCTAAGGACATACCCACAGCAATATAATTCATATGCACAGCTAGAGCCTGTGGAGAACCATGATCCCTCTTGAACATTTGTGATGCAAGTGCCTGTGAAAGATAGCTCATGGAATCAATTTGTAAATGACCTATTGCTGGAGGTCCTCGTTGGATACCCTCAAGTTTCATCGGTTGTGCTGCAGCTCCCTCTTCCAAGTGCAATCCAGAATATGCATCTCTCTTTTCAAGTTCTTCTGTCAAGTTCAATGGCTTAAGAGAGTCTCGAACCTTTTTGCCACTTTTCCTTCCGGGTCGACCATGTTCCATTTTCCCCTTTTTTCATCTTCAACGTCATCAATGGTCCTTCATCGAGGCTACGATTGAGCCCTGACAAATCACTCACATCGTCGTCGCTACTCTGCTGTTCAATGAAAGAATCCAAGTCAAAGCCATTCAAGGCTGGAGCCATGGCAGATCAAGAATTTTGCATACAAACTCTGAGCTTCGTCGTCATTTAGAAGCTCAATTATTTACTAAATTGCTTGAAATTTAGGAGAAGAATTTCTAATTTGAAAACAAATTCGGTGCCAAGATTTGAACCCTTCGCCTTTGCCACCGACCCTAGTCTTCTACCGTTTATCCTTTTAATCAAAAGCAAGCACGCATGGAGGTTGTGATTTCGATTTCTTATGTTTTTATGTTTTTAGTCACGTAAAAATTTTTGGAGCCAGTTCTCGAAGACCTTATGGGTCGTGCCAATGTTGCTGCATACGGGAATAGATTTCATTTCACATTGATGTTCCGTTTCTCAATGTATTCTACTATGAGTGTGAATGATGAGGGAAAACATAAATACTAGCATTTGCTAAGGTGTAAAGATACCCTCAAGGAAATAAATACTATATAAAAATGGAGGAAGTGCGGTTAAGGTGTAAAGATATCCTAAAAGAAATAAATACTATATAAAAATGGAGGGAAGAATGCGGCATGAAAAAATGGAGGGAAATACGGCATGAAATAGACATTGAAAAAAAAATCAATATTTTAAATATAATTTTTAACAAAATTAATTTAAAAAAAATGAAATTAATAAAATAATGTAATAAATATATTTGATAAATAAATATATTTTTTATTATTTAAAACAACAGTTTTATGCTAAATATATTTTTTATTTAAAATATATTTTTTTTCCTATAAATCACATCATTCATATAAAATATATATTGGATATATGTGCCTTCATTTTCAATATGTTTCACCAACTTATATGTCGCTGGTTGTGCTACTTTAATCGTTGAGAAGTGAAAATCTTCCAAATTTGAAGCTAATGAAAACTAAATTTCCATTTTGTTTTAATTGTTGGATACCATGCAGTTGATGCGGACTACTCAAAACATTAATATGTCCCAGTTGGTTTCTAGTTAATACACTAATATCTCCCATTTTTATCATTGCGTCAATAATTTTTTTTGCCATCTGACCAAGTTAAGGCCTGAGTTTGTAGTCTCACTAGAGTTGGTGTTTGGATCTGTAAGTAGAGTTGCATCCGATGTAAATCGACCAATGTTAGCTATAACGTCGTTGTAATACAAGTTGTCCAGGATCGGTGGCATTTGAGGATCCATGACCATAGTCGTGTTGACGTTAATGGGACTGCCTTGGGGACAAATCTGCTTTAGTATCTGAGCATACATTGGATCAAGGGAAATGTCCGTCGTATTCGTGCCATTGAAATTGTAGAGCATGTTGATGAATGAAGTATAGTGAGAGACACCAATTGTGTGTGCTCCTGCATTCGCCCAAACATTATAATCATGGTTTTGCTCAACCATTATTGTCATTTGCAAGAATTGATGCATTGATGAGTTGTAGGTCTCATAAAATACATGAAAATTAACCATCTCGTCCTGGGAAAGACCTTTAGCTACAAATATCTGAGTTAGATGCGTTACATTGAAGGTAGGGGGTGGTAGATTTCCCTATATATTGGAAGCTAGTGTAATATTTCCATCCTTTCTTCCAACAGAGGGGGATGGGAGATGCCTGCGATCAATCATTAGAAATCATTGAGCGTTGTTGTTATCCCATGCTATACTTAACACAATGGTATTATTATGTATAATTTTTAAGAAAAATACAAATGATGCACTATCTCTAGTTGCAAATGCGATTATATCTGCACAGGACACCTTCTTTGGGAAAATCGTCTCTATTTGCAATTTCGCTTCGTTAATAACATCAATTCCTCAAAGACTCAAATTGTTAACCGAAGAGTATTTCTCCGCTTTGAACTAACCAAGAATAGAGTCGATGAACAGAACCCTCACATCCCCAAAAGTGCAAGAGCTCCCTGTCGGTATTTCAAAAAACTATTGAATGTGCGAGCCTGAGGCTAAGGGAAACATTGTGTGTTTATTTTAAAATCCAAAGGAGTATATGATGATTGGCAATGCAACTCCCTTAGTGGGACATGTCTTAGTATGTGTATTGAATTTAAGACCACCTACATGTTAAAGATCATAGAAGAATTTAAATGGGATTGATCCTAAAACTTATTAGAATAATGGGATTGGTCCTAAAACTTATTAGAATCCAAAGGAGTAGAAGAGAATTAACAAGCCAACTTCCCTAGTGGGCCATGCCCTACTATGTATATTAATTTGCTTTTCAAATAATGGTAGGAATATGGTTATAGTTTTGTCATAATGTGCTCGATAGATGTCACAGGGAATTGAGTGTAAAATTTCACACGACAAGATTACACAAGAATGTCATTTCTCCCTACAAGCAATGTCATCTATGTGTGACCCATGAAGTGTATACTTGTTGGTTTGAGTGGGGTTTATTCCCCACCAGGTCTTAGGTTCAAACCTCATGGGGAAAGGTTAAGGATGGAAACCACTTTTGGGGAAATTAAACTATCCCAAGGGGTGTCCACGCTTAATTGTGCTTCGCACAATCATGGTGATAGCATCCCATTGTGGGTAGATCGTTCTTCCATCCAATAAACAAGTTGGCCCTACCCTAGGCTCAACCTAGTTACAAAAACAAAACAAAAGAGCCATATATGTGTGTATAATGCAAGGCCACATAATGCACTCCATGCAACTTTTTCTCCTTATTGGACAATGTTTATTTTTGCTAAAATAATAACTAGCAATTACTCTAAATGGTGCAAATGAAAGCAATAAAAATACAAAGTGTAAAAGTTGAACACTCATAATGGATGATTTAGAAAATGGAGAAGAAGAGTAGTAATGTTCCACACTTTCATGGTCAAGACATAAGCCATCAATGTCGAACAATTAAAACATCGAATTTTGCACTTTCCACGCATCATAGAAGACGACGAGCTAAAAAAAATATCATTTTTTCAAACCTCGAATGCCCAATTTCGAACAGGGATTTGCAAGGAAAAATCAAGAGAGGGGCTAGGGTGGCTAACCCAACAACTTGCATTATGTTTCATCTATTGAATGATCAATTTCTTGCAAATTACTCTTTCAATGGAAAAAAAGGTGGAGAAGTGCAAGTTGCTACTAGACAAGGATAGTGGCCACACGCCTTCCAACAAATTAAGAATCTCTAGAAAATTAGAAAAATAAGATCCTCATTCACAACATCATGGAGGTTTAGAAAAGCATATCGAATGGTAGAATACCGTTTTCTCTTGTCAATCGATGACCAAGGTGCAATTCCCATTAGCACTCAATTCCTTATGTCACAAGATGGCAGCTCGACGATTTGTGAAAAGGGAAGAAGTTAGGAAACAACCAAAAACAATTAAAAATTGAGGCATGTAACAATGTCAAACCATCTAAAATGATGGAGGGTGTGAACTCTTGTTGATAATCCACACCAATCGTGACTACCCAAGCCCACGCTACAAAGAAGGAAGTTCTCTGACAATAATCAACAATTTCATAAACCATGAATTCCAACAACAACATTATCCTCGAGGCCATTGATGTTGACACCTCCTTCATAACCCATTTTAGATAGCATATTCATACCAATGCCTTTGTTATGTTGCTCAAATGCTACAAAAGAGGTGTTATGAACATAAACATAAGGAATTGTACTTGAAATTATTATTACCTCCTTGAACTTGTCATTCATCTTTTCAACTTTTGATGATGATGACGACATTGTAGATGACTTTAGCCACCCACTTTTACCAATTGACATATGATGAGAACCTTGGAGATGCTTACAAAATGCACATGCATCATTTTCCTCATATGGTCCATAACCACTATTTGAACCATGCCCACACATTGGCTTTACTTTTGATGTTTCTTTTGCTGTCACTAGAGTGGAACTTTCAGCAACTTGTTCCTCAAGCACATGTTGCAATTGAAGGCAGATATGCCTCTTCTCCTCTTCGACCATTTATAGCATTCTTCTCAATTCAATGTTCTCCCTCTCCTTTTCATCCATCATCATCCTATCATAATGATATAGAGTACCTGCAACTGAAAACCATTCACGACAATATGACATTAGTCTAAAAAACCCATAATCTAACATGTTCATGAAATCACTTGTTAGGGCTGGAACTGGTGACTAACTTAGGGATTGCACAGTTCCAGAGGTCAAGGTTTTGGATTGAAGCTTGAGATTGCGTAATGCGCAGTTCAGGATGGCCATGGTCAAAGGATAAGAGCTCACGATTGGGGCTTGAGGCTTGAGTTTTCCCAATGCGAAGTTCTCGAATGATAGACTCAAGGAACTGTGCAATTGAGGGATTCAGGAGGTCAAGCTTGAGGCTTGAGCCTTGAGGTTTCCCAATGCACAGTTTTGAGAGGCCTAGCTAGGTGATTGTGCAGTTGAGGAGCTCAAGAGCTGAAGGTTGATGCCTGAGGCCTGGAGTTGCCAAATGTGAAATTCTGGAAGGAGAACAAGCTGGGAGATTGCATAGTTGAGGGTTTCAAGGGCTCGGGCTTGAGGCTTAAAGTTTCCCAATGCACAATTATAAAGGGAGGAAAATCTAATGGATTGTGCAATTGCGCAACTCAAGGTGTCAGGATGGAAGCGTGAGGCTTGGCACTGCGCAATGCATAATTAACGCTAACTGAGAGGCATAAATTACGTAGTTCTGGAGCTCAAGGGTCAAATTTGGACATTGTGACTACACAATGCACAATTTCAAGAGGTAAGGTCGGGGCTTGAGGGCTGAGACTGTGCAATGCACAGTTCAGGAAGGTTGAGTGAGGTCAAGTTGATCATGAGTGAAATTTTCTAGACGAGGCTAAGTGTGGAATCAGTGAAACCAAAGTGAACAAGGAAAAAACTTGGGTGTGATCTAGATTGCGACTTTTGTTTGTGATGGTAGTTTATAAGTTGAGGATCTAATCAACTAACCAAAATAGGTATTTTGATAAAAATAAAATGTTCTAGACCATATTAGGGTTCCTTTTTTATGAAATTAAAAGCAAAGGTGATGCTATACTCTAATGGGATGTTACACAAAATGATAAAATAAAGAGATAGTAAGAAAAGATCAAGACTTGGAAGAAAAAAATGAGTTTGTTCAAGGAGAACTTCTTACCAATTTATTATCAATAGAGTTTATATACACAAGAACAAAATTTGAGATATCCACTTAAGAGTATATACAAAAGAATTATTCAAGTTATCACCCAGTTAAGACTTAAATATATAATACAAAAGGGTAGTAACGTATGCTAATAGTTTTAAGTTATAGATTGAAGAGGAGACAAGCTTATCTGATTTCTTTGAAGGTGGAGGAAAAGTTGTATACCCTACAACAACAAAACTTCGTAGGAAGAGGTTCTATGGGTACGGGGAATACCAAGTTATGCAAGAGGACATCCCAACAATAGTAATGATGACAAATTCACCAATATACATAATATTGTGGTAATTCAAAATGTTGGTGGATGTAGAGAATATAAAATATGACAAGGAATTAAGTCTGTAGCTATTTTCTATAGATGTAAAGTAGAATGAAAAACACATCAAAATCTACAAAGAATCACAATCAAGGAAAAATAACTACCCTTATTATTTCATGACAAGACTATCCTACAAGCCAACAAATTTCTATCATATCCATGAGGTCGACAACAATTTGTGGTTTAAAATACAGTTATGTTGGAACAAACTTAACTTTAGAACCAAGGATATTTTTCCACCTCTAACATTTATGGACAAAAATATATCAATTTTCTAAAGCACATGAGAGCCAAATTATCACCTTTCCCATATTAACTCCCTCTATTGAACATTATAGAAAATCTCCATAAATTAATTATCCTTACTAAACTAAACATTTCATTCAAAATAATCATCAATCCATAACATTACTATGTCACTCCATTTTTTTAACTACACAACTATCATATCACGATTAAATTAAAAAATCAACCAAAATCTGCTAAAATAATATGACATAAAGAACTCAAACAATTTTTATATAATTAATAATGGTTTATATTAAAAAATACCTTCAAACAAATAGAAAACACACATACATTTAATGGAATATATTTCCCGCGGACATAGATTCACGTTTTGTTTAAGTTGTCTTCCAAGATTTCTGTCTTTCAGAAATATATATATATATATATATATATATATATTAATTTCCATCGTTTATTTCCCTAGCACGTTTTTTCCTAGTTTTTCCTTTTCGAAAGAAGGAGGAAGGGCATCCCATGCTGTAACAGGTCTCATATGGTGCTGTGGAGCTTGTTTATTCTAGCCTCCTTATTTTAGAGATATCTATTTGTAACGTTGTGGGTGGGGTTCATAATGTTCGTGTCAGTAATATATCGGGTCCCCACACCCTCGATGACTCTAAAACCACCAGGCACTCCACCATCCATCTGCCCACCCAGCCACGCACCCACCCATTTGCCAGCCGGGCTTTCATCGACAAGCAAGTTTCTTGTTCCAGCGAGCAGTAAAATAATCTCCAGTACCGGGGCTTTGCAAGCGTGGATGGTGGATATTGGTTTGTAACCAGCTGCAAGTCTTCGTTGTTCCTTTCCCCAACCATTCGTTGTTCCCTTCCCCAACCACTAGGCACCCCGCTCCTCCCCTTCCCCCCTCCCCCCCCCCCCAAAAAAAAAACCGCGAAACTGATTCACTGATACATCTTGTGATGTCAGAGAGCACTACAAAGTTGAAAATATAGGGTATTAAGGTAGGTGAATTTTCTGTCAACATGGCCAATGATGGAGCAGACACATTGGTACATGCTAAAATCCCTCCTGGAATTGTTTATATATTTTTTAGAAATTTTTGGAGTTTATATTGAATTTTCAGTGGTGTCTTTTGTCAAACAGTTTGGTTACACACTGCTGTAGGTACATTTTCACAACTTCAACTAAAGTAAATATGCACAATTATCGATATGTATTCAACTGAAGTATTCAAAAATTTCAAGTTGACATTTTATCATACTTTTGGTTGAATTCAAAAAAATGGATTCTGTATTGGTGACATCTAAATGGGCAGGCAATTGTATTCCTATCCTATTTGAGCAGGAAAAACAATATTTTAGTTTGTAACAGATTCTTACTAATGAAGAATAAACGAAGAAAAGAGGTCAAATGGTAGTGCTATCATCTGCGATGCATGACTCTGAAGCTACAGCTGATGGATCCCATACAAGGCAGTCTGGCCGTAATTGTTATGGTGATTTAGAAGAACTGGAGTGTTCCTTTTCAAGGAGAAGCTACAACTGATGGATACCATACAAGGCAGTCTGGCCGTAATTGTTATGGTGATTTAGAAGAACTGGAGGAAGACTGCACTCGAAGTTTGCATTCACACAATCTACATCATGTGCCTGGACCAGCAGGAACTGTGGGTTCAGTTCTTGGATGTGTTAGGTCTCTATAATTTAGTAGAGTGGCAAGACTAAATGCTATAGAGACTACATCAAAAACCACTTTGGGATTCTAGGATCTAGCCCTCCTGAATCCAGAGAGGGATCTCTCTATAAGTGCAAAGATTGATTTATATTTTAAGGTTTTAAATATAATATTAGGCTAGTTATTAAGAACAAGGGTTTTTTGTTTGGTTGGTTGGTCAGTTATGATCTTTAATTGGATGGAATATCACAAAATGAAATAGTTCAAAAGAGGTGAAGATGCAAGTATATTGAGAAGTGTTCAGCACATAGGATTAGTGTGAAAACAACTTTAAACCATTGGGCAATGGAGTCACAAAAGGGTTTAATTGTGCAACAATTTCAAGAGTGGTCAAAGGGGAAAGTAATCTATATCAAAATATCCTTTAGATTAAATGATGGAGTGGAACATTAAAAGTGTTGAGAAGGTGGAAAAAGCCAATAATTTCAACAAGGATTTATCAAATTTCCATACAAGAAAAGCATTTTTAAGCAATTGTTTGAAACCAACCAAAGACAGGGTTAACCATAAACTTTTTTGGACAAGCTTTTATTAAAGCCAACTTATCAGACAAACAATCCAGTAATC